>NC_051165.1:104025386-104465386 GCF_013339725.1 Rhipicephalus microplus | reverse complement strand
ATGTAACAAGTATAAAATTTTGACCTCCAAGGTGGTGCCGGCGAGAGATTTCTTCTGTGCGTTGTTGAACTATAAAAGATAGTGCTCAATATACATGCCAATGGCTGCTAATGGGGAATGAGAAACAAGAGAATTCGGCTTTTAGTTAACGCGCATGCTGTGATCCCCATTAGCAGCCATTGGCATGCACATTGAGCACTATCTGACAAGAAAGGGTTGCTACGTTATACTCGCTGGGTGTGACCTCCTTAGTTTTAGAAAGGTTTGGCGAGCGTTGAGCCGCAGTGCCATGACTACAATGAACTAGTATATACAATGAATGAACTCGAGGTGGTTAAAGGTGGGAAGTAGATACGAAGCGCAAGCCGTAAGAAAGTAAAAGCCGAATTCTCTTGTCTCTCATTTCCCATTAGCAGCCATTGGCATGTACATTGAGCACTATCTGACAGGAAAAGGTTGCAACGTTATACTCGCTGGGCGTAACCTCCTTGGTTTTAGAAAGGTTTAGCGAGCGTTGGGCCGCAGTGCCATGAATACAGTGAACAAGTATATGCCATGAACTCGAGGTGGTTAAAGGTGGGAAGTAGACCCAAAGCGCATACCGTAACAAAGTGTGCGTGTGCCACCTCTCGTTTAGTCTTTGGAATGTCTGCTGGATGGTGGTGCTTCTATATGGGGAATATATGATGAAAAGTTGCGAGAAGGTGGTACTTGGAGTGTTTAATAGATGGACGAACGGACACACAGACAGATGCATGGATAGACGCATGAAAGGACGCAAGGGCGGATGCATGGACGAATGCAGGGACAGACGCACGAACAGACGCACGCACGGACGGGCGGATGGACGCATTGACGGTCACACAGACGGATGCATGGATGGACGGAAGCAAGAGCGAGTGGACGGACGAATGCTTCGCTCCACTCTCCATCATCCACTCCGTGGATATGCTGCCAATGTTTTTTTCCAACGCTTCTGCGTGCAGTCCACGAACGCTAACTTTTATATACTGCGTAGCGCAATAAAAAAATAAAAAGAAAAGATGTCAATATTATGTTTAAGGTTGCTTGCATTGTTCTCAGTAAGCATCCCCCGTACAGGTTTTTCGTTCTTTTCTGTTTATTGTTTTCTGATGCTATTTCACTTTTTCCCTGCCCGCGTAAGCAACGATGGCGTCACTCGGTTGCAGCAAGTTCACATCGGAGCTTGTGAGCGAGCATGGGTGCCTGTTCATTAGGTGATCTGTATTCATTGAACAGGGGGACATGAAGACAGTGGTGCGTTGTGAAATATTTTGTTTCCAATGCATGCAATCACCGAGAATCAGTGAGCGAGTGATATCATCAGTGAAAGTGAGACTCTAATTGATAACCGCCTTGAAAGTTATATCGGCGACCTGCCAGTCTTCAGGAACACCAGCTGCTTGGTAGAAAAAGTGTGATTGGAAACTGTACATAAAACCAATGGAGCTTTTTCTAAATTGTGTTGCATGCGTGGTCGGTGTTTCGGCTGCCTGATATTGTTGATACAACGCTGAAGATCGCGTTCCGTAACACCGCTCCAGTCAGCGTCTACGGAGGGAGTCATTCTTCACGCTTTGCCTGGGTAACACACGTGTTCATGTATATTACCCTGGTTACTGTGAAACAACAGCGTTCTTGGCCGAGTAAAGATTGCGTTTCAACCCCTTGGTTCTACGAGCCCGCTCATGACCGATTGGTGCCAAGATATCTGCTTCTCGTCATTGCCTTCGCGTTCCGTAAAAAGTCACGAGAGGGCCTGCCGAAAGTTCTTGCGTTTCTAAAAGAAGAAAAACAATGCAGCCGACGAAGTATGCACTAAACTTTTGGAAATAGTTTTTTGGCTTTGCGTTGTCCCAATCGCCCATTACATGCTCGGCCACAGCTTTCTTTTCTTTCTCAAATAAATCTCAACGCTTCAAAGAAGTTTCGTGTTCTCTCCCTTAAAAGATGAATAATTTATTTATTTCCTCCCAAATAAACAAAATATTTATTGTACGATGGCCATGCGAAAAGGTACACTTTGGACGCGCTTGCGAAACCGAAACCAAAGACGCACGAAAACGGGCTGCTTGGTGTAGTAACACATGTGCATAAGCTCAGCCCACGTAGCTTTGGCTGTGCTACCACATAAAGTTGTCCTCGAGTATAGAAGAGAATACGTCCTGTGTCTCAGCTATAATAGGCGGCAAATTTATCCATTTCATTTTATTCTGAAACTGTTTAAAACTTTTTTACAAACGCCGTGTAGAAGGATTTGCAAGGTAATTTTAATACTCTTTTTTTCTGTGTATCTGATTGCGAATGATTAAGAGGCTGGCCTGGACAGGTTTGCAGTAATTTTATGCAAAAGCAGTGTCCACAAGAAGCACCGTCGCCGTAGCACTATTGTATACCTCTTGTCAAGAAACTGGGATCATAAAATAGCCTACTATGTAGCTGTATCTGTGGCGGCGACTTGGTGACCTTTGGGGGACTAGCCATACGTTGAGCTTTTAAGTGAAAGCAGGTTTTCTAGATTAAAGTGCTCATTGCGGCATCGCAGTGGAAGAAGCGGCTAGAAAATCTTGTCGGAGATAGTCTTGTAGAGAAGTCTAGCGTAACTGTACGTGCTCTGGCTTCCTGCCGTGGCTTTATTTCCTTTGGCCGCTCGTTGAGAACCTCCTGGACGTCGATTAAAGGTCTCATATTCGTTATTTCAAACTGTCACAATGTTGATTCCTCAGGGTTTGTTTTTTTCTGTAGTAGGGAATGAGCGAAACCTGCCTGGCCCGTTTGTCTCTTCGCTTCAAAGCCGCACAGCATAGAGACAAAGCCGCCATTGATCAAGAGCTCAAGAACGTTCAAACGATTGTCGACCACAAGCCGGGCAGTTGTCAAAGCGATATTTCAGTGAGAGCAGACATGATGCTGCAGATGTCTACCCACACATGGGGACAAAAGGACACTGCTCTAAATAAAGACGAATGCCAGCGGTGCAATCACATCACTAAAAGTGTAGTGAATAAGAAAGACGTTGATACCATCAGGTCAGCTATCATCAACACAAGAAAAAGGCATGAGATCAGCGATCAAGCACCGTCATCTGGGTCCGCCTGCGTTTCTTTAGAGCTACCACCCGCTTGCTCAGTCCTTCAATAAACCCCCTTTACATTTTGTGGAGGTGCTGGGTAACTACATCACCTACACCCTGGAACTCCGATCCCGCACCCTGCCGTCGACCATGCAAGTTGACGCTGCCCAACAGACAGCACCTCTCGCGGCCACTACTTGCCCCGGCCCGGTTCACCAGCGAGACCCCCCGATCTTTTCGGGCGCCGAAGACCAGGACGTCGAGGACTGGCTGTCGTCGTACGAAAAAGTCAGTGGACCAAACAGGTGGCATGACGCTGCTAAGTTGAGCACCGTCAACTTTTACTTGGCTAATGTGACGAAACTGTGGCACACAAACCATGAATCCGAGTTCGAAAACTGGGCCACTTTCAAGCAGACAATATCCTCGGTTTTCGGTCGCCCTGTCGTGCGAAAGTTGCGCGCCGAACAACGCCTGCGCTCACGGGCACAAGAACCTGGCGAAACGTTTACCTACTATATCGAAGATATACTCGATCTCTGCAGGCGCGTCGATGACGCAATGAGCGAAAGTGCCAAGATCCAGCACATTATGAAAGGTATTGATGACGACGTATTTCAAATGCTCCTTGCGAAGTCTCCTGGCACGGTGTCTGAAGTGGTAACTCTGCGCCAGAACTACGACAAATTGCGACAGCAACGAGCTCTCACTCATCATCCATTTCAGCCTAACCAACCACTCGCTGCACTGGACGTCGTACCTGACCACTCCCGCCTTCTAGCACAAATGAAAGACTTTGTGTGGGAGGAGGTCGCACGTCAGCTTTCCCTCCTGCCGTTTTGTCAGCGCCAAAAGCTCCCGCAGCAGCAGCAAGAGCAACCACCGACACCGTTAGCTCCCATGCTCCGACATGCACTTCAGGACCAGATTGCCGAGGCTATGCCAGTACCCTTTCAGCAGCAAGTTGTCGCCGCGCCTCTTACTTATGCTGACGCAGTAAAGAGGCAGCAGCCATACCAGCCCTCGCCATTCAATGGACTGCCGCATGACACCGCTCCAACTCAGTCTTCCGTCGCATGGACTCCTCTCCTGGCTACCACAGCCTTGACTCAGCCGTATGCCGCGTGGGCGGCGCCCCTCGCTGCAAATTCCTGGCGAACGCGCGATAACCGGCCGATTTGTTTTGCGTGTGGCAGCCCTGGCCATATCTCCCGATACTGCCATCGTCGCGTCCCCGCCTACACAGACGTCCGACCACGAAGCAACTACATGGACCGACCACCTTTGGTTATGAAAGTTCGGATTGTCATTCAAACACGTGTTCCCGTGACTATCCGGCAACTTCGTCTCGTCGCTCACCTTCACCCAATCGACGCTCTTTGTCACCCATGCGTCCACGACCAGCCCCTCAAAATGAGGGAAACTAGCCGTCACAGTTCAAGGGGCAAGAGCCGCGCTATCGAAATGTTCATGTCCTCGCACCTTGCCGTCAAGTATCGTCGAAGGTTTTGTAGACAGCGCCCATGCATGCGCTCTTGTGGATACCGGTGCCGCTGTGTCTGTTATAGACGTCAAACTTTGCCGCAAGCTCCGAAAGGTGAGCACGCCACTTGATATGATGTCCTTACGTGCAGCGAATGGAGAACCTGTTCGACCTATAGCCGCCTGCACTGCCCGACTCAAAATTGCGGAGGACAACTACATTGTTGAGTTTATTGTCTTTTCATCGTGCTCTCATGACAACATACTCGGCTGGGATTTCCTATCGCGTAATCGTGCCGTTATAGATTGTGCCCGTTCCGAACTTGAACTGCTTCCGTTGTTCGACCAGCCCTACGACCACACTAATCAAGCCGCGCTGAAGCTACTTGTCAAAGAGGACACTGACATTCCACCGACAACAGCTGTTTTGCTCCCTGTGGTCTCCAACGACATGCGTGATGAAGTAGCATTTTTTGAGCCATCAAGCCTCTTTCGAAGTCGGAACCCACTTCTGCTCCCTTATTCAGCCCTCTAAATTTCTAATGGAGCCAGTGCTCTTTGCCTTACCAATCCCTTTCCGCATACTATCAAACTGTTTAAAGGCGAGTCTCTTGGAAGCGTACAGCCCATTGATAACGGACAAATTTTTACCGTGCCGCAAGAATCATCCCAAAGTGACCTCGCCGCCATCAGTGCGCTTAACCACTCTGATCTACAGGCTTCGAAAGTGTTCGATTCGGCGGTCGCAGACGGACTGTCACCATCTGAACGATCTGAACTCCTCCAACTGCTGTACCAGTACCGCGAATCTTTCGATGTTGTTCAACGTTCACTTGGCCGCACTTCTACCACTCTACATTACATCGATACCGACTCCCATGCGCCACTACGACAGTGACCATACCGTGTGTCTGCGACGGAACGCCAAGTTATTACCGAACAGGTGAACGATAAGCTGCAACGCGGCGTCATTCAACCTTCACGAAGTCCATGGGCCTCACCTGTAGTGCTCGTTAAAAAAAAGGATGGTTCCGTTCGCTGCTGCGTGGATTACCGGCGCCTAAATAAGATCACTCGAAAAGACGTGTATCCTTTACCCAGGATTGACGATGCCCTTGATACTTTACAAGGAGCCGAGTTTTTTTCATCATTATATTTGCGCTCAGGGTACTGGCAGGTCCCCCTTGCAGATGCTGATCGACCAAAAACAGCCTTCGTGACACCGGACGGTCTGTATGAGCTTAATGTCATGCCCTTCGGCCTCTGCAATGCACCTGCCACCTTCGAGCGCATGATGGACTCGGTTCTTCGGCGTTTGAAATGGTAAATCTGCCTCTGCTATCTCGACGATATTGACGTCTTTGCGCCAGACTTGGGAACACATCTCGAGCGCCTCAAACACGTCCTCACGTGCCCGAAAAATGCTCAGCACCAACTCAACCTCAAGAAGTGTCACTTCGCTGCTCGGCAACTTACGATTCTCGGGCACGTCGTATGAAAGGACGGTATACTTTCAGACCCGGCTAAGTTACGTGCTGTCGCCGACTTCCCCAAACCAACGACTATGAAGCAGTTATGGAGCTGCGTGGGGTTATGCTCCTACTTTCGCCGGTTCGTGCACAACTTCGCCTCTATCATTGCGCCTTTGACCGAACTTATAGGCAGCACCACTGATATTTCGTCATTGTCTTCTGAGTGTCACCAAGCCTTCTGTACCCTTCGTCGTCTCCTCACTTCGCCACCAATACTGCGTCACCACGATCCTACAGCAGCAACTGAGGTCCACACCGACGCCAGTGGTGTCGGCGTCGGTGCGGTTCTCGCGCAACGCAAGCCTGGATTCGCCGAGTATGTTGTCGCCTACGCCAGCAGAACTGTCACCAAGGCTGAATCAAACTACAGCGTCACCGAGAAGGAATGCTTGGCGATCGTTTGGGTGCTGGTCAAGGTGCGCCCATACCGTTACGGCCATGCTTTTGATGTAGTAACGGACCACCACGCATTATGCTGGTTATCTTCGCTTAGGGACCCATCGGGTCGTCTTGCCCGTTGGGCTCTTCGGCTTCAAGAATATGACATTCGCGTTGTATATGGTTCCAGCCACAAGCATACCGATGCTGATGCACTGTCACGATCTCCCATATCCCCGGACATTGCATCTGTTTCCTCGGACAACACGTTGTCAGCTCTTGACGAGGACACCATCTCTTCTGCACAACGCAATGACCCATAGATCGCTTCGCTTCTTGACGCGTTATCCAAGGCACCGACACTTTCAACCACTCGAACCCTTCGCCGCCAGGCTCCGCACTTCAGTATTCTGGTTGGCCTTTTTTACCGGCGCAACTATTCAGCAGATGGTAGGAAATGGCTACTAGTAATTACCCGAACGCTGCGCTCTACCATCTGCGCGTCGTTTCATTCCGACCCGCAATGTGCTCACGCCGGTGTTTTCAAGACCTACGAGCGCCTACGAAAAAGGTATTACTGGCGCGGAATGTTTACCTTCGTCCGCCAGTTCATTCGCGGTGGCCACGAATGTCAGCGGCGGAAAAGCCCGCCACATTCTGCAACAGGTTCATTGCAGCCACTTCCATGCCCAGACCGCCCATTCGACCATGTAGGAATTGACCTCTACAGACCACTACCATTAACAACGGCAAGCAACCAATGGGCTATCGTGGCAGTGGCTCATCTAACACGGTACGCTGAAACTGCTGCTCTCCCCACAGCTGCAGCACAAGACGTCGCAACTTTCATACTCAATCGTTTTGTGCTTCGTTATGGTCCTCCTCGAGAACTCCTCAGTGACCGAGGCGGTGTTTTCCTCTCCGATGTAATACAAGCACTTCTTCAACAGTGCCAGATTGTTCACCGGAAGAGTACAGCCTGCCACTCACAGACGAACGGTTTGACTGAGCGGTTTAATCGTACTCTGGGGGACATGCTCGCTACGCATATCGCTTCTGATCAAACAAACTGGGACCTCGTCCTCCCATTTGTGACATACGCTCATAACACCGCTACGCAAGTCACTACCGGGTTTTCCCCCTTTTTTTCTCCTGTACGGTCGCCAACCATCGCACACCATCGACACTTTACTGCCATACTCGCCAGATCCTTCCGAATGCAAGCCTGTCTTGGAAGCCGCTCGTTACGCAGAAGAGTGCCGCAAGCTAGCCAAGCGGCTTACTACATCCGACCAAGAGCGCCAGAAGGAGACCCGTGACGACGACCATCGTTCTGCACCTACGTTCGTTCCTGGAGCGCTTGTATGGCTTCATGTACCGCCCTGTGCCCCTGGTATATCACCCAAGCTACTCTCTAATTATCATGGTCCCTACCGCGTGGTCGAGCGTACTTCACCCGTGAACTACGCTGAACCCCTCACGCCACCGAGCGACCATCGTCGGCGTGGACGTGATATTGTTCATGTAAACCGTCTGAAGCCCTACTTTGACCCGCTTGTCCCCACGTGTTAGATTGCCAGGATGGCTTCAACTTTTTTTCCGGGGGCAATTGTGGTGAATAAGAAAGACGTTGGTGCCATCAGGTCAGCTATCATCAACACAAGAAAGAGGCACGAGATCGGCGATCAAGCACCGTCATCTGGGTCCGCCTGCGTTCCTTTAGAGCTACCACCCACTTGCTCAGTCTTTCAATAAACGCCCTTTACAAAAGGATCACTAATAGAGCGATTCGCCGTAAAAGTGGTCGCACCAACTAATAAGGCCACCAGCAACCAAACTGGGGGCAGAAGCAAAGTAGCAAATCGGGTTAAGTGGAACATACTCCATGGCACCACCACAAAAAAAACGGCCGATCCCACGTACAGTGGAAATCGACTATATGCGAAGCACGAATGAGAAAGGTTGATATGTCACTAAAATCAGCACAACGTTAAGAGGTGGAGGCAAACGATGCCGTAGATAACTTCCGTGTCATGACTATCATGTTGAATATGTCGTTTACCTTAGTCTTCTACTCACGTCACGTTATACCAAATTTAATACATGTGGAGCTAGCGAAACGGCCGCGAGCACACTAAGAGCGTAGTATGTTCTCATGTTCGTACATGAAACGCGTGTCAGGATTATCATGTTTGCACCAGTCATATATTTCGTCATACATTGACGTCTCGTAACACTCAATTTGGTACATGTGGAGCTAGCGAAGTGGCCGCGAGCGCATCATGAAGGCCTCAACATACTTCAATGTAGAGTAGACACGCGCGCACGCTCGGCACAGCGACGCTACGTTAGCCAAACGCAAGCACTCTATAGTCTGATGCCAGGCACGACCGGTGCCACTAGCGTCCGTCGGCGTGGCCCGACGGCAACCGGCGCAACATGCGACATGCTGCATTTAGCGCCGATGTGTTAGCCAGACACCACTGCGCCTCCCTCTTTTAAATGCGAAGCATTTCTTAGCGAACTTCGGCGACTTCGAGCGTATCTTTAACGGATGAGACATGGCGTCAGTCAGAACAGCAGTTTATTCTGACTCTTCGTCTTCCTCATCTTCCTTCCCCACATCCACCTGTGAAGCGTCACATATATATCTATATCTATCTATCTAGCCGCCTACGACCTTTAGCTGTCCTGGCCGTTTGTGTTATGGTATCGATACCAAACTTGGTATGACATTACATGACTGTAAGAACATATTTGACAAGTCATAACATAAAAAACAAGACATGTATGACATGAACGTCATAATTTACATTTCATGGTGTTGCTTCGCTTGCGCTGGTTTCGTTCACATGACATGTTGCAAAATTGGTATGGTATGACATGATTGCATGGTGAACACAAGCGACAGACCCTTACATGAAAATCATGACATGCGTGTCGTGTAACAACAGGACTTCATGCCACGCTCATGGTGCGCTCTCGGCCTTTTCACTAGCGTCACATATACCAAATTTGGTATTACGGTACGTGAACGGATGACGAAGATATCTGACTGGTGCAAGCAAGATGATCATGAGATGCGTATCATGTAACATCACTACATGCCACGCTCATAATGCGCTGGCAGCCGTTTCGCTTGTTTCATTTATACGAAATTTGGTATTACAGGACGTGAATGGATGACGAAGGTATGAGACAGGTGTGAACATGATAAACATGAGATGCGTGTCATGTAACAACATGACTACATGCTACGCTCATGACACACTCGTGCCTGTTTCGCCAGCTTTATATATACCAAATTCGGTATTACGTAACGCGCATGGACGACATAGGTAAATAATACATTCGAACATTAAAATCACGACATGCGTGTCATGTAACAATATGGCTGCATGGCACACTCATGATGCGCTCACGTCCGCTTCACTAGCTTCACATATGCCAAATTTGGTATTACAGGACGTCAATGGATGACGAAGATATATGACTGGTGCAAATATGATAACCATAACATGCGTGCCATGTGAGAACATGAGTACATGACACAGTCAACACACCAATACACTTCGACGAGACCCGGGATCATTATGATCCTAAATGTAATACAAAACAACGTTCAGTGCAGAAAACTCTCTGTGTAATGGCGAAGGTTTGCATATGAACTGAGAAGAAAAAGTGGATGGCTTTCACATTCGTATTGGCTTAGGGGAGTGTAAAGGTACGAAGTTAGTTTAGCCCAACCTCAAATTTCATATTAAGCCCATTTGTGAAAGTTCAAATGCCTATAGACCGCTCCACGTGTCGCTTTTCACACTTTCGTGATATCTTCAATTTAAACTTCTGGTGGCGCTTGCATTTCAGGGCCCTTTACAGCTGCACAGTATCTTATTACCGACACTCATTGTTCAACGCTGAATTCTCGTCAGAAATTGTGGTTCTCTTTCTTCACAGCAGGTTTTTGCGCCACTAAAACCAATTATACACAACAACATGATGAAAAAGCGCCTTCAACAATTTTTATTTCATCTCTGAAAACAATGGCCGACCTGTTTAGAGCACTCTCTTCGTGTTGGTACAATAACATGTGCCATGAAACGCTCCAACTGGACGGCGAGGAGATTGTTGGTAATAGCTTAATTTGTCTGTGTTTATTTTTGTACAAAAGAATGTTGCAGAATTCTTTTAAAAGTGATATCTGAAGGCTAAGGTGCACTGGCCTTTGAAAGTAGGGTAGCTTAGACAAAATGCCCTAAAGCAGTGTCTTGAACAACTCGATCGAATAGCTGCTTTCCACTGAAATTTTCACAAATAATTTGTGTAATTCTAGAGTTGGGGCTTACTAAACAATAGGTAAGCATTTAGTATGGGTAGAGGAGTCAAGGTGAGCTTTGCATTAAGGACGTGGCAAGAAACTTTGGGGGGCCGTTTTATGCGCTCTTTTAGTACGCTAGTACGTGCTCTACCTAATCTTGTGGTTCCAGAATTTATGACAGTTAACCACAAAGAAATTAAGCATAGCCTGACGCACTGCGTGAATGTGCAAGCTAGTCGGTGTCTTTGACGAAGTGCTTCTTCAGACAGCTTAAGTATATAATATATATTAGTTATGTGAAATATATATACCTATATTTAAAAAACTTGCACAAAAATAAAAAATAGTATGATGATTTTAAATGTGCATGCCGCTGGAAACCTAGAAGAAATGCAAGAGTTGGGTTATCCATCACCTCAACCCTTCGGGGAGGCAAAACTAAAGCAGCTGTCGGTATAGCAGCGATATTTAAGCAGGAGCGCAATATTTGCGAAACACCTGCTTTGCAAGGTACGGAGCAGTATTAGACGCCCCACCGCGGTGGTGTAGTGGCTAAGGTACCCGGCTGCTGATCCGCAGGTCGTGGGTTCAAATACCGGCTGCGGCGGCTGCATTTTCGATGGAGGCGAAAATGTTGTAGGCCTGTGTGCTAATATTTGGGTGCACGTTAAAGAACCCCAGGTGGTCAAAATTTCCGGAGCCCTCCACTACGGCGTCTCTCATAATCATATGGTGGTTTTGGGACGTTAAACCCCACATATCAATCAATCAATCAATCGGAGCAGTATTAGACCATTGTTGCCATCCGCGCGAAAATGAAAAAAAAATGACGCTCATGATGAGCGGAAAGCTGTGCTCAGTTTTTCGTCATATGACAAATCGCAAAAGTTCAGAATTTAAAACAAAACGACAAAAACGAAGCAATTCAGGCCCAGCCATTTGATGTTTATTAAATGGCGCGGAAGCGTTCTGGTTTATTTTAGGTAGCAACCGTCTCATGTACGCCATTTTGAAGGGGCATGGACATGGCGTCTTACGTAGGCTTTATAGCTCCTCTTAGTGTATTTAATGGTGCTTTTATACTACGCTCACTGTGAGACCTCCGAAACATGTCTTTTGAAATCAAATGATTACAGTTCTCCCTGCAGTCGTCGCATCTTGTTCTGCAAAAACCTTTCACTCTGCTTCTACAAAATTAAATTAAGGCTTCATAGACTTATGTTTATACACTGCGTCCTTGGCACGTGGGTACAAGAAATTCATGTATGCAACATATGATGTCATTTTTTGAAGGCATGAGTGAATAGCTGAATGGTGAAGGCACCAGGCTTCAGAGATTGATGCGAGTTATAGTCTGGGTACCAGTTACTAAAGCGTCGGTCATCTTAAGTTATGCGTACGTATGCAGCACATGATGATGGTGTGGCCAGTGGGGTGGCCACCTCATCTAACCATTTGAAGGGGGTGCCGATTCGGCCTCATACATTCACTTAGTTCAATCTTTCACTTCATATTTTATAGTGCTGGCATATAAGGCTATCAATATTTTTTTCACAATATTATGAATACCAATCATATGACAATGACGTAGTAGAGAATACTTCAATGTTCAATTCCTCATTATTGCAATTTCCCGGCTTTACCTTGTTTTGCCCAGTTCCGGCGCAGCTGCTTTGAGAACCAATATAATATAGAAACCCCGCTGAGACGTCTCAACTATGGAACAATTCGCGTATGATGCGTCGTGAAGTGTACTCCGAAAGCCAGGCGAGAGAAAATAGAGGAGAGTGTGCATGATGTCTTTTCATGCATTTTGGCCTCGTTTAATTAGTAGGACGATTAGCTGCAAGTGTGGCGTGAGCGATACGCATAACGTAGTTTTGATTGCTGCGAACAAAACATAGCCTTGTATATTTGTATTGCAAATATTCCCTCCTCTACGTCATTATTTTTGCACTTGTTTTTAGTGCTTGCGAAAGTGAGACCTTCAAAATTCATGTTCGTTATAGCTGTCTGGGGAACGTGCACCCATCGCCGTTGTTAGTTGTTCGATGAGTTCATGCAATTCGTGGTTGAGGTTCGTTGCGCTAATTCGGTTTCGTGTGCTTACGTCTCTGGCGCCTACAACTGTTGCTGTCTGAGGAATGTAAAAATGTTGATTATATATCTCTTGATGACACTTTTCAGCTGTGTGCTTCAATACGCCGATTACACCTGAGTGTGCCAATGCGTGAACCACTGGCGAAATTTATGAGAAAGGGGAGCGGGGCCATTTTCTAGGAACGTCACTTTCGGCAGAACGTTGACGTTCCACCATCTTCTGAGCATTCAGGTAGTGCGACGCTCAGCCCACACTGCTACATTATCTGAAGGAGATGCCCACGCATCGGGTGACAATCTTGCGAAAGTATCGCCAGCAGTTAACGCGCACTAGCGGTTGGCCGTGGTGGTGCTACATTTAATATATAGATGTTGCACTAAATGTGCTCAAAACATTAGCGTGGTGCGCTGGCATCAGTAACCACACAAAACAATGCTGCAGTTATTATTTCTTTTTTAAGTATTCAAAGAAAACTCTGTACCACTTCATACTTCCTCCTTGTTCGTGGTTCTCGATTCTCCCGTTTTTTTTTTTTTGCTTTTCTTGCTCTTATTTTTTCAAACCATATCCCCAGTGCTATACTGTTCATTGATAATTTTTATATCAAGTCCACACTAAAAGCTTCCAATGGTCCTTTGGTCGCGGTAGAGTATTGATGGTGCAACGAAGTCTTGAAAGTAAACAGTGAACGCAAATCACGAACGTAAATGACTTGCACGTGGAACTTGTCATGGTGTTTTTATTCTAGTTTATCCACTATGTCTCTCTTAGACAAGCCTGAGTACTGCTATCAAGAAATCGTTTTTAAATCCCCTGACATATAAACTAAAAATATTCATTATCTCAAAATAAGAAAACGTGTAATCCTTACAAAGTAGGGAAAATGCGCAAGCCTGTTCGGAGCGTGCAATCGTAGAGTGCATCCTCAGCACAGACTTGCCGACAATTCTAAATTAGTAGTGTAATGAAGCATAGAACTGGGAACACTCATTATTGGAATATTTCAATATAGGCAAATAGTTATCGTGAAAGTCTTCTTGCCTTGTTATACAGTTGAGTTAACCACGGTTCCACCAAACCACAGTCAACCGCGTTAAATCATGGTTGGCACCAACCAAGTGTCCCCGATGTTACAATGCGTAAAAGCACCCCCGGTTAAGGCAGCTAACCCATTCTCTGTGGACTCCGCCACTGCCTAGGTTAACTGCGAAAATGAGGTTGCCAAGTTCGGTTGTCCAGAACCGTGGTTGGCGGCACAATTGTGGTATTGGGTACCATGAACCATACGGAAACCGCGTTCACGTGCATGTAACCACGGTAACGTTCGGTGTGGTTTAGGCTGCCTGTGTAACAAAGGTGTGACACACCTCATGAAACGCTGAAAGTGAGCGTGGGTGGTCATCGCACGTCACAAAACTCACTGACGTCATCTTCACACTGCACTGTGACACCACACTTAATGGCATCAGATTATTACGCCATTCCACCGCACCCTCTCGTGATGAGGGGTTGGCTGATCCCGGAAGAAGTTCAACACCACGTGTTGTGAAAAAAAAAAACATTCATGGGAAGGTTAGGGGTGCGGCACGATCATCACCACTTTCAAACGCAAACAAGATCGTTTTCACATTCTCTTTGTTTTACGCAGTAGGGTAAAGGACTAAAAGAAAGCGTCCAACTGGTAGGGACTGCACCTTCCACCTCTAGAACCGAAGGTTACAAGTTCTGTCGCTGCGTGTGGAAAGTTGTTCTTTGCTCTACTTTACTTACTTTACATTCGTATCACAATTACCACTATACGAGGCTTGCAAAGCGGTGATTTGAACGCCCACTAATGCTGGCGCCGAAAACATTGAGGTGTTATGGCTCTCAAATACCTACTGACAACTTGCGCCTGCAGTCATGATAGTGCAATTAGAAATAATTGTTTTGACCAAGCAAGGTCGACCACTGCTCAAGAAAGCTAGCTACCCATTAATGCCTGAGCACACCGGAGAAGAGACATACACATCAACTAACAACGTTAGGGCTTAAGTCATCGCATACAAAATTCCCTAGAATATGGAAGCGAAGTATATTCCAGAAAGACGGCAAGCCAGAGCATCGACACTACCAGGTGTTATGGTTATACCCTGTCTTCTGTAGTTTCACTAGAACTGGCGTTGTTTTGCCCAGTTGGAAAGTTGTTCTTTGCTCTACTTTACTTACTATACATTCGTATCACGATTACCACTATACCAGACTTCCAAAGCGGTGATTTGAACGCCCACTAATGCTGGCACCAAAAACTTTGAGGTTGTCAGAGCTAACACGGGAAAGATCCAACCCTGACAGCGTTCAGTTTTCGAACTAATTTTTTTTATTATCGCGCTGCACCCACCACGCGGCCCAAATGCCAACTTCTTCTTCCTTGACGAGCGGCGCATTGAGGTGCTACAGGGCTCCCCCCTCCCCTCGTAGAGCGAGAGCCGTAGGAATCATCAGAGGAGTCGCCCGGTGGACATGCTTGGATGTTGGCATCCAGACTTTAGATTGAAACCCCGCTGCCGCGAGAGCGGCGATATACGCAGGTTTCAGTCGATCAGTATCCACGACGTCTTCACGGCCATTGATGTCCAGCGTGAACGTCTTAGGTGTACGATGGAGTACGCGGAATGGGCCATCATAGGCTGGTGTTATTGGTGGCCGTATTTGGTCACGCCGAACGAAGACGTGACTGCAGTCATGCAGATCCTGACTGACGAAGACAGACTGGCGGTGTCGGTCGGCAGGAATCACAGGAGCAAGGTCCCGAAACGTGGTGTGCAGCTCTCGAATGTACGTGGAGGCATCATGAGTGGAAGGTGACGATGATGGCTCGAATAATTCTCCTGGAAGACGCAGGGAAACGCCATCGATCTCGGCTGATAAGCAGCCGAGATCCACTTTCAATGCTGATCGGATACCCAGAAGTACGAAGGGGAGGTGGTCGAGCCAACGTTTCCTTGGCTGGTGAGCAGTGCGAGCAGCTTTCAGTTGTCGATGAAGCCGTTCGACCATGTCATTGGCGGAAGAATGGTAGGCAGTTGTGTGGATGTGTCGAATGCCCAGGATATTGGCAAGTGCGGTGAAAAGGGCCGATTGAAACTGACGACCGCGATCAGTGGTGACGACAGAAGGGCATTCAAAGCGTGACACCCAGCCGTTTGTGAAAGCCTTGGCAACTGTTGGTGCTGTAATGTCGGAAATGGGAAACGCTTCCAGCCATCTGGTGAAGCGATCCACACATGTCAGCAGGTAACAGGCTTCTTGCGATGACGGAAGAGGACCGACGGTGTCGAGATGGACGTGAGAAAACCTTGCCTCTGGAGGCCGAAACGGGGATGTTGCCGTGACATTGTGACGGTGAACTTTAACACGCTGGCACTCAAGGCAGGTTCGCGCCCAGCGTCGGACATCAGCATTGATGCTTGGCCAAAGGAAACGAGATGTGACTAGCTTCTGGGTCCCACAAATACCAGGATGGCTCATGCTGTGCAATTGATCAAAAATTGCACGACGAAAAGCTGAAGGCACGAAGGGCCGAGCGACACCAGTAGACGTTTCGCACGTTATTAATGAGGTACAAAATGGAAGCTGGCACTCCGTGAACGATAGAGACGTGGATGAAGAGCGAAGACGATGCAGCTCAGGATTGTTGCTTTGGGCAGCTGCTAGCTCTTCCATGTCTAGTGGTGGCTGGGTCGACAAGGCATCGATGCGGGATAGTGCATCAGCAGCAGCATTTTCCGGCCCGAGTACGTGTCTGATATGTACAGTGAACTCGGAAATAAAGCATAGTTGACGGATCTCCCGTGCAGTATAATTGCTGTGATTGCGATGGAAGGCAAACGTCAGGGGCTTGTGGTCTGTAACGACGTATGAGTCCCAGCCCTCCAATAAATGACAAAAATGTTTGATGGCGAGGTATACCGCGAGGAGTTCTCGGGCAAATGTACTGTATTTTGCCTCTGGCGGCTTCAGTTTTTGCGAGAAAAACATAAGAGGCTGCCAACCGGATACGTGCTGCTCGAGAACGGCGCCAACTGCCACGCTTGATGCATCGGTGAAGAGACGAATTGGGGCATCAGGGACGGGATGTATGAGCATGGTAGCGTCTGCCAGAGCCTTCTTGGCAGTGCCGAAGGCAGATGCAGCGTCCTTGGGACACTCCAGTGGCGCAGCCGGGTCTTTCTTTTTAGCCAATAGGTTGGTCAAGGGCTTTAGGAATGTGGCGCACTTTGAACGAAAGCGGCGATGGAAGTTTAGTAGGCCCAGCAATTCTCGGAGTCTCTTCAGTGAAGTCGGGGGTCGAAAGTCTTGAACAGCCTTCACTTTGCTGGCGAGTGGTTGGACACCCTTCGGAGTGACAAGGTGGCCTAGGAACTCTATTGTAGCGACGCCGAAGATGCACTTATTAGGATTAATTACGAGGCCGTAAGCATCCAGGCGGTAGAACAGGGTGCGCAGGTGGGCTTCATGCTGAGGGCCGGATGAGCTCGCTACAAGGAGGTCATCAAGGTAGGCAAATACGAAATCAAGACCTCGCGTGACCTCGTTGATAGTGCGCTGAAAGGTCTGTGCAGAGTTGCGCAATACAAAGGGCATCCTCACATATTCAAACAGACCGAATGGGGTGGTGATGGCCGTCTTCGGAATGTCGGCGGGTTCTACAGGAATCTTATGGTAAGCCTTCACTAAGTCAATATTAGAGAAGATTGTGCACCTAGCCAAATTTGATGGCAAATCCTGTATGTGAGGAAGTGGATAGCGGTCTGGTAAGGTGTGGGCATTAAGAGCGCGGTAATCCCCACATGGTCTCCAGTCGCCAGGATCTTTCCTCGGCACCATGTGGAGTGGCGACGCCCAGTTGCTGGAGGAAGGCCGCACAATGCCTAGTTCAAGCATGTGCTCAAACTCACGGTGGGCGATGGCGAGGCGTTCTCCAGAGAGTCGACGGGGTCGTGTAAAAACGGGAGGTCCAGTGGTCACAATGTGGTGAGTGATGGAATGCTTCACCGGTGACTCTCTGGTGTGCGGCTTCGTGATGCTGGGAAAGTTGTCGAGTACTTTTGCATACGACGAAGCAGGTGTGAAAGCTCGCAGTCCCGTTGGCGAAGAAGTACAGAGTACACCATTGATGAAGAGGTGGGTGTTGAAATCAATGAGGCGATGAGCATGCATGTCCACAACAAGGTTGAAAAAAACTGAGGAAGTCAGCTCCAAGAACAGCTTGCGAGACGTCAGCGAGGATGAAAATCCAGCGGAACGTACGGCGTAGTCCAAGGTCAAGTGTAAGAGAGCGTTGGCCGTATGTGCGAATGGCGGAATTGTTGATCACTTGGAGTGGGCAGGTCTGTTCGTTGCGACGGCGACCTGCACACGAGGCCGGGATGACGCTAACCTGGGCTCCTGTGTCGACTAGGAAGCAAGCGCCAGTGATCTTATCAGAAACATAGAAAAGGCAGCATGACTTTCGACCAGTACCACTTGCCGCCGTCAGTGGCCGGTCGTCGCATTTCCCGACCAGGCGCACGGGCGAGTGCATTTGCGAGCACAGGCACCGAATCGGCGGTGGTACCAGCACACGGTTGAGGATGAAACGTCCCGCGGCGCGTCGGGTGGCCGAAGTTCCGGAGAACGTGGGGGCGTCGAGGAGCGACTGTGTATCTGGAACCTGGATGACGGTCGACGATGCGCAGGTACGAAGTCATCGAGGCGCCTGACAAGGGCGTCCAAACGGTTCTCAATGCTCGCGAGCGCCGGGTCTGCAGCGGTGGCCGGTGGCGGTGTGGTAACGGCGTTGAGGCTATGTGCCCGCGAGTAGTCCGCCACTCGGTCAGCCATTTCAGCGAGTGCGTCTACTGGGACATCTCCTGCAGCTACGAGGACCGGGACCATGCTCTGCGGTAAGCGCTGGAGGAACAACTCACGTAACAGCTTCTCCTCTCGACGGGTGGAGGGGCTGCCAAGGAGCTGGCGCATGCGTCGCAGTAGCTGTGATGGGCGACGGTCACCGAGCTCTGTAGCCGTGATGAGCTGTTGGAGTCTGCTGTGTTCGGTCTCAGACATGCGTGAAATGGTAGCTGCCTTCAACGTGTCGTAGAGATGGCTTGGGTGCGGCGACGCTAAAATATCAGCTAAGTCGTCGGCTACGTCCGGAGGTAAGCAGGATACCAGATGCCAGTGCCTGGTCTGTTGGCTGGCGATTTGCCGTTGACGGAAGTGCGCCTCGACCTGTAGAAACCATGTGCTGGGGCTGTTGGGCCAAAATGGTGGCAGGTTGACATGTTGAATCGCAGCGACTGCAGCAACGCTAGGTCTGGCGTCTTCTTGGGCGTCAGGACCGGTAGAATTGGCGGCAGAGCCGGCGGGATCCATGCGGGATGATCGGGGTTGTGTGTTCTTTGTCGGGTCACCATTAACTGTCGGAGCTAACACGGGAAAGAGCCAGCCCTGACAGCTTTCAGTTTTCGAACTGATTTTTTTATTATCGCGCTGCACCCGCCGCGCGGCCCAAATGCCCACTTCTTCTTTGACGAGCAGCGCTTTGAGGCGCTACAAGGTGTTATGGCTATCAAATACCTACTTACAACTTGCGCCTGCAGTGATGATAGTGCAAAGAGAAATAATAGTTTTGACCGAGCAAGGTCGACCACTCCTCAAGAAAGCTAGCTACCCATTAAGGCCTGAGCGCACCGGAGAGGAGACATACCCATCAATTTAATGCTATTTTAAGCATTTCTACAAGCCAATCAGCTTGGTTATTGTTCATTTATCCTTGTTAGTTTTAATTGACAATATTGCCGTGAACCATGCATTGGGTTTGTTTATTTGTGTTGTGCTTTTTTCGGCCTGGCTGCGCCGGCCTGTGCTATCACTGTTTTCACAGCGTTTCGAACAAACGCTATCGAACAGCGTTTCGAGCATTCCGAACAAACAGCGTTTCAAACAAACGCTATCACAGTGTTCTCGATACAATTCGACTATTCGAGAAACGCTCGCGCCGAGAGATATAAATTCCCGCACAACGGATGCCGCGACATTCGATCGCTGACGCTCACTAGCGTGCACGTCGTTTTGCTGACTGCTGCTTCGCCGCCTGTGTATTCTTTCAGTTGTTGGGGGAGCACAAGCTCGCTCCAATAAACTTGTTTTCCTTATAGACAACTGCGTCGTCCTTTGCTGCGTGACATCTGGTGGAGGTGCGGGGTACATGAACCCTAAGCCATTGCCAAGCCGACAAGCAAGCCCAACACGACAAGCACGCCCAACTCGTGTCAGCCGCCGACAGCAAGGCCTTCAGCCAGAGTTTGGACTGCTCCCAGATAAAAAGAGAAAAGAAGACGTAAAAACCACGATGATCAACGCAGGCACCATGACCAGCGCTGCCAACCCTCCCATCGTTCCGCAACAACCTCGTGAGCCCCCATCATTCCGAGGATCTCCTGGTTCAGACCCGGAAGAGTGGCTGGAGAAGCTGGGGCGCATCCGCATCTTTAACAGGTGGGATGACGAAGAAACGTTTCGCCATGTCTTCTTCTACTTGGAGGATGCAGCTCGAACATGGTTTGAGAACCATGAAGGCTCCCTAACCGACTGGACTGTCTTTAAAAGCGAGTTCCTCAAAACATTCGTTACGGTTGTGCGGAAAGAACGAGCCGCCCTTTTGTTGGAGACGCGAATGCAACACCCTAACGAAGGTGTTGTACAGTTCGCTGAAGAGATGAAGATGCTGTTCCGGAGAGCTGACCCCGAAATGGCAGAAGAGAAGAAGGTGCGCTTTCTGATGCGGGGAGTTAAACAAGAGCTCTTCGCTGGACTTATCCGCAACCCTCTAAGACCGTCGCTGAGTTCGTCACCGAGGCTTCGATGATCGAGAGGACCTTGGATATGCGTTTGCGGCAATACAATAGACCACTCAACACCCTTTCGGTGAACCCGGTAAACGCCCCTAGATTGGTGACGGAAGACTTGCGGGAGACCATCCGCGCCGTCGTTCGCGAGGAACTGAGGAAATTGTTCCCAGCAACGCCGCAGCCCCAAGTCGCCTCCCTCACTGACGTCGTACGCGAGGAGGTTCAGCAAGCACTGGGGAATTTCACGCCGTCGGAAGCATCTTACGAACCACAAGCGATGACCTACTCCGCTGCTGCTCGTCGACCCCGACCCGTCCCAACCCGTTATCAAGAGGCCCCGCCGCACCGCCGCCCAATGTCGCCCGCCCGACCTCCTGTAACCCGAAACCAGGCGCCCAGGAAGACCGAGGTGTGGCGAACGCCAGATAATCGTCCGCTGTGCTACCACTGCGGAGAGGCCGACCACGTCTACCGCCGCTGCCCGTAGAAGAGGCTTGGTTTGCGTGTGTTTTCCGTCGACGCACCCCGCCCGCGAGCCGGCCAGCGCCCATTTGAGATCGATGAATACCTGTCGAACACCAGCCCTGAACCATCGCGTTTCAACCGTTCGCCGCCGCCCTACCCGTGCCAATCCCCCGACCGTCGCAGCAATGCTGACTTCACCCGTGGAAGTTCCCCCAGCCCACGAGGGGGAAACTAAAAGCAGCAACTTCTGAAATTGCACAACGGCGAGAAAATGAAAACCCTCCAACGACGCAAGACCGTGATTCACGACATGCCCTCATCCCGACTACCCGACGACACCCTGACGAGACCCCCGAAAACGATGACAGCTACGCTGCGCGACGCGTACCCGAAATGACGAAGCCTGCCGCTGAAAAGACGACGATAACGACGCATAGTGCCCGACCATCAACACGCGCCAGCCGTGATACGACGCCCCGACGCACCCGAAATTCGAGGAAAGCGGCATCCGACGTCCAGTTGTCCATCGGCGGCCTTGACGTAGTCGCCCTCATCGATACGGGAGCCGACTACTCGGTCATGAGCGGGTCATTCGCGTCCAAGCTAAAGAAAGTTACGACCAGATGGGACGGTCCCCACATACGCAACCCAGGAGGCCACCTCGTGACCCCAAGTGGAATGTGCACATCGCGCGTCACCATAGATGGCACTACGTACCCTGTGGAGTTCGTCATTTTGCCTAACTGCTCCCGCGACGTAATTCTCGGAATGGACTTTTTGACGGACAATGGCGCAATAATTGATCTGCAGACCAGGTCGATAACGTTTTCTTCCGATCACTCCACGACGCCGCAGCCGAACCTCGGACACCGTGCTGCTGTAAGAATCGCCGACGATCACGTCACCCTGCCACCCCGCGCAAGCTTGATGATCGCCGTCTATTGTGAAGGTGCTGCTCCTGACGTCGACGCTATCGTGGAGACTGACCAAAGGTTGCTTCTAGACCGCGGTGTGTCTGTCGCAAGAGGCATTGCGTGGTTTAAGCAACGCAGATCCCACGTTTTGGTCACCAATTTCACCGCGGAGTACCAGCATCTAAACAAGGGCGCTGCAATTGCGTTCCTCGAAGAAACGCAAGAAGCGAGTCAAGGGATCGCGGTCGCCACCTTTGAACGCGCACACGCAGACGCTTCCAGGCTGCCACATCCTTTCGACGTGAACCCGGCGCTGTCGCAAGAAAATCGGGACAGATTACTGGAGTTGCTCCGTCGCTACAGCGAGTGTTTTAGATGCGGAGCATCTAATACTCGAGGCTTGTAGTGCGGCGCCGTCCGCAAGCTTCCTCCTCCTTCTTCCACCATCTGTGCATTCCTTCCTCCTCTACACACCGCGCGCGCTTCACTCCTCCACCATCTGTGCGCCCTTCCTCCTCTACACACCGCGTGCGCTTCTCCTCTTCACGAACATTCGCTAGCTGTATAATGTAGCGCGCATGCGCCGTCACGCTTCGAGATCATCGGCAGCTGACGCGCGCGCATGCGCCGTCGCGCTTCGAGAACATCGGCAGCTGACGCGCGCGCATGCGCCGTTGCGCTTCTCCCCCTTCTCGAACATTCGACAGCTGACAGTGCATGCGCCGTCACGCTGTATATATACTCAAGGTCGGCGCTCGCTCGCTGAGTTGCCGCTCGTCGGTTGGTTTGTACGGCGCGTCGACGTCCAAGGTCGCGGCGAAATGAATTCCAACGAATCCACAAACACAATGATCGACGTCCCTTCGACCAGCGCCGCCCTTTCGCATACGTGTGTACGTGTTCACTCATTTAACACCCCCTCCTACAACCACGTTAACCAATTTAGCCATCGACCCAAGTAAGTCGCAATTTAACACCCCATTTCACAACCACGTTAACCAATTTAGCCATCGACCCAAGTAAGTCGCACTTTAACACCCCGTTAACCAATTATATGCTCCGCATCCTCCTCAGTGTTCCCCCGAGGGAAGCTGCGGGCAATTTTTTTCCTCGAACTCGAAGTTACGGCAGACACCTTTGGCGAAGCACCGGATAATAACCGAAGATGGAGCCCGACCTACCAGACAGTCACCGTACCGCGTTTCTTCACACGAGCGCGAAGCCATCCGGACTCAAGTAGATGACATGCTCAGCGACGACATAATACAGCCATCGAAAAGTCCGTGGGCTTCGCCGGTTGTACTTGTGAAAAAAAAAAGATGGCACTTTAAGATTCTGCGTTGACTACCGGAGACTAAACAAAGTCACCAAAAAGGACGTGTACCCCCTGCCACGAATCGACGAAGCCCTCGACCACCTCTGCCACGCCAAGTATTTCTCATCCATGGATCTGAAGACCGGCTACTGGCAAATTGAAGTGGACGAGAGAGACCGAGAGAAGACTGCATTTATAACCCCGGATGGTCTATACGAGTTCAAGGTGATGCCGTTTGGGCTGTGCACTGCGCCCGCAACGTTTCAGAGAGTCATGGACACTGTGCTAGCAGGCCTGAAGTGCCACACTTGCCTCGTGTACCTCGACAACGTTGTCGTATTCGCCCGGACTTTCGACGAACACCTCACAAGGTTGGAATCTGTACTCGAGGCCATTCGTACGTCGGGGTTAACGCTGAAGCCAGAGAAGTGCCGTTTCGCGTACGAGGAACTCAAGTTCTTGGGTCACGTCGTGAACGCCACGGGAGTCCTACCTGACCCGGCAAAAACATCAGCCATTGCGAACTTCCCAAGGCCGAAAGATAAAAAGGGTGTGCGAAGGTTTCTCGGACTGTGCGCATGCTACCGGCGCTTCGTCGCAAACTTCGCACGCATTGCAGAGCCACTCACGCGCCTGACGAAAGAAAGCACCCTTTTCAGCTGGGAAAACGACCAAGAAAAGGCATTCTGCGAGCTGCAACAACGCCTGCAAAACCCGCCCGTGCTTGCTCATTTCGACAAAAACGCCGAAACGGAAATGCACACGGACGCCAGTGATATCGGTTTGGGTGCCGTCCTCGTCCAAAAGCAAAGCGGTTACGAAAAGGTAATCGCCTATGCAAGCCGTGGTCTGTCGAAGGAGGAGAGAAACTACTCTGCCTCCGAGAAAGAGTGCCTGGCTATCATATGGGCCACTTCAAAATTGCGCCCATACGTCTATGGTAGACCGTTTAAGGTTGTGACAGACCATCATGCGCTGTGTTGGCTCGCCAATTTGAACGACCCCTCTGGCTGTCTTGGGCGGTGGAACTTGCGCCTGCAAGAGTTCGACGTTACAATATTCTACAAATCCGGCAGGAAACACTCCGACGCCGACTGCCTGTCCCGCGCCCCCGTCGACCCACCACCACAGGACTCCGATGAAGACAGCGCGTTCTTCGTAGTCGTGACAGAGAGCGACCTAGCCACCCAGCAGCGTGCCGACCCTGACCTCCGCGCTATGATCGACTACCTCGAAGGACGCAACGTCGCCGTGCCTAGGGCGTTCAAGCGCAACTTACCAGCGTTCAGCCTCAAAAACTCCATGCTAGTGAAGAAAAATTTCAACCCCGGAACGAGAACGAATTATCTACTTGTCATCCTCGCAGACCTTCGTGACGAAATTTTGGTAGGGTGCCATGGCGACCCGTCTTCCGGGCATCTCGGAACAGCTCGCACGATTACAAAAATTAAGGCGAAATACTTCTGGCCCCGCCTTACATCCGATGTCACCCACTACGTCCAGAGCTGCCGTGACTGCCGGCGACGAAAAACACCACCGACAAGACCTGTCGAACTTCTGCAGCCGATCGCCGTCCCAACGAGGCCCTTCCAACAGATCGGAATGGACCTTCTGGGCCCGTTCCCTACATCCCGATCCGTGAACAAATGGATTGTCGTAGCGACAGACTACATGACGCGCTACGCAGAGACCACCGCTCTTCCGAGGGGAACTTCACAAGAACTTGCAAAGTTCTTTATTAACCAAGTTGTGCTGCGACATGGAGCCCCTGAGGTCCTAATCACAGACCGCGGAACGACCTTCACTGCGGAGCTCATGCAAGGAATCTTACGCTACAGCAACACGGATCACCGAAGAACGACGGCGTACCACCCCCAAACGAACGGACTAACAGAACGGCTGAATAAGACAATCACGGACATGCTGTCTATGTACGTCGACGTTGAACATAAGACGTGGGACGAAGACCTCCCGTACGTCACGTTTGCGTACAACGCGGCTATCCAAAAAACCATGCAGATGACACCGTTCGAGCTCGTCTACGGAAGACGGCCGACTACAATGCTCGACGCCATGCTTCCGCACGTAGAAGACGACTACCTCAACGCCGACGTCCAAGGATACCTCCAACGTGCGGAGGAGGCCCGCCAGATCGCTCGAGTTCGTATAACGGACCAGCAACTGGTGGATGCTGGACGCTACAATCTCCGACGCCCAGACGCCGAGTACCATCCTGGAGATCGTGTGTGGGTTTGGACTCCCATTCGACGACGTGGACTCAGTGAGAAACTTCTACGACGCTATTTCGGACCCTACCGGATTTTACGGCGTGTTGGCGAACTAACGTACGAAGTGATCCCCGATGGTGACTCCCGTAAATCACGACGACGCATGCGGCCCGAAATCATCCATGTGGTTCGCTTAAAATATTTCTACGGACGATGACGAACTTTTATTTTAATTTGTTTTGACCGTCCCTTATGTTAGCATCGGGTCGATGCACTCTTAGAGGGGGGGGTAATGCCGTGAACCATGCATTGGGTTTGTTTATTTGTGTTTTGCTTTTTCGGCCTGGCTGCGCCGGCCTGTGCTATCACTGTTTTCACAGCGTTTCGAACAAACGTTATCGAACAGCGTTTCGAACATTCCGAACAAACAGCGTTTCAAACAAACGCTATCACAGCGTTCTCGATACAATTCGACTATTCGAGAAACGCTCGCGCCGAGGGATATAAATTCCCGCACAGCCGATGCCGCGACATTCGATCACCGACGCTCACTAGCGTGCACGTCGTTTTGCCGACCGCTGCTTCGCCGCCTGTGTACTCTTTCAGTTGTTAGGGGAGCACAAGCTCGCTCCAATAAACTTGTTTTCCTTATAGACAACGGCGTCGTCCTTTGCTGCGTGACAATATTATACCATAACCAACCCATATGTGATGCAACTGCAGCATCTGGGGCGTACTTGGTACATTTCGCACAGTTTAATTACAAATTTATGCCTACTAGCAGTAATTAGTATTATCTTGGATTAATTAGCCTCAACATGGTTCTTAGTGTTAAGTATGTTTCTGAGCGTGCCTTCATCAGCCTGATCGGCAGTTTGACTTTAACTTGGTTGTTATTTTAAATATGTTTTGCCGAATAACTCGTAAATATGGTCCTCATAATTAAAATATTCTACTTTCACCCGTCCATGGCTGTGCAGAAGACTCCAACAGAAGTCGGAAATACGTTACTTTAGTTGGCGGAGATTTTGTTCGAGAAACAGGAAGTTAAAATAGAAGCGAGCAATTCATGCTTCACCTACACTTACAGCGGCGAACAAAGCGTCGCCGACGGTAAAGTTTCATGCAGTAAAGCATGTTGGCATTTATGCATGTGCCATTCAATATCCCTTGCATTATTGCAAGTGGCCATGTAAGTTCCAGAAGAAAGTGTACGTTCGCGTTGTGCTTGTAATCTCATCGGAATTTTCTAAGGTTATTAGATGGTTCCTAGACATTCGGTGTGGTTCGCACAAGGTAGCAGTTATCCATTCAATGGCGCCGTAACATAAAAATGAAGAATGGAGGGCGTTTAGCAATATACTTGACAATATCTAATCTGGTTGCATTATACTTATGTTGGCTCAACTGGGATTATCTAAGCTTTTATTTGATGAATATGCCAAGCGAGCTTTTAATGATGATGATAACTTTCTCTTCACACCACATGGCAAAACGAATAGCGGAAGAACTCTGCTTCAAAATCCAGTACTTACCTCGCTCTTCTGACTCCATTGCAATAAACCGCATGTGGTATAGTGGGCGCCAGAATACAGCGATATCGAAGAAATTGTGTTGGCTTACCAGGGAGCCACATCTGTCCGCAAACAAGCTCCCTTCACGTCCATAGTTTCTCCTGTACTAGACCCAAACCTCGTTCCAAAAGTGAAAACCTAGGGCTTACTGGTAGCTCTAATGGGACGAAAAACAAATAACATGCCGCATGTTGAGTAGCTGTACATTGGTAATTGGCTTTTCCACCGATTTCACTTTCAAAGCCCAGAAGTTAAAACTTGCACATTACTAAGAAAGAAAAACAGATGCAGCACGCACGTATATATTTTTTTCCGTCGGGAACCTATCTGGCTATGACAGAAGTAGCAGGCATCTCGTTATGATTCACCTAATCAGTCAAACAATGCCCTTCAGCAACATCTAATGAACTTTGAATAAGATAGATCAACGAGCCCGCTGCCTCCCTTATAAGAATAATCATGGCAGCTCAGTGGCAGTTACGCCTTCACAAAGTAATTTGAAAGAGCTACTTGACTTGGAAACATAAATTTTATTACGAGAAGAGCAACAAAAACATAACATAGAATACTTGCAAATTATCAACTGAGCCATTCGTGTTTACGAGTTTCAAATTTTGCGTTTGCCCTTCTTGGATGCTTTCTGCTAAAGGCTGCATGGACAAACGTTTATATTGCTGTTTCACTGTGTACAGATATGTTAGTTTTTAGGGAGCTGTTTTAAAAGCAATAATCACTATTTTTAAAACGTGCACAAAGATGCAAGTCTTAAAGATGCATTTTTGCATAGTTGTTATTTATGGTATATATCCAAGCAATTTGTAGCACTGCACTTGAGAAAACTGCTGCAGTGGTAGTTCCAATAAATTGAGAGCAACAACCTCCAAATATTTCGGCTGAAAGTCTTAGAGAAGGCATTTGTGCTGTTAAGGAAAATCCTTATATACCTTACGAGACGTGAAAGTTGAGCGTACGCGCCGCTGGCGTCAGGAGGTGTGGCAAAAAACGACAAAAAAGTTCACACTTTTACGTCGCCATACGACAATACCATGACGTTGCAGGACCGCAAACTTCGTGGTGTCTTCACTTCAAAGCATCTCTTGCCAAATGATGTGTCGATCTCTGAAACCGTACAAAGTCTCAGTAGGTTCAGGAAGCTGGTGAAACTTATGGTTCTGAATCGTGCACCAAGCCACGTCAGGCATCGAAGTCACTCAAAATGGTGGAAATCATTTGTATATAGACTTAGAAGAAGAATGAGAAAACGGTTGTTGCATTCGCATCCCCATGAGGAATGTACAGAAGACGCGGTGAGTTGTTTCATGCTCTCAAATTTATCATTATGGTCAATTGTACAATGTTCAGTACAGTTAGGCCACTCCACGTCCCAATTTCCTGAAGAGAATCATGACCTGACTCTCTAAAGAGCATCTCGTTTTGAAGAGAATACAAACGCGCGAGGTGGATTCAGAAAGTTAGTTTGGTTTATGAGATTAAGTTTGCAGGTAAACGTGGCAGCAGTAATAATCACAGGACTGGGTTGGTTGGCGGAACATGGGAAAAGCATTTGCCCTGCAGTGAGCGTTTCAGGCTGATGATACGGATGATGACGGTGACGTATCGATTTCGCATTATGTGTATTTGGTGCTTCTATAGGACCGATAGCTTTCAGGCTCCCTTCACATCCGCTTTACATCCTACCAACAAAACTCAATGGTGGACGCAACATCATCAGTCATGTCGTTCTTTGGCCACACCTGGTGCTTGCACATTATTCACCATTAATCACCATGAACATAATAAAAAAGTGCCTCAAAGTGATAACTTCACCTTTGAAACGCAAGCCTGTTTGTGTGGGGCACGTTCTATCAGGTTTATATAGCATAGTACTGTGTCAAGACTTGTTCCAGCTGAACGGCCAGGAGACGTATGCGGTTCCGTCATTTGTCCATATTAATTCTCTGACGCAAGCTTCTCACAGAAATTTTCGACAAACAGTATATCACTGTGAAAGTAGGTTAGGTATATGATCTTGTACCCAGTTAGTGACAATAATACTACCACTTTCATATCCTGAACTATGGTACCATAGAGCTCACCTTCGAACTTTCACTCTATTATTTGTGTGGTGTTACAGATGGGATCCGCTAAACAAAAGGAATGCATTAAGTAAGGGTGAAGAAGTCAATGTGAGCTTCGGCTTGAACACTCTCGTATCGGGGGCTGTATTATGTGGATTTACGTACGTTAGCGCCAGTTCCACCGAATTTCGGGATTCGGACTTGATGGGAGGCCTTCGCAAAGCAATAAAAAAAGGGGACGCAGAGTGCATCAGCAAGTTATTCCAATATGAATGTCCTGAAAACAATATAACCTAATAAAATATAGCGCTATGTACCTCTGCATCATTGCTTTAAATATAAAATGCCCGCCACTGCAAAACGCGCATGTGACAGAGTCGGCTGAGCGAGTGCTATATGCATTCGTAGAGGCGAAACGAGAGCAGCTGCCGGGAGAGAAGCAATGTATAAGCAGGAGCGGTATGTTTCCATGACAGCTGTCCATATTGCTCTGTACATATATAATGTACAGCACACGCTTTCACAACCGTTGCCAGCCGCACTACCAGGAATGGGAATGAATCACAAGGTAAACAAGAAAGTGTGCTTAGAGCTTGTCAGATCACTAAAACTAAGAGTTAACGGAACGCTCAAAAGAGACCAATGTGGCACGTGTAATACTACAATAGAATTTACGCTTGCTAGAACTTCCAGCAGCTCTTCGCTCGCCTTAGCCTATTTTGGAGGTCACGAAGTCTTGACCCGTGTTCTCTAGGTTAGTGTTGCACACTTCGTTCTAAGTAAGGTGTTTCTCATTGTGCCTCGTACGGTATGCGTGTGTCAGAAAGGCCTCATTAACCGCAATCAGCAAGCAGTCTCGTCATATCGAAATAAAAATACATGTATTCTCCATGACATATGGGAAGTATCCTTGTCTTACAGTTAGGTAGTGCAAGTGTTTCCAAAACATATCTGCTGCCTCAGCTCTTATACGTCACTAAATGGCAATTTGACACCTACGAGTGAAATCACTCACTCAATTGCACGAACGTACGATAAACCCCGTCTTGCCGGTGGTTCGCATATTCCGCCCAAGAGATACTCCACTTTTTTTTTTGTGGAGGCGAGTTTGCTCTGCCATACTAATCTTTTCTATACAGAGATGGCTCGAGCAAATGTGATGCTGAGAAAGCGCTGATAAGATATTTTACTTTGATAATAAAATCTAATTTTTCGCGGTGCACTTACCGACATATACGCTATCTTGACGACAGGCTACAATATTAATCATAGTGACTTCACGCAGTAGTCTGGCCAGTTGTAAGGATTTCAAGCACCGAAACACAAAAAATGCCAGCTTCCCCGTCGCCTTCTCGATCATCTGCTCTCGTCGTGTGGCCATTGTCATCCAGAGTACCTGTGAAGCGAGCTAGCGGAGTCTGGAATAATGTACCTGCACGCCAATACAATATATACGATTATCAGAGTGCAAATCAATAGTTTGAGTAGCACGTCAATATTTTGCTCTGTGAAGTCTTGCGCTAGCGAAAAGAAGGAAAATTGGTGCAAGTTCCACCGATTCCCGTCTGATCCGGCGCTAAGACAAGCGTGGGTCCACTTGGTGCGGCATGACCGAGGTGGAGATTGGACACCAACCAAGTGGAGCTTACTCTGTTTGCTGCACTTCGCTCCGCATACGTACAGGCGCGACATGGATTTGCTAACCGGCTTCGGATTGTCTACGAAAAACCTGCGCTTTGAAAGTGATGCCGTCCCAACGTTGTGCCCTCCCTGCCGAGACAGTCACCACACGTGCTGCGCGCAGTCGACTAAGCAAGCGATCGAAGAAGCGACGCACGAACTAAAATACGTAACCAAACTTGCACGTACACACACTACCGCATAGTGGCACTGCTAATACCTGTCGTGCCATCAGAGTAGGAATCTAAACTAGGCTTTATTGCTGTAAAGAATTTTCGAGGGCGCACTGACGTTTATTGATACATTTCCGACGCTCTCGGAGGCTGTCGACGCAAAAGAAACGATAAATGAGAAGTTTCGTGTCGGTACCCCTTTAAAGAACGTAAAATTGAGCAAACACACAGTAGTTGAAGTTTTAGTCATGAGAAAAAAATATGGCGAAAGCTTTAAATGACTGATGAAACGCTTAAATAGACTGTAGGTCGCACGAAGGGTGTAAATAGTTACAACTGGCGTGTGTTCATGTCATGTTGCCTTCATACGCCACGATATTTGTGCCATTTTTATGTATTCACGATAACGAGACAAAGCATGACGTCAGATGACGTCAGTACATAGAAACATTTCTCAACTAGAGTTCTTCCCAGGTAGGCAACAATAAAACAGGATGGGAGGTGCACAAACTTTCAAGTTTCAGAATAGAGAGGTGGGGACAAAAGTCACTGCAATTGAATGAGAACAAGGTGGCGCTCACTTTCTCGTCATTTTAAACAATAGATTAAATAACCAAGTCACATTTCTTGCTTGAACACTTAGTATAGCGCGCAGTGACTTTCAGTCTGGCTTTGTTATTGGCTAAAACTTCAGCGTGCGTCCTAGTTTTATAGGCTTCACAACATATTTTTATTTTATTTTTAATTCTTTAGCACAACGCAGATCTCACAAAGAGACCATCGTAGGGAGGGCATACATAATACAAGGGAGTACATAATACAGAATTACAGAAAAGAACACTATGTTCACAGAAACTGCACAGCATGTGCATTTGCTCGTATTATTACTAAGAACCCATGTAACGATGAGGCGTTAGTAACAGTAGGACTTAGTCCGATCTATTCTCTAATGGTTCGCAGAAAATATGAATATTTCAAGCAATTTGAGTTAGATGTGTATTAGTTAGGTGTTTGCGAGTGCCTGTAACGTGTCAGTCCTGAACTACTGAAAGAGATTAGTTTTGACGTTTAGATGTTTATGTCCCCATAAATTATTTGAAACAAAAAGTTCGATCTTCCTATTTTGCCCAACTATGTAGTGTTAGTAGACCAACGTTTTTTTATTAACTCAGTAAAAGAATTCGTTAGGTTGTAATTGTTATATTTTAAACCTCACTCCTTTACTTGGAACCCTTCGATTCTTGGAATTAGTTCTTTTGTATACGGAAACGAAGCAACATTGGCGTACTCCAACGCTGGTCTATTGAGCATCTTGCATGCTAGCAGCTTTGTATTTGTTTGTGCCAGAAAAAGACGTCATCTCAAAAAAAAACGCAAGGCCAAGGCGAAACAAGCAGCACAGTCACAGCGAAAGCTAGAAGAGCGGCCTTTCAGAGCCTTTTCAAAACACTCATTGGGTAACTACGGCAAGCACACTTGCTTTTTACCCATTAATAATAATGTTTTCGGGTAGTAGAACGGCACTCGCTATGCTCTTTATCGTCATTCTTCAGAGAGGCGTGGTATACGCTAAATACTTGCAAGGAATTTTGTGCCCATTGTGCATGCAGTGGCTGACGACGATGAGGAAGACATATATTATTGGTTATCGTATATGTTATATATTGGCCCCCTTCAGATATGAGTAAATCAGAAATAGGGCATATGAGGCCTTATAAGGCACATACACGAACAACCGCGATACACGCCCATTTCCTGATGTGCCCATGTATGAAGAATTTTGTATGTCTATGACTATAATTATGACTACATGCTACGCTCGTTGCGTGCTCGCGGCCATTTCACTAGTTCAACGTATACCGAATTTGGTATTACGTAACGTGAATGAACGACGAATGTAAATCACAGGTCCCAACATGATAATCATGATATGTGTGACATGTAAAACATAACTAAATGCTACGCTCATAGCGGGCTTACGGCCATTTTGCTAGCTCAAGATATAGCAATGTTGGTATTACTCATCGCGGTCATTGCAAAAACTCATTGCGCTCCAGTGCAAATACTGAATATTATTTATTTATTTATTTATTTATTTATTTATTTATTTATATATTTATTTATTATTTATTTATTTATTTATTTATTTATTGAAAGTACCTTAAGGACCCTGTACACATCACAGGGTTTTACATGAGGGGTGGGAGAAAAAAACAAGTTTACAAAGTGTGACTCAACGTAGTTCTTGAAGAGAGCATGGCTGATGTGAGAGACGGATGTATGGGGGAAGATTGTTCCAGTCGATGGCAGTCTCGACAAAAAATGATTGCAGATGCGTGGCAGTCCAGGCACGGGGAGGGTATACGGCTTTATCACGACTGATGCGTTGAGAGATGCGATGAGCTGGATTGATGGGAAAACAGTTACGTAAGACATGAAAAAACTATGAAAGAGTGAGAGCCTTGCGAGTTCGCACCTAGTCCGAAGAGCAGTTAGACCTACCTTTGTTCTTTAGGTTAGTTACACTTGCCATGTAAGATAATCTGAATAAATACATCTCACCACTCGCTTTATGACTGATTCTATTAGATCGGTTAGAACGCGTTCAGAGGGATCCCAGATGGAACAAGCATATTCTTATTTAGACGAGATTAGTGTTTATAAGCAAGTAACTCTACCGGAAGAGATGCATTTGTTAATTTCGCTTAAGATAGCCTAAAGTCCAGTTAGCGAAATTAGTAATGTGGGTAATGCGAGCAGCCCAAGGTGAGGTCGGTAATGAAGAGTAATACCCAAGTATTTAGCACTATGTGCTGAGAAATGACACTGCCGTTAAGAGAGTGTTTCAATGCCGGTATTATGCCATCTATCAATAAAACTAGAGATGGTTTTGTTATTATTCACACCATTAACCAATCACTACACTATTTATCTAATTTAGTAAGTCGTTTTGGAGCGCCAGATTATTGATGAGTCGATGATCCGGCGATAAATGGACGCAGGTCGGTTGGTGAACAGCGTACGTTTGAAAAAATGTTACTGAGAAGATCGTTCATGTAACTAAGGAAAAGTGAATGGACCACAATGCAGTGCCTTGTGGCACTCCGGATAGGACAGGGGATGAAGTGATGATGAATTGTTTTGCATGCACAAATGCTGTCGGTTAGGGAGGAAGAACTTTCTATTCAACGAAAAATGAGAAGATACTAAGTTCAGACGTAAAAGTTTCATATCAAGCAACGTGAGGTGGCACCTTGTCGAAAGCTTTTTTTAAAGTCAATGAAATGAAAGTGCGTCTGCGGGTATGTTCTGATCAAGGCCAGCATGGATATCGTGGAGAACAAAGTGCAAGCGGATTTCGCAGGAGAAGAAGCTTTTGAAACCAATGTGAAGTCTGATTTTAAAAAAATCAGATTTTAGAAACTTGGACAGTGTAGGTATATATGATATGTTCCATGGTTTTCAAGCAGACACTGGTTAGAGGAGATCGGCGGAGACTCGATGGGCCTTGCGTAGGGAACTTGAACAATCTATATAACTTCTAATGATTGTGGCCGGGTGCTGGATGACAATGACTGTTATAATAAATATGAGACAGAATAACACTGGGGTTACACTTGGTATTTATTAACACTTTGCAGATGATACCATCGGGTTCGGCAGATGAAGTTACCTTTAGTGAGTCAATGATTTTGACAATACCTTCGAATGAAACTGTGCTTTCAGGCGTAATGGGGTGATTTTAGAGCGGAAATCGAGGAAGGTAATTATGAATTTCATGGTGAAAATGGATCAAAACGTGGAATCAGGGTATTCGCCATTGGGGCATTGAAAATGCAATTACTACTGTCGTCTTCGAGATATACGGAGGATTTATGCTGTTTTGGATTGAAAATCTTCTAAATTTGTTTGCGGTTATTAACCAAAACTCAAGCAGAGTGAAATTGAAAAAAAGAGCGCTTGGTCAGGGCTAGGGTAGCATCGTATTCCTTAGCTGTAGTGCGATATTATGCCTAAGCACGGGGGTTGTTAGAAGTTTTTGCTTGCCTGAAATGTCTATTTTTTATTCTTCAGCCTTTTAGATTACGGTCAAACCAAGGTGAAGTTGCGTGGTCTTGAACGGAGACGTGAGAATGTACCTATTGATAAGCCTGTGCATTTATGTTTTAAAAAGGGACCAGTTTGTATCAACCGACCGCGTCGAGAAGTGAACAAATAAACGATGCCGAAATTCATTAAACTCCCTGATCATATTTTCATAATCTCCTTTTCATAAAATCTAAGCATTTTTTCGCTTTTGGGGGACGTGTAAGTATGCAATGGAAAGATTGATGAATGATTAGATGGTCACTTATTCCATCAAGGTAAGTGAGAGGGGGTATGTTCTCAGTTGTGTCGTAAATATGAGATCAAGAATGTTCGATGAATGGGTGCTACGTCAAGTGATGGAAGTAACAACTTGAGATAAGCTGAATGTGAGGCATGTGTTCACGAAACCACTTTCATTGTTGGGTTTCGTTGTCGTCCATGATAGATTGGACCAAGTAATTGAAGGGTAATTAAAATCACCAAAGAGCGATATGCTAGCACGGCCGTAGAGAGACGTTACGGGATGAAGAGCGTCATGAAAACGATTGACGATTGACACCTCTGAGTCGGGCGGCCGATAGCACGCACATATCACGATAGAAGGATAGACCGCCTTCCAGATGACAAAGATGATTTCAAGGTCTGAGGAAACTGATACAAGAATGCAGTTTAGGTTACATTGAGCGGCGATGAGTACGCCTCCTCCTCATTTATTTTCACGGTCTCGTCTAAATATGTAGAAGGAAGGGAGAGAAGGCAGTACCTCAGAATCATCGATGAAAGGGTGAAGCCATGTTTCAGTTAGTATTAAAAGATGTGAGTTTGATGATTCTAGCACGTTGTGCTGCACAATTTTTCACGTTTGGTAATACGCTTCTAATGTTAGTATGTAGAAAGAGGGACCGTTGTCTATACAGGAACTGGCTAGCTCTTTCAATTGCTATAGATGTTTACGAACAACTTTGTTTCTGGAATGGTAGAAAACGTACGCGTCTTACCTGCAGTAAGTATATTATGGCACCGCTTTCATTCAAAGGGCTGCAACTTTTATATTCATTCCGGTGTTTACGGGCGAGACCCATGTTAGCCGATAATTCCTCTCTACATTAATCACAGGAGCTTTGCTATTTCTGCTAGCTTGAAGAATTTTTTCTTTGTCTTTAAAATTAGTCGATATTACAAGGATGAATCTGTTTTAGTTTGCAGTAAAGGATCTAAGTCTGCGCGCACATTCAATTTTTTGGGGAGGATTGATTCTTTGAAACAAATTGAACAAACATCGATTAATTTTTTTCTCAGAATCATCCCAGCTTTCCTCTTCATATCTTCTAATCCAAAAAATACTAAATTCCAACGACGCGCACGATCTCCGTATTATCTAAACGGGTCAACAGAGATGATATCTTGTCTGAGTTTCCCTCTGCGCTTTCTTCACGTGAGGTTTGATTGTACCAAGCGAGCTACAGCCCTCCTCTGTTTTGGCAAGTCTTTAAAGCTCATACCTTGTCGTTATTTATTGGATTAAAGTGTAGAGATTGAGTAAAATATATGAATGCTGTTTGTTGGCGTCTTCAAAAACAAAAATCAAGGAAGTAAATAACAATTTAAGCTGCATAGCATGCGTACACCACAGCCCCTCTTATAGAACGACTGCACATAGCAATTATTTCAAGGTTCTTCGGTGTCGAACAAACTATGGTCTCCAAATGTTGAAACATTCACTGCCACACGTACTCCATAAACCTAGTCTTTCAATTAGGTCACGGTGCCCTTCTTCGTGGCAGGTCATGTCCAATCTTTTTTTTTACAACGTTGACAGAAATGTTAAAAAAATTGCACAAAACTGAGCAGTTTTGAATTTTTTTATATCTTATTTCTTTGTGAATTTGCGAGGAATGCAATCCTGTCTGCGTTTTATTCTATTTTTAGTAATATTTTTATCGTGTCACTTTAACTGCGTACTTATGTGCCTACTCGCTTGTTTAGGTTTTCTACGAGTATGGTATGACAAAAACTTTATTTGGGTCCCTCGGGGCGTGAACTAGCGCGTAGCGGGCCGCTCTCGCGCCGAAACAGATAGGCCTAGCCTCCCCTAACGTCGTGGGCCCGTTGTACTGCCATAGTTTCATCCTTGTATCTGAACTGCATAGCTCAGTATCCCACTTGGACGATATTGTTTTAACCCTTAACCCGAGCATATGATCTAAGCTGGCAAATTCTGAGAAAAACAAGCATGTTCTCGACATCTGAATTTCTCGATATGTTTTGGGCATGAGTGCGGGACCGGGATTTGCCCGTCCTGCAAGAGTCTGAGCGTGCTGCCACTTTGTAGGCCTTATATTCTCAACGTTGGCAATTCTTTGAGAAAAGTTTTTTCCTTCCTATTCTTTTTTTCTGTACTTCAGGCGAAGCTTCAGAGGAGCCACATAATTTCCATCTTCCTGAATATTGCAAGAGATCTTTCAAGGGCGACAAGGAGCTGCAGGAAACCAAGGAACAAGAATTGAAGCAGGCTCCAAAAAGAAAAAATAGCGCCAGTCCTGAAAGTCATGTGACTGACATGATTAAGAGAGTAGACGAGGAGAAATTCAATGGGAGGAAGCCCGTGTCGAGCCAAGAAGAAGACGGAGGCAATTCAGCGCCATGCTAGAAATCTAGCCTACTAACCTCCTAAACTCCCGAAACTCCACAACTAAGCATACCACCCATACAAAAATTAACTCTTTCCTTACCGTAGAAAACTGGCCTTTTCTATGTGTGTCTACATGATATTTTTTTATCAGAAACTGTTGTGCGTACAATGGGTTATTCTATATGAAAATGTAGCCCATTCACGTGTTTTTATAATGCAATAAAATTCAAAGTAAACAATCTCATATTGTTTCATAATTTATTTCTAAAATTTGAGGAAAACTGAAGAAAGTATACAAGAGAAGATATAAAATTGCTGTTATACATTACAGCAATCAGATTAAAACAAAACTGAAATATACAAACTGTAGCTTGTAATATCAGGAGTAATATTTCTAAATTTGTACATTCTCCGATCAAAAGATATTTTTAGCGGGCTCTCATCTTGACCGCCCAAGACGCATGTGCCACTGTGGAGAAGCAGTTGCGGTGGTGGTAAAGCAGAGATTGCTTCACAGGTGCTGCAAAAAACATTTGTTTTGACTTCCTTTTAGTGTTCTCGTAGCACAACTTGCAGTTTCTTCGGCTGTCACCTTTTCCGGCTTGTGCTGAATCCAGTCGGTGTGGCAGATAAGAACCTGACAGGTTGATCATTTAGGTTCAAAATTTCCTGGATAAGCATCTCTCGGAAAGAACGCTGATCAATCGGGAACTCAAATCGGGATGCTGTTTACGATGCTCTTGAAAAAGAATGAGGTATTTACGCAGGCTATGCCTTCTACGCCACTCTTTATTTATTTTTCCGTGCTTCCAATTAATCTTTGTTCACTCTAAAGTTAGCTATATTGATGTACCGCCTCATTTATCATGGTCTATGTGTTTCAGGGCTATCCACACAACATCTTGTCAATACTAATAACCCCAGTTTTTCAGCCTGTCACAATTTCCTTCTCCCTAAAGTGCGTAGCAATTATGGAAACAACTCTTAATTACAGGTGTATCCGTATGGAACAACATACCACTTGAAATAAAGTTATGTCCCACATTCTATTCGTTTCTCAAAATGTTAAAGAGTACCTAATCACAAACGTGTTTTCTAAACTCTGCCGTCGTGCCTTACTCCTAATTTTAGTATTTCTTTTACTCACTATACCACTTGCTGTTGCACAGAACTTTTCTTGCCTTGTATTATAAAATTTTAACCATTCTTTGTTTAATTCGTACAAAGTGTTTTCACTGCTTGCTGCATTGTTATCGCAATTTACCTTATTCTCTACGGAGTCCCCCCGACAGTTTTCTAACTTCGGGATTTCCTCTGTACTGTAGAATTTTAGTCATGTATGTATGCATTCCTGAAATAAAGTTTGATTGATTGATTGATTGATTGATATCGATACAATGGAAGAAGTGTTTTCCACCATCGTACACATTTCCGCAGGACTTGTATGTTCCAATTATCTGGTCATTTTGTCTACCCCCAACATGCCTGCATTGTAGTCATGTACTAACAAGGGCCTCCTAATTAACCTCCTAATTCAGGTTATGTCACAACGCACTAACTTGCTCTGAATGAAAAAAGTTGAAGCATACATGAGAAGTTTTCTTTTTTTATTGCATCGTTATCATTTGTATAATCCGTAAAAACATTCCTATACACGCTGAGAAATATATCACTATAAACATTAATTTTTTTTTAATTTGGGACCACTTCGGCCACGATGCACATTAGTACCTGCGTTCCAGAGCCGATAGTGACGCTACCGTAACCCGAATCAAATTCTCCGTATCGTTTAGGAAAAAGTTCTAAAAATTACTTTTGGACGAAGAAAAAGATCGGCTGTCTGAATTTAATACCCTTCAAGGGTGCTATGCAGGATACTCGGCTGCTGACCCGCAGGTCGCGGGATCGAATACTGGCTCCGGTGGCTGAATTTTCGATGAAGGCGCAAATGTTGTAGGCCCGTGTGCTCAAATTGCGTGCAGGTTAAAGAACTCCAGGTGGTCGAAATTTCCGAAGCTTCTTATTGATCTTTTTCTTATGCGATTCCTAAAGAGGGAACAAAAGAAAAGTGAGCTCCGTAATTGTCTGCATCAGAGTTCGACACCTCAAACAGTAGCTCACGAGGAATGGGTGTAAGGAAAGATTAAAAAGATAGGATTAAAGATATAGAGATAGAGAAGGGAAGGAGAGAGCGTGGTGCAGAGACAGCGACACCCAGAAGCAAGGAGAAGATAGGAAAGATGGACACGGTCGCAGGAGTCCGAGGACGGGGTACCACTCAGCGAGAGCTCTTGTCGGCGGCAGGAGATGGCGTAGGGCGAGCCAGTGGGCGAGAGCTGCGCTGTCGTCAGTAATTGCGGGGGCACAACCGGTTGGCACGAAATCCAGAGAGCGAGTCCTCCGGAGCCCTCCACTACAGCGTCTCTCATAATCTAATGGGGGTTTCAGGACGTTAAGCCTCACATATCAATCAAGCAAACCAGGTCGCGGGGGCACTACCGGTTGGCACGAAATTCAGAGAGTGAGTCCTCTGGAGCCCTCCACTACGGCGTCTCTCATAATCATATGGAGTTTTGGGACCTTGAGCCACACATATCAATCAATCAATCAGGATGGACCAAGCTTCTCGGGCAGATGAGTGTGCTACGAACTCGTTCTACGGTGGCCATGAAATGAAGACAGTGCGGTGCACGTGATAGCAGCGCTGATATAAATCCGTGGCTCCGAGAACACGCGTAGCGTCAAAAACGCATGTGGTGCAGTTTCCGTAGTCACCAAAGGAACACCGCGAGCGTACACATCAGCGCCGTCGCTCAGTTAACATTTCAACAGAGCGACGTCAGCGTGATTGTCGCGCTATCTTTTTGCCAATCAACTCGTGCCTCCCACAGGTGTGATCGCGGGCTTTCGTTCTTTCTCGGACAGGTTCCTTTGTTCCACCTGTAGCATGGGGGTACTCACTCTATAAGGCAGCAAAGGGTGCACACGCAGCACTTTTGTGCTGCTTCGTTTCGCTTCTATCAAATATTGCAGATAAATATGAGGACAGGCTGCCATTAGAGGCGCTCGCATGATGGCCGCAGCGCGGCTGCGAGTTGATACGTCGCGACTGCGGCGAAATTGAATGCGAGCACGGTGTCAGATGAATGCGCGACATCGTAGCCAAGTGATGATATAACTTTTACTTCTGCATGCATGTGTGCATAGTCTGCGCGATAAAGCTGCGAGGGGAATTGTGGCGCTCGCTGGCGTTGTGGTGTGAGCACTGCTCCTCGGCCAGAAAAAAACGCGGTACGTGAATTGAGATTCGCCGCGGGCGTCTGTCAATAAAACTGACGCGCGAACTCGGATAAAAACTCGTTTGTATTGAGAAGGTCGAGTTTAACTCGTGACGGCCACGCTGCGATGTGACTGTCAAGCCTTTCATCTGGTGGACGCTAAGCAGCAGCTTCTTTGCATAGAAAACATTTTTGTCAGGTTGCTCCACTTGTGCAAGGCAGGAGCCATAGAGGAGCTAATGATGACCTAGTTTTTTCCAGCTTTTTAGGTCGGTCTTCTACTGATCTGCATGGTGTGCTTCGAAGTGCACAACATATCAGCTCTGTCCTAATTTTCATTTTACTAATTAGAAACGGTTTCATCAACATAACACTGAGAGTTTTGTGACGATTGGTAAGGTTTCAGGGGAAATGGCATTACCTATCACGGTGGAATTAGCAATGGGATGAATAGTATGAAGGTGTTTAACACATTTCAATTAGCAAACCCTACTTCATTTCATATTAGCAAGGCCAAATTATCATGCTTTTGCTTAACGTGCTCATGATTAACATCGCGTTGATCTCCATGGTTTAGTTAGCACGTACGTCTTATTTGTGCCTTAGTTAGCATGGCTCTAGATTTACACGGTTTGATTAGCATGGTTTCGTAAAGATGTGGCGTAATTACCTCCGTCTTATCATGACGTTTATCTTGTTATTTGCACGTTCTGCTTTAACTTGCAAAGTAAGCCACCCAGCCAAATGGCTAATTAGTCGACCACACGGTCTCAGGTGCTAGCAGACGATAAAAACAACTAAGAGAGCGCGCACCAGCCGACCGGCATATAGTGCGCTATTCTGTACAGGCCGACATCATGATTAACCCGTGGCCTCGGGTTTAGCTGCACTCGCGATATTGTAGGCGCTCGGCCGGAACTATTCTCAGAGTCCACCATGTGATTATTCTAAGGCAGACTTAGTGCAGGCATTAAAAGTTATAAAATGAATTCAAACAGCCAGTGCCTTAAAATACCATCAGAAAACGTTTGTGACATTTTAATTGCACGGATGCACTACAGCGCCCAGTTCAACGACAAATTAAAACAGATGGATCTGATTAGAAAACACCGCCCAACTTTCTCGACCGTCCTTGACGTGGTGACTGGTTCCCTCCTAACCTATGAAACGCAGCGCCATGAGGGATAGATTTGACTTTTTGGAATTTTCGCAGTTTCAAAGGAGGTTGTGATAGAGCTCGGAAAGGTACCGCGTTGATATGTGGAGCTGAACTTTCCTAAACCTCCATATGGTTATAAGAGACGCTGTAGGGTAGAACTTCAGTAATTTTGACCTCCTGGAATTCTTTAACAGGAACCCATATAAGATTAATGGGGCCTACAGCATTTTCGCCTCAAAAAGATACCCAGTTTTGTCAAGGTCGGGCTATCCTGCGTAGCGCTTCAAGTAGAATTTTGGATCGTATTGACTTCTTTGCGATGACTTTTCTCATGCACAGAAACTCTGCTTGGTTCGTAAGAAAAACACAATTGACTTTGTTGACGTTTTAGTTAATTTACTGTTGTTTGTGCCACATAGTTACTGTGTGTTTCGTAATAAATACGTGCGAAAGTAAAACCTTGACACCCTCTATTATGTGAACTGCAATTAGAATTTGATTACGCATAAAAAAAGAAGCAGATGAGCTTAAATTTAGTGGGAAGGAAGAAAGCAGCCACGACAGGATTTGAGTTTCACTAGATAAAGGCCCTTGTGACGGCAAGGCTGCTTTGTGGAGCTATATAGTGCCTATTTGTAGTAGCTTCAATGACATGGTATGTGAAATTGTCCCTGTCGAATGCCACTGAAGATCTCCTAACATTTTTGTGGGGCTCATTAGTATTTTTATTGAATAAGACCATTTGTTAGTTTGCCGCAAGCAAAACAACGCGTTTTTATAGAATCCAAGAAAGAACAGTATGTGTATAATGCGTATGCAGCTCGTCTAATTAATATTCAATTTTTAATACGTCTCTATATAGCAAAAAAAGCAGCAGTGAACCAGGCTAATTTCTGCCTAAAATTGACTAACCTACTTACACATACGCTTCGCAACAGCCTCGTTTTTTTAAGAGAATTAACCCGAAGGTCGACATGATCCGGGTAAGGCAGCCGGGCATAGTCGAAAAGGGGCTGAAGTTTTGGGCACTACAGATCACATCAAAATACCTAGTTGGGTCTTCGTTCATATAAGTAGAAGCATTATTTTGTCTCGAAAAACATGTGACCCTGACGTTGCGCCGAAATATGAAGCAACATGTTCCTTGAGAGTAAAATTGCAATGATGTCGGAGAAGTTGCAGCCATAATTTGTAGCACACAATGAGACAGAGTTAGATATAATAGAGAACTTGAACTTTACTTTCGCTCATATGCATGGTGCAGATTACAGGAACACATTACACGGTCAGAAAACAGTTCGGCGAGGTCTGTCTTTTTTTCTTGGGGGGGGGGGGGGGGGGGGGGGGGGGGGGAGGGCAACAAAAGTTAGCCGTCAAAGACAAAAAATACAGTGCATGAACAGGTTCATGGACAGTGAAATGTTATCTATGTGTCCAAAAGACACAGCCTAACTTCAATGATTCTAAACAACATGCTTCTGCAACTTTCACAAAAAACCGAAGAAATAACAGGAAAACACACAGAATTTCAAAAGGATCAAAAAGTGGGCCAGTTGGTAATTCATTTTCTTCGATCAGCGAACTGGGAGCGCAGAGAAAACACAAAGGACGAAGCGAGGAACCACACAACACGAGCGCTCGTGTTGTGTGGTTCCTCGCTTCGTCCTTTGTGTTTTCTCTGCGCTCCCAGTTCGCTGATCGAAGAAAACACAGAATTTAAACACTTTATAATAAACAGACTTTTAAACGCATCGCAGTACACTTTCAACCAAATAATATACAAAAATATACACAATGAAAATACAAGCATGCTGAATATTTATAATAAATTTACAATAATTCAAAAACGAATGGACACGTACATTTAACACAAAATTCTTGTTTGTTGAATCCACGGGTAATTATAAAATGCATGACTGATATATGGCCTTCCTTTGTAAGCAAAACAATGACAATTATTGAAGATAGGTAACTAGAGATACTAATGTATAATGTAGCATTTTTGTTTCCATTTATTGTTCTGGGATGTGCAATATAACAGGGTTCTCTGTGATGTGTACTGAATGCTCAGAGGTGGAAGTATTGAATTCCGGCATTCTGCGCCAATCTGACCTGCTGTGCGAGGCTGTGCATGAACGGCGATTCTCTTGATAATTGTTAATCGAAAGCTTATGCCATGAAATTTAGCCGAATATTTTCGTCGAGCGAGCAACAGCGAGTATTCGCAACATCAAGGTGTGGCGGGGTCCTGACGTGACGACATGAGCAAACTCAGTGGTAAAGTTAAACTGTTTATTCAGCCGAGCTTGTTACTACAAAAAAGGAAAGCCACGTTACAGCAACACACTGGCACTGACAGCGGCAAGCAGAGCGTCAGCCGTCAATCAACTAATTAGCGACGAAGCGTGTTGTCATTTATACATTTATCATTCAATATTCTAGCGTTATCGCTAGCAGCGACGTAAGTTCCAGAATAATCTGTGTGTTCACGAAGTGGGCGTAATCTTGACACAAGAGTCTACTATAATCATGAACCTTCTAGGACAATGTGGCTGAGATTGGGCTGAGCGTTCCAGACAAGTTTTGTGGGTGAAAACTGAATGAAAGGTTAGTGTAAATAAGAAACGCAAGTGGCATAGCCCCCCTTTGAAAAACCATCGTCCCGATGCTTCAAACTGAACACTAAAAAATAACATGAACAATAATATTAACTACAATGAATCAAGAAAAACAATCAAACTAGTACCGACAATCAAGCACAATACTAGATAAATACCTGCAAAGAACTCAGTTCTTAAATTCGCTAACGTCCATGAAACGGCTTGAGGCGCACGACATGAACTACTTCAGCTCGCGCACACCGCCGTTAGGAGTTCGTGATGCCGTCGGGGAACCCCGAGTGGGCCGAGACGTCGAACTACTTACTCTGCACGGTCCGAAGTACCATCACAGGAGTTCGTCACTGAGTCCACTAAAAGAGGGCAGAAAGTGACGACAACTACGAAAAAATTGGGGCAAGATGCGTGTGATTTCGAACAATTGTGCATGTGAGGCAGCTAATCAGCTGATGACTTGTGCTGTCCCATAGAGGTGGCGTGCCACAATTGAGCCACGTGTGACCATTACGTCACGGTGAGCTTTGTGGCTGGGGACGAGCAGGAGCAGCAACAGACTGAATACAGCAGGCCGAAGCGTAGGACGTTGGTTTCCCAGGTTCCGGCCAACGAAACGTGGCTGTCCACGCTACTGCGGTCATATTATTAGTTGGGGCGGCGTTGCCGGCACAAGTACCGCATTTCGGGGCGCGGCCTGGCCTGCTGTTCTGTTTCTTGCCGAGGGTATTGCGGAACTCGGTGAAGCGTCTCCGCAGTTAGCCGTTTTTCACGGCGACGGACGTGACCTGACTGAGGGCCAAACCTCATAAGCGCGAAAATGCACGCGACAGCGACGAGCGACGCTATGAGCGACAAAACAGGGCGTTCGCGCGACGTGTCGCGTACTCGTTTTCGCGCGATCGCTTGGTTCTCCAGATTTGGAAACCGTCGCTCATCGCCCGGAAGTGCTGGGCTCAAGCAGCCAATACAAAAAAACCGGAAAAGGATATACATCAGTGACGTACTGCCGTTTGTTTTCACGTGCTTTTCAGCGTGCTCTCACAACTACCACAACAACATGGCCAACGGCGATGAGCGCAACGCGTACAATGAGTGCCTCATTGATGTGATTGAACGGGAACGTCCGCCATGGAATCTACGCGACCGAAATTACAAGTCCCACGCCGTCACTGACGCGGCTTGACGGAAGTTGCAACAGTGATGGGATCCACTGGTGAGTTGTGTTTTGCAATCTGCGTACAAGCGACGTTCGCGTCAAAGCTGCTGCATGGCCATTCTGTGATGGCATGGTGTACAACTTTCCTTGATTTTTTGCGCAGTTCCTGAAGTGAAGGCGAGATGAAAGAACCTTCGAGACACCTTTAGGCGTGTCCTTAAAGAGCGGACACGTGCACGGAAGAGCGGGGCGCCTGCCGACGATGAATTAGACGAGTCCACTAAATGGCATTTTTTTAGTAGGCTCTTGCTTCTAAAAGAGACAATGGAAGGGAAGCCGTAAGTTTGTAATCGACCTTTTTTACGCCAAACGCTCATGCAGATTATTTTACTCTAAACAAAGGCGTGAATAAAGATAAATACAAAATTTAGAGAAGTCGCAGCTTAAAAGCTGGTGTTGCATGTTGAAAATTGTGCTGAGAGACATACTATGTATTACCTTATAGGACAAGTGGGAGCGCGGAACCCCTGCCTTCCAGGGAGAGTGTACCTGATGTGCTGGCACCAGAGTGCATTCTTGAAGACGTGTGTGATGAGAGAGAGCTTCCTGGAAATCAGGGGATTGCCACCACACAAACAGCGAGGTGGGATGAGAGTTCGGGATCTACCACCACCACAAAAAAAACGAAGCGTTCCAAATATGATGAGGAAATTGAAGGACTGTCGAAGTTTATCACAGAAAAGCTCGATGAACATGAACGCTTCGGCGCATTTCTGGCTGAAAAAAATGAGACGTGTGCCTCCGCACCTCGTAGATGTTAAGCAATTACAGGTACTGCAGACAGTCGCCCAGTTTCTGAACCCAGTAACTGTAATACAGCCAGTTGATTAGGTTTTTTTCTGTTGCTTACTTATTTTGTAACGGTAGCATTTTTCTCATTTGTGGTGCACGAAAAAAAAATTGAATCACAAAACGAAGACACCTAGACAGTGCACAGACAGTGTGCTGTGTCTAGGTGTCTTCCTTTTGTGCTGCAATTTGTTTCGTGCCCCTCAGTCCAGAATTTTACCAACTCGCCCGGCAGTTTATGCTTGTCAAGTAAATAATAGTAGCATTTGTGGTTTAAAATCCCAAAACCACGATATCATATGGGCGCTGCAGCGGAGGGTTCTGAAAATTTCAACCGCCTGGTGTTCTTTCAAGTACATGAACATTGCACAGTATGCAAACCATCTTGCAAATGCAACTACACAGGACGCGAGAAGAAACAGATGAAAACACTCTCACGATGGTTTGTACGTCAAGTGTTCTCGTCTGTTCCTTCTCATGTGTCCTGTACAGTTCGGCTCTCACGATGGTTTGTACTTGAAGACATCAACTTGCTCAACAGTCAACTGTTGTAATGTTCATATATTGTGCCGTATGCTACCTCACCTATATTTCTTAGTTTCATAGTCGGTCGGTGGTCATTAAGAGTACAAATTCATTTTTTTTTTCATTCTGTGATAACATTGGTGGCGTGGTAACATGTTGGAGCAATGTTTCATACTCTGTGTAATGCACCACGATATGTTCTACTGCTGCACAACGCGTCACCTATTACTAGTAATTGTATGAGTTCTTGTAGTCATATTGTCAGCACTGTGATATTGCAGATTTTAGTTGTATGCATAATCTGTGCACCTTAACACATTTGCAAACTGACTGTTTGTTCCAAGACATTCAGCAAGTACCTGCAATTTTTTCATGCTGTGATGAGTCACTAATGTGTTTATTTGAAGAAACTTTTATGGATGAGGTATAACAGAGCGCAACAACACAGGACACACGAAAAGGAACGGACAAGAACACTCCCACGATGGTTTGTACGTCAAGCGTTCGTGTCTGTTCCTTCTCGTGTGTCCAGTACAGCTCAGTTCTCACGACGGGTTGTACTTCAGGACACCAACTTGCTCAACAGTCGACTGTTGTAAAATTCATTTATTGCTTTATATGTTATCTCAACTATATTCCTTAGTTTTATAGTCAGTCGGTTGTCAATAAGAGTACACATTCATTTTTCCCATTCTGTGATAACGTCAGTGGCGTGGTCATATATTGCCCAATGTCTTATACGCTGTGTAATTCACCAGGACAGGTTCTACTGCTGCCCAATGTGTCACATATTACTAATCATTGTATGAGTTTTTGTGGTCATATTGTCAGCACTGTGATATTGCAGATACTAGTGGTATGCATAATATGTGCACCTTAACACATTTGCAAACTGATTTTGTTTGTTCAAGACATTCAACAAGTGCCTGAATTTTTTTCCATGCTGTTATGAGTCACTAATGTGTTCATTTGAAGAAACTTTTATGGATGTGGTATAACTTATGAGTTTACACATGCATAAACAATTCTTACAAGAAGTGTAAACTGAGCAATGAGTTTGTTGTAGATGTGTGAATATATTTCTATTTTACACTACCAGAGTGCAAGTGATATATTGTGATAATATTTATTACTCAATTTATATCCCTATTTTATTCCTATGTGCTGCTGTGCAATGTTGACCATACCACATTCACTAGTCTTTTTTATTTTATTCCTGTGTGCTGCTGTGCATTGTTAAACATACTGTATTTCCTTGTCATTGTTTTTCAAGGAAAAGTGCAATAAAGTTTTGTCCTGAAACTGTGTACCTAAACCCACCTCAAAAAGCTTGCACGAGCTATGTATGCCTGCAGCTGTTTCCACCGTCAGCACGGTCCAGTGCAAAACACTATGTATATTTAAGAGGGGTTGTGAAGAAGGAGATCATCACTGCAGGGCCTCACTGCCGAAGCATCAAGAAGGGTAGCCCTAAAAACGGCTGCTTGTGTCGAATTTCTTGGCGGTCAGTGCACAGGCATGAGTTGTTAATTCAAGGTTGACGCGGGGCAACTCCGGGCAGCTTCCATTGCCAAGGCACTTGGCCTTCTTTATTGAAATACTTCACGAACTCTTGCCGCACTGCGTTGGCCACTTTAGAGCAGTTGCGGGCCTTTGGCTTTTCTAGCCCAAACACTGTAGTGCTTACCGGTTCTTGTCTCCAAGCACCACCTCTCACATTTCCAAAGGTGTCTTGAAAATCCGCGTAGCCAGGAGGGCAGTACGTTGATGCAGCGTTGGATGACAAGAAGTTGTGCAGCACGCATGTTGCTCTCACAACGGCCTCCACATTCTCCGGCTCCAAGTTTATTTGCCTCTCGTAGATCCGCCAGCGAGAGACAAGACTGCTGACGGCGTTTTCCACACAGCGCTTAGAAAAAAAAACACTTTTTTGTTGTAGCGTACCCTAGAGCAGGAAATTTACAGTAATTGCAAGCAGTATACATTTAACATAACCTGCTGTGATGAGTGAAGAAAACGACAACGACGGAAGTGCGGGGCAAGGCGCGTGTAATGTGCGCGTGAGTGTCAGCGAATCAGCTGATGACCTGTGGTGGCCCATAGAGGTGGCGTGCCACGATTGGGCCACGTATGACCATCACGTGGCGGTAGGCTTTGTGGCTGGGGACGAGCCGGAGTAGCGGCAGACGGGAGACAGTGGGCCGAAGCGTCGGACGTAGGCGATCAAGGTTCCAGCCAGGGAACGCGGCCGTCCACGCTGCTGCCGTCCAACCACCAGCTGGGGCGGCATTGCCGGCACGAGTACTGCATCTCGGGGCGCGGCCTGGCCTGCTGTTCTCTTACTTGCCGAGGGCATCGCGGATCTCGGCGAGGCATCTCAACGGTCAGCCGTTCGACACAGCGATGAACGTGGCCTGGCTAATGGTCACGGTTGCGTCGAGCATCGCGTCTCGGCGCACGCTCTTCGCTGGACGGGCTGGCCATTCCCCGCATAAAGCATCGCGTCTCCGATGCAGGTTGACTGCTCCGTAGCTGCACCCATGCCAACAAGCGCCGGTGTCACCAGAGCGTCGCACATCGGCAAGGGACGAGCGAGACGTTCTGCCGGGCGAGACGCGGGTGTGTGCACGGACCACGGAGCCGTGCAAGGTCCAGGGTGGCCGAGGATCCAGGTGCCAGGGGAGTTCTGGGTGAATCGAGAATCGCCGAGCGGTGCCGAGCCATAACGCGCCAGACTCGGACGCGGGCCGCGAGCTCATGAGCTGCATTGTGCACCCGAGGGTACCTGGCGGTGCCCTGGCCAAGAAGAAGGAACGTGCGGAAAAGAGAGCTCGAGGGTTTAGGCCATGAAGGCAGACGAAGCGGTGCGCCGCTCGAGAGGACGAGTTCCTGGCAGCGTTCCTGAGCCGGACGTGGGACCCGTACGTGTCGGCGAGGTCAAACCCCGGTGTGTCTGTTCGAGGTCGAGTCCGTCGGCCTGTACAAGTTCCAAGGACGGGGCCTGCAGAACGGCTCCTGCCTGGGTGCAGTGGCCGGGAGCAGGTTCGTGGGCGAGACCTACCGGGTGTGGTCCTCGTGAGCCGTGGCCTGATCCTGGACCTCCGGAGTTGCGACCCTGACTGCTGGGTTGGCTGCGACGTCCGACTCAACGGCGCTGCACACGGTAGCGTATCCTTGCGCCGTTAGCCGTTCCACCCATGCCATCAAATAAATTGTTCATGTTAATCCTTTCTTGTCCGCTATAAGCAAACATAGTGACGAACGTCCGTAACCATCACACCTGCCTATTCAAGGTGCAGTGATACGTTACTAAAAATTATTAGCACATTTCTTTATATAGAAAAGTTTTTGCTTTGTTAAAGTACTAATCACTCTGATAAATAGGAAATCATCTCTTCAGACAAGCATGTGCTGAGGGTGATGCTCTTCAGTACTTGCACTTCATAACATAAGCAGAACTAAGGCTAGATTTCAGATTGATGCTGAACTGATTACAAGGAGTGTTCCTAGCAGCAGCAACCTTTGTACGAGAAAATGGCATATGAAACCACCTAAAATACATTTGTTTGCCACTCGTTAGTTGATCTACCCTGCAGGCGTGAGAGTAAAAGGAAAGGACACAATTGAGCTTAGAGTACAGGACAGAGTTCTTTAGCGCTGGGTACAGACCTTGTACGACTAAGGCGGTAGTTGTAGATCACCTCCGCCGGTACACTCCGGCTCCCTGGTAGTGACCTCATGAAGTTATGGCGCAACTGGAAGGCCTCGTTGCCAACAAACACGTGAGGACAAACTCTTCCTGACCTTGAAAGCATGGCTGCTCGAGGTAGGCTGAGCTCGCCCTCATGCAGTCGCTCGCCGATGGGAGAATCTTGCAAAATTCCCCCATCGCTGAACCTTCCAGGTGCACCCACATTCACCAACCTGAACAGGTATTGGCTATCAACCACAGCCATCAATACAATAGAATGGCTTCCCTGAAAGCAATGAAACAACTGTCACAAAAGTACTTGCCATCATAACTACTTATATTACATAACACTTAGCTGCATTACTGATAGGTACAGAAAAAGAAGGTGAAAATTTTGGTCTGTAAACTGCCTTGCATGCATTAGGCACCAAATCACAATAATATTGTACTGAGGTCTGGGATACTCCTATTGATAAAGAAGGAGGTGACCCTTTAGCAGCAAACATTCCACATGCATTGACGCAATTTTCTGCTGCATACCTTTTAATTGAAGTACAAACTCCCACTATTTCGGGGGCATTTAATTTGAACATGCTTGCCGTCGATCGCTCCGACGCAATTTGGGAACTTCCAACTGTTCCCAAATAGCGTTGCAGCGATTTCCCCCCACTGTTCTTCTGTTGGTGTCTGAAAAAGCAGCAATTTTAAGTTATACACTATGTTGTTACAAACATAACCAGGTGAATGCACTCCTGCCTTTTTAACATTATGGGCCCACCTTCTCCTGTGCATGGGATAAGGTATTACATCACTTAGTGGCACAAACTTCGTACCATGATATGTTCTTTAATTTACTCAACCATATCAAAGTTATGTCATTCAACTTTGAATGAGACATAGCACTTAGATGCATACAGATGCTCGACGATGTATGCATACCTTCATGTATTCAGGAGACAAGACTTACCACAGCACGGTGCAGGTTTCATGAATGATGTTCCGCGCCGTCTCGATACCCACACGGAATGCCATGGCTGCCTCCCTCACCAGCATACCCGACGACAGGTACCTGTAATACAAATCAATGTAAATGCGGGGAAGTGTGTCACGACAATCCAGGCACGCGCTGCACAATACTTTCAAGTATAACGAGCGCACATCACCAACATTTCCTTCCTGTAAAATGAAAAGCTGTGCAGGCACGTATACGCAGTCAAACTGGTCTTACCTCAAAGTCAGCGCGAGGCGCTCCCCAGAAGAAATGGGTTCCCTCGAGGGGCATTGGTCCTTCGTGAGCTTCTCCTTTACCAAGCTGTGCAGCACGTCAAAAGTAGTCGGCGACATCCGATAAAACGTGTAGAACAGTGACTCGTCACCATTCTTCATTTCTTTCAACTGTAAAATACAGCAAACATGCATTCAATTACACAATTATGATGTGGTTGTCTCGCAGCACTTACCGCTGTGAAAAACTCGCTTTCACCCGCTCAATTTGCCCATGTCGGCCGGACCCGGTACTTTTTCAAGAAAGCTCGCAGTCTCTTAAGAATGATGAGCAGCTTCAGAGCACCTATCTTCTTTTGCCTTTTCGTTTCAAGACTTCAGAAACGAATGAAATTGACGGACGCAAGAAAACAACGCTGACAAAGACTACACAGGCAGTTTGCTTCGCCGATGTGCCAAGGATCCACTGCACGTGACCCTGCCCGGGTCACGTGTGCGCAACAAAAAATAACGCAATGTTTATTATGCATGTGCATACAAAAAAGTGCTGCAAGGCAATAATAAACACATTTCGTTTCATTACACAACAATATATCTTATTTTTAAATTGCATACCGCTCGCTACGCGGTTTTCTTGGTGCGAGTAGACGGCCTGATGCCAGCAACAGTGGAATTCGCTCGCCGAAGTCGTCGCGTGAATGAGGTTTGCCTGCGCTAGCGAATGATGGTGCGAAGCCCTAATGAGGTTTGCCTGCGCTGCGAAGCCCTAATGGTGACGGTTGTGCTGAGCATAGCGTCTCGACTCAAGCTGTTTGCGAGACGGGCTGGCCATTTTCCCGCATGGAGCATCGCTTCTCCGATGCGGGTTGAGTACTCCCTCGTCGCACCCACGCCGTCAAGCATCATTGTCACCACAGCGTCGCATATCGAGACGCCCCCCCCCCCCCCCCTCCCCATCGCCTGTCGCCACCTCCTGCCCTGCACCTCAGCGTTCGTCGTGCATTCTACCATCTTGCGAGATTTTGGAACTTTCCACCTTGAACTCTTGTTTATTGGTTTTCTCATTCGGTCAGACAGTGTTGTACTTGTTTTCATGACGGTTTTTTGGTTCTGTGTTTTATGTTTAATTTTCGTATTTCGTCATGAACGTCGTGTGTCGTTACCGTGTCGTCTGAATCTATGTCTCCTAACACGGCACGCAAAACAAGCGTGGCCAACCTTAGTCCCCTCTTTATTTAGGGAGTATCTGCGTCCATGTCGAGACACGGTCACCGAGCTGGTACTCCACGGAGCTTCGTTGAAGATTTTGACGGCGCCTGTCAGTCGCCTGCTGATTCTTGATGTACAGGTGGATGAGTTGACGAGCTTCTTTTGTGCGCTGAAGTTAGACGGTTGCGTCAATGTTTTCATCATCGGCGCATGGCTGCATAGCGTCGAGCATTGTTGTGGGGTTCCTTCCGTAGACCAACTTGTATAGTGACATCTGCGTCGTCTCTTACACTGCCGTGTTGTATGCGAAGATCACGTACGGAAGGATGGCGTCCAACGTTTTGTGTTCGAGATCGACGTACATGGCCAGCATACCAGCAATGGTCCTGTTTAGCTGTTCGGTCAGGCCATTGGTCTGTGGATTATAGGTCGTGATACGGCTATGATTTGTCGGACTGTACCTCAAGATCAACTCGCCTATTAGGTCCACCGTAAAGACTGTGCCTCTGTCTGCGACGAGGACCCCCTGAACGCCATGACGTAGAACGGTGTTGTCAATAAAGAATTTCACTACCTTGGACGCACTGCTTTTAGGCAGGGCCCTTGACTCGGCACAGCGTGTAAGGAAGCTGGTAGCGACGATGATCCATTTGTTTGTTGACGTTGAGGTCGAAAACGGCCCTCGTAGGTCTAAGCCGAATCGCTGGAGTGATTGGCGTGGTGGCTTGATGGGCTGTAGTCGAGATGGCCTGGTCAGTGGTGTCCTCCGTCACTGATAATCTCGGCAAGTCTTCACGTAACGAGAGATGGGTAGCAAGCCAAAGCTAGGCCAGTAATAATAGTCCTATATTCTGGCGAGTGTGCCGGAAACACACAGATGTCCGACCATCGGGTCGTCATGAAGGGCCTGGAGTACTTTTGGTCACAATGCGAAGGGCACGACGAGAAGGTACTCGGCTCGACGTGTCGAGAAGTGCTTTTTTTGGAGAACGCCGTATTTCAAGACAAACGACGTCACTGTTCGCTTGAATACTTTTGGGACAACTTCAGCACTGCTCTAGAGGTATTTCATAAGGCCTCCGAGTTCCGGATCGGCTCGTTGTCGTACAGCGAAGTCATTGTTGCTCACGGCTCCCAAGAAGCAGCCATTATCTTGGTCATCCGGAGGTGGGGCGTCCACGGGAGCACGTGACAGGTAGTCGGTGTCGGAGTGCTTTTTTCTGCACTTGTAAATGACAGAGATGCTGAATTTTTGCACTCTCAGGCTCCACCTTGCGAGACAACCCGCGGAGTCTTTGAAGTGTACCAGTCAAGAGAAGGCGTGGTGGTCACTTAAGAGCAAACCTCATAAGCGCGAAAATGCACGCGACAGCGACGAGCGATGCTATGAGCGACGAAACAGGGCGTTCGTGCGACGTGTCGCGTGCTCGTTTTCGCGCGATCGCTCGGTTCTCCAGATTTAGAAACCGCCGCTCATCGCCCGGAAGTGCAGGGCTCAAGCAGCCAATAGCGAAAAACCGGAAAAGACAAATACTACATAGGTGCACGGGACCCTGCCCGAGTCACGTATGCGCAACAAGAAATAACGCAATGTTTACGCATGTGCATATAAAAAGTGCTGCAAAACATTCATAAACACTTTCCGTTCTATTACACAACAATATATCTTATTTTTAAATTGCATACCACTCGCTACATGGTTTTCTTGGTGCGAGTAGACGGCCTCATGCCAGCAACAATGGAGTTCTCTCGCCGAAGCCGTCGCGTGAATGAGGTTTGCCTGCGCTAGCGACTGACCGCGCGAAGACGATCTACGTCGCGTCGCTCGTCGCTGTCGCGTGCATTTTCGCGCTTATGAGGTTTGGCCCTTATAGCTTTGATGGGCCTGCCGAAAAGGTAAGGGTGAAACTCTGATCTAGCCCAGATAATGACAAGGCACTTCTCTGTTTTAGAATAGTTTGCCTTTGCTTTTGATAGCGACTGGCTGGCATAACTCATGACTCTTTCCTGTTCGTCAGTCCTTTGCACAAAAACGGCATCCGGTCCTGCACTGCTTGTGTCGTATATTTTTCTGTTTAGGTGAATTCATCGAGGTTCGTAACTATTGGAGACGTCTGTAGGCGTCGTTTTAGTTCTTGAAATGCTTCCCGCTGCATCGTTTTCCGCTTGAATTCGACGTCGGACCTGGTAAGGTTAGTAAGTGGCTCGACTATCCGGGGAAGTTTCTGACGAACCACCAGTAATAGGTGCCGAGGCCGAGAAATCCATGGACGGCCTTCTTGTTGGTGGGTGGAGGAATGGAGGAAATGCAACGATGGCGGTTGTCTTCCGCGAGTCGGGGCGTACACCGGACTCGCTTATCACATGGCCTCAGAACATGAGTTCTGCATACGCGAAGCGACACTTCTCTGGCTTCAGGGTAAGTCCGGATGTCTTGAATGATTCAAGTACAGCTTCAAGGCGCCGGAGAGGCTCATAGAAGCTTGACGAGAACACGATGACATTGTCCATGTACACGAGGCAAATCTGCCACCTCAATCCAGCCAGTATAGTATCTATTACGCGTTAGAAAGTTGCGAGGACTGAGGAATGACCAAAAGGCATCACCTTGAATTTGAAGAGGTGGTATTATAAAGGTGGTCTTCTCTCGGTTTCTCTCGTCAACTTCGATTCGCCAATAGCCGGTCTTGCCTGGCGCGTTTTTTATTTACACTTATGTTTCATTCGATTTTCACCCATCAAACCTGGCTGGATTGTTCAGTGCAAACTGTGCCTCACCGTTCTAGAAGGTTCACGATTATTGTAGATCATTTTGTTAAGATAACGCCCACTTCATAAACAATGAAGATTATTCTAGAACCTACGTCACCAGTAGCAGTAACGCTAGAATATTTCATGGCAAGTGCATAAATGCCGACACGATTGATTTGTGTGGTTTAACGTCCCAAAACCACCATATGATTATGAGAGACGCCGTAGTGGAGGGCTCCGGAAATTTTGACCACCTGGGGTTCTTTAACGTGCACCCAAATCTGAGCACACGGGCCTACAACATTTCCGCCTCCATCGGAAATGCAGCCGCCGCAGCCGGGATTCGAACCCGCGCCCTGCGGGTCAGCAGCCGAGTACCTTAGCCACTAGACCACCGCGGCGGGGCTAAATGCCGACACGCTTCACCGCTTGTCAGTTTATCGACGGCCGATGCTCGGCTCACCACTACCAGTGCCAGTGTGTCGTTGTAATCTGACTTTCCTTTAACTTCGTGATGAACGCTCCACTGATGACAGAATAGTCGGCTTCGTTGTCGATGAGAGCTGTCACACTGTGGCCATCGATAAGAACGTTGAGGTCGCTAGTTCATCGTCACGAGTTGTAGTCAGGTCGTGGTGTCGGATCACGGCTGCGGCGGTTTGTACCACTGCTTCGGCGTTGCGTCATCAAGTTAAAGTCTGGCCGCGAATATTCAAAGTTGGAACTGCATTGACGCTGCGGCGGGTTCTTGGGGTTTCATCGGCAGTGGAAGATCTTTGGCTGTTTCTCGTACAGCAACCGCCCCTCGAACGGCTGCTGCCCTTAGTTTTCCAAGTACGGGCTAAGCGACTGGCCCCGGGTTGAGTCAGTGAACGGTTGGCATTGAGGTGACTTTTAGCGGCCTGCTGATGGTGAACGAGAAGATCCTTAGAGTGTGTACTGTGCTGCAGCGAGTTAGTGATGTCGCGTGATCTTTCACCCCACTGTGGACGCGGCACGTCTATGGCGAAACCCCGCAGTTCCATCTGGCGGTACTGGCAGTGGCGGTAAGTGTGGTCAGCTTCTCCGCAGTGGTAGCAGAGAGGTCGATGGTCGGGGGCACACCACACGTCGTTTTTTCTCCGAGCGTTGCGCTCGCCAGCGGTTAGACGGTATGACGGCAGTGGTGGCTGGCGGCGGAGCTGCCCTGGTGTGGCCTCTTGACGTGGATGTGAAGGCAGAGCGTATCTCCACTCTTGCGGCTGAGGCAACGGTGCTTCGAATGCTCCAAGCGATTGCCGAACTTCTTCGCGGACAATGTAGGTGTTCGGGTTCATTTGAGGCTGCGCGGATGGTAACAGCTTGCGCCACTCCTTCCGCGCGATCGCTTGGATGGTATCACGCAAGTCATCAGAGCAGAGTGGTTAAACTTCTGCGTACTCTGGCTTCGAGCGTCGATTTGATTGTCGGATGCGCATTTCCAGCGTCTTTTCATCGTGGTTGCTTGGGAGACGAATGCCTCGGCAGTGCACGGCGGGTTTTGCATTTGACCCCCGAACAGCTCCTGCTTTATTCCTCGCACAAGCGGCATGGTGGAAGAGTTTGGTCATTCCTTCCACGAAGGGCGTCACACTTTCGTTTAGAAGCTGCGAACAGGTTTCAAGCAGCGTTTCGGCCCTTTTCTTGCGAAGGACACTATTGAATGTAGCGAGTTACTTTGTGCGGAATGTCTCCCATGTTCTCAGGGTTTGCTCCTGGTTCTCGAACCATGTACGAGCGGCATCCTCTAAGGCCAAGTACACATGGCGAAGCGTATCTTCGCTCGTCCAGGTATTCAAAATGGCGACTCGTTCATATGCCTCCAGCCAACATTGCGGGTACTCAAAGGCTGAACCATGAAAAGTCTGAAGCTTCTTGGGTTGCCAAAGCAGGATCAGCGGGCGGCACAGGGTCTGTTATCGTTGCTGTGGCTATGGTCAAGGTCTTGGTCTGCTGGGTCTTCTCAGGTATGCCCGAACTCTGGCGGTAGGTTGCCTGCGGCTTGTTCACTGCTCGGGGTTGTCGTCGACGTCTTCACGACTGGCGCTGGCTTCACGGCTTGACGGAGGTGTGCGGTACTTGGAACACAGCACCTCCACCGCATGTCACGGGGTCGTGAAGTGAACAAGCGGTCAGACTGGGTGTTATGGTTAAGCTGTTTATTCGGCTGAACTTGTGGCCACAAAAAATGAAAATCAGATTACAGCAGCACACTGGCACTGATAGCGGCGAGCAGAGCGTCGGCCATCGATCAACTGACAAATGGTGAAGCTTGTCAGCATTCATACATTTGCCGTCAAATATGGCCCCTCCGCGGTGGTCTTGGGGCTAAGGTACTCAGATTTTGACCCACAGGTCCCGTGATAAAATCCCGGCTGCGGCTGCTGCATTTTAGATGGAGGCGAAAATGCTGTAGACCTGTGTGCCCAGATTTGTGTGCACGTTAAAGAATCCCAGGTGGTCGAAATTTCCGGAGCCCCCCACTACGCCGTCTTTTATTATCATGATGGATTTGGGTCATTATACCCCACATATCAATCAGTAGAATATTTAAGCACTATCGATAGAAGTGACGTAGGTTCCAGAATAATCTGCAAAGTTCACGAAGTGGGCGTAATCTTAACGAAATGATCTACAATAACCATGAACCTTGCAGAACAATGAGGTAAAGCTTGCGCTGACCATTCCAGACAGACAGCCTTTGTGGGCGAAAACCGAATGATACGAATAAAACATGATTGTAACCAAGAAACACACTTATCAATATTTAGGGCAGTTTGATTTCGCTGTAATTCGGTTCAATTATGGCGCTTGGAAGCGCTCGTCTCATTGCTGTTATCGTCATAGTTTTTCCCCAGAAGTTATGGCACCAACATTAGTAACTGTTCATTATCTAGTAATACAAGGGAACCTCGACCGCTTGTACCAACCGTGAATTCGGAACGATCGTGCACAAAACGACATTGCGTCTTTCTAAGTGCAAGTGTGCATCTCTTCACGTGCCCCACCGCCATCAATAAACAAACACAGTACCACAGTAGAACTTGTCGAAAGTACCCGCCAAAAGTACATTTTTTCGCCACACTGCGGAAAAGATACTGGGCTGGCAATTTCGCACGATCATTTTATAGCACGCAGTGGCGACACCACGAAGCATTTCAAAACTATTTCAGCGTTCGGAATATGCAGCCAATAACATGACGACAGAACGGACACTATCGGCTTTCCACGATACATATTTGCATTTCCTTACCGCGATGTGATGCGACAACAGAAGTTTCATTGAAAAATGGAGCGGTCGCGTGGGCACAGGTCATCTCCTCCTTAGTTGCGTGCATTGATGGATGGATGGATGGATGGATGGATGGATGGATGGATGGATGGATGGATGGATGGATGGATGGATGGATGGATGGATGGATGGATGGATGGATGGATGGATGGATGGATGGATGAATGGATGGATGGATGGATGGACGGACGGACGGACGGACGGACGGACGGGCGGACGGGTGGATGGACAGATGGACGGATGGATGGATGGACGGATGGATGGACGGATGAATGGATGGATGGATGGATTTAGCTATGCCCTCTGGATCGGGTGGTGGCTCACGCCACCTAGCGGCTCTGCAGCTAGTGGTGCGAGCGGCATTTATGCTTGCCCCACCGTCGTTGCTGGACGGCTCACTATATACTGTGCGAGCAGATTTGCTGTGGGAATTGTTCGACCCCGCATTACTCCTGACCGAGCACAGAAGAGCTGAGTAGGGTGTTTACACTAGCGTGATGATAACGTACCTTCGCTAAGCGAAGTGTGTCACGTTCATCTATGCTGCATTTCACACACCAAGTGCAACGCTGCGGACTCAAGCGAGACTTCTTGCAGTAGACACGTTCGCTAAAGAAATAATTATATGTTTTCCTCCCGGAATATAATTTCGTTTGCTTTTCACGCCCAGTGTGATATACATATGTTCTGTATTACAAACGCACACACACAGACACACTTGATTATTTGTAGGTGGTAAGTCTGGTAACCTCATTACGGCTGAAAGTTCCGTGAAAAAAAAATCGCAATTTTTTTACCAGAAGTAATTTGGACTCACTACGATGTTTGACTAAAAAACACCACTCCAAAGCTACATAGTGTTGCTCCAAACACGCCTTTTGGCGCTCTGAACCTGCTCCGGAATTCCTTTTTTACTGCGCCAAGGCTGCTCCAACACAGCATGATTCCTACTACCTGAGCAGCTCCAGAACAGTAAAGTCTACTTCCACCCTTGAATGCTCCGATATTTATTGTTTGGGTTGACAGATCTATGCTCTTCAAAAGCTATGTTATTTTTTTTCCTTTCACTAAATACCATTTCAGTGAATTTTATTTTTCACTACCTTTATTGGAAATATAACCAACTGGTCGACAATAGGATAAGTTTGTGCATCGAATGAAGCCTTTTGAATAATACGAATAGCTTTCTTTTGCAACAAGAATAGAATGTTGATGTTTAGCTAGTTGTATTGCTACATACAAGATGACAATGCTTGTTAAAGTTTTAAAAAATGTGATTAAAAAGTAAGACCTTCATTTTTTATCGCAGCAAGGAACGTAATCTTATTAGTATTTCTGTGATTCTAGCAAGCTCATTGGCAATAGTATTGCTAACTTGATTCTATAACAAGTTTCTCTGAAAATTGAGGTTGAAACTTTCAACCGAATGCATTAGTTCTATCATGGAAGTTAATATTTGAAGACACCATTCGACCACTGGCTTTTTTTTGTTTTTGCTTGGTATCATTATTAGTTATTAAAACTAGTAAGTTCCATTTGTTTTTTCATAGTATTACTGGCAGGACTGAGTGGTTGTGCAATATTTCTGGAGGTCATAAATTGACTGGTTTCCTCCGCACGGAAAGCGAATTGCACCGTTATCTTCATATTCTTTATTCACATATATAAAAGCTACTTAGTGGTCCTAGTGTGCTTCTTCGTGGAATCCCTATTTATATTTGTTATTTTTTAATAGTGGTGGCTTATAGAAATAAATTGACACCTATACTACAAGTAACTTCTAAATAAACAGAGAAATGTTTTCTTTGATCTGTACATGCCAAGGCTTTTTTAGTAAAGTGTTTGATAGGTCGTATTGAAAGCCTTTGATATTGAAAATATGCCTAGAGCAACTAAATTTGCTTCAAATTCTCGCAGACTTTCTTCTTTTTGAGTTTTTCTGTGCCTAAACTTAGGCATGGAGAATTAAGTAGTGTCTTTAACATCGGTGATCTTTTATCAAAAACATTTAGCGTAAAACTTTCCAAAAAGGACCGGTAGTTCAAAACACCCCTCCCATTTCTTTTCAGCTAAAACCTGTTGTCAATCAATACTGAATTGATCCTGTAATGAGCAGTAATGCTACTTACTGCTCAGCTTTACTACCTCAACAAATTGAGCATTATAATGCTGAAGTTGAGTAGAGACGTCCATGGCTTGACATAATAAAATGGAGCTCACTCAGACTCGCCGAAGATGATACATTCGGGCTCTGGGACCTTCTCAGACGCTCACTCACGAAAATGTTCGTCAACTTGACACAATGCGACTCAGACTCAATTTTTTTTTATCTGAACTAGGATCGCCCGGACTCATTTAGGCTAAGACGCTTTGCTCGACCTGTGCCTGAGTAAGTCTTGGAGATTGACGGCTATGTGAGTTTGCCAACCTATGACTCTCAAATACTTCATCTTTAACCTCGAGGCTTGTGCTTTATGGAGAAGACTACTTAGGGGTTAAGATAGTGTGGGTAAATTATACAATAACGTCAGACGTTAGATAGTTTGGGTAATTTATACAAAAATAACTTGTCTTCCTAAACCACTTTAGACCCAAGTGTCTACTTATTAGCCGTTTCATTTCACATATACGTTCTATTCACCTTTGTATTTGATAACCCAATTTCTCTAGTGCTCGCAATATCAGCAAATCATTTATTTGGTCGAAATATGATGAATACAATATTTTTGTAGTCATTTCTATCTTACTGACCGAGCACTAAATATCATTTCTATTCCTTACTCATTTGACGGTTCTGTACAATGATACATGCTAGCTTCAATTATACAGTACTTTCTCCAAGGGTGCTTTCTGAGTCTCATCCCACGTTTGAGATGTTTAAGCACTCTGCTAGGTGTACCTCATTTATCACTTGGCTCCTCGGCAGAATAGTAATAAGCCAGATTATCACTCAACAGGAACAACGCCCCCTATAAAAACAATCGAACTCATCTTCCACAAAATAATAAGCACGCTAACACACGTTGAACCATGACGTTGACCTATTTGTTATGGTTCCTTACTGCCCACCCGAAGGTCGTGGAATCAATTGCAGCCCGCGGTAGCCCCTTTTTGGTGGCCGTGAAAATCCTTGAGGGCCATCTACATAATTTTGTACGTTAAAGAACTCAAGGTGGTTAAAAATGTACGTTCAAGCACTCAAGGTGTCAAAACTTTTGGAGCCCACCACTACGACACTCCTCATCTATTAAAATCGTACCATGGTTGTGGAACGTTAAACCCCACACTCATATTATTGCAAAGCACGTCTTCTATATTGCAACACGTTCCTAAACCATTCCACATCTTTCTGACACTGCAAAGGGTATTCGATTTCATTTATCCCTTACGAAGCTTGGTGTAAGGCTCATGTTTCATTGTCAAGGTACCATGCTCTACCTTGTAGTGGCAACACTGATAGTATAGAACAGAGCTTGCTTAGCTGCATGCAGCAGTGATGCATTGGCTGCTACAAGCATGGTGCTTTATGAATGACTGGCTGGCTTATTGCCATCCCGGCTAATGGAGTACCTGTGCTGTTCGGAGAAGCTGAAGGATGCAGTTTAATGAAGCCGGTGGTTCTTGTTTTATATTTGGTTTTAGTTTTCGAGCAGCATGCGGTTCCTTCCAGACCTGTATAAAAGTACCGTGATTCGACCATCTACCACACAATTTACTCTGGATTCTTCTGCTCTCGAGGTAAGTCACTTACAAAGTGTTCAGCGTTCTCCCAATCGTTCACGCACTACAGGCGGTTACAAAATCTTTTTTTCGTTTTCAAGGTTCTTTTTGGCCTTGGATCATTTTCATTATTGTTGTTTGATATCGTGTTTGGGTAGGTGAAATTTTTTTACAGAACTAAGCTTGCTGTCGAAGGCCTTCACAGGCCGTGCTACTAAAAAGTAAACTGTGGCCGTTTATGCATTCAAAAGACAATGTAGTTCAGAGTCAAGCCCTACTTCTAAACTCCACCTGGTTGCCACTGGCATGGTTTCTTTACCGAGAGCATAATCATAAGTGGAAGGGTGCCTTTACATTTCTCACAAGTAATCATGAAAGAGTCGACGCATCATAAACCACTGAATTCAGAGTACATATTTAGTAATGAGGCCAATTACCACATGCCGGCTTCACGACAGACCAGCAAGTCATGGGATGTGACTTCAAAACATGAAATAGTGCAAATGTAAGAGGCATTGCTTCTCAAATATGCAATCGCGAATCAGCCCTCTTGCTTCAAAAGGTGTGACCCGCACACCAATGAGTAGTAAACTGCTGCGAACAAGCTCGCGCATATTGAGCAATGAATACGTGTAACATTCTTACACATTTTTCTGGCAGGCTCTACAGAAGAAGAAATGAGACGGCACCTGCTCTTCGCTGCACTAGCCGCCTTCGCGTTCTTGAACTCAGGTCAGTTACAATTTCTGAACTAGTAAGTGTTACTCACACTACGCATAAACGATTTAGACAAATTAGAAGAAATATGACGAAACTAAGCAATTTCATGCACATACACATGTTGAGAGGTGCAGTTTCAAGGGCAAGAATGATAAAAAGCATTCGGACATTGTTGAGCTCATCTGCTAGAGAGAATACTTGTTTAAAAATTCTGCCATTATAAATAGGCAGGCATAAACAGCAAAATCTTCTTATACCTGTAACTGAGAAGACGCCTAAAGCTGAATCAACACGTCTGATACATATCAGACAAGAAAAACTTGTACAAAATTAGAAGACAAATGCGTTATTATACTGCTGTTCTTGCTTATGTAGAATTTCAATTGTGCTTGCAAGCATGCACTTTATTTAATCCTAAAGCGTTTCTATCGTTCTCCCTTCAAACTAGTTGAACAAGGAGAGTTCATTTACACTGACTGCCCCTTCTCTCTGTCGCCTTTCCCTCCTTTTTCATGTGGCTGCACCAGTGAAGGGGTCCTCAGCAATAGACAGTTCTTGTGCACACCGAACATCGCTACCCATTTTCCTACAAAAATCACCTATATAATCAAACTGATAACTGAATCTGTCGCAAAGTTACCAGTCACTAATGGCTCCTTTGGCTAACACGCGACTGGTCTGGCAGCTTTGCTCACTTCTCGGTTCGTCAACAGTGAAAACTGCATTTGCACACCTGGGGTTCTATATTAGGTGCACCGGATCATATACGTCCGCCCTTTTACTGCAAAATCTGCTATGAGACCACAACACGCATCACGCACGTGCCGTATATAGCGGTCCCCTGATGTCGCCCGTGACCGGAACCACTCTCACACGAAATAAGAAAAAAAGTGAGTAAATATAAAACACCAAGGACGCAATGGGCGTTGAGCCTGTGTCCCCTGCATACCAGCCCAGCATCCTACCATAGAGCCACACTGGCTCTTTTTTTTGCTTTAATGCATGAAAAAAATGCAATAAAATGTCATATAATCAAACTCTCTTGCAAATCGGCTTTATAGGCAGGCTTGATGTGGGGAAAGAAATCATGTTAATAGGAGTAATCAAGTGTTATAAAACAGCAAAGGAACAAACACATGTCAGATAATGCAGATTGCGCAGTGAGTGGTCGTAGAATGCCCCAACTCTTTGCAAAGTCTTGATCTTGTTCACCTACTGACTTTGCCGCGTACCCACAGTGGAGGCTTGTGGGGATTACAAAAGCACACGAAATCGTCTTGCAATCGTCCAGCAGGTACCACGCTTTTCCGAAGAATGATGCAAGATGGCACAGTGAATTCCGCCTATCTACATAATAATTAATGACATGGTGGGTACCCTGCAAATGTGCATCTAGCAGCTACCGAAAGAGTGCTAAAAATAAGGCTCCGAAATGGTCACTCTTTTATCACTGTTACAGGCTTGTGTGTTGCGCGCAGGCCTGGCGTTTTTTTTTTTTTTTTAGAAGGCCCAGGTGCTGTGGGCAGATGTGAATTCAGTGGGACAATCTGTAGATCACAAGCCTGGGAGCATCGGTCACCTTGAATAGCTTTTTTTTTACGGTTATCACTCACTGGCTCACGGCGCATGTTAGTCGCTGGCATACATGAGCCTTTAAGCTTTGGCGAATTTAGTAATAAAAGGGCCCTATATTATGTGAAATAATATCCAGCAAATACTTGTAAATTATAAGTTGAACGGGGAATAATAGCATACGTCATGAAACCAATTAAGGTATGCCTTATACAGAAAGTTCAGGTGAAGATGGAAGCTTGAAGAGGGAAATCTGCTTGGACAAGAGATGTAGGCGCAGTGAAGACTTCGGCAAACGGTCTCCTAACGCAGTTGCAGCCTTTAAGAATGCAAGACCGCTTGTGGAAACGTAGGTTACAGCGACCAGCCGCATTCAAGAATTGTTCGTCGCTTCAGAGTGATCAATATACAGTGATGGGACAATTGAGAAAGCGCACTGTCTCCGTGAATTAGCGCGGACCAAAGAATGGAGGCGGAAATGTAGGCCCGTGTGCTCAGATTTGGGTGCACGTTAAAGAACCCCAGGTGGTCGAAATTTCCGGAGCCCTCCACTACAGCGTCTCTCATAATCATATGGTGGTTTTGGGACGTTAAACCCCACATATCAATCAATCAGCGTGAACCAAAGAGCACATACCTAAAAACACCTGAAATCTGTTGACAATCGTGTAGGTTCACCAGTCAAAATGGCTCACCATGCCCCATATGTCATGCTTGCTTTGACGCACTCTATGAATACGCGGCCGAATACGCGGTGACTATTGCGTGCAAATATAAGCCTGCATTGGCACTTTAATTAGGATGGCTTAGTTTTCTAGGAAGGAAAGAAAATAGGAGGAAAAGAATGGCAGGGAGGTTAACCAGCCTATAGGCAGCCGGTTTGCTACTATGCGCATGGGAGGGGGAGGGGGGAGATGAAAGACAGAGAGCAGAGATGGAAGAGAGATAAACACAGCACATTCGGCAGCACACGCGTGCACACTCAGTTTTCTAGCTTTTAAGGCAAGCAAGCTGGGCGAAAAATTTTTTAGGGATATTGTAGATTGCTTTGTAAAACAATTTATTACACAGCGTCTAACTTTATATCTCTTAAGCATAAGTGCTTTTCTGCTGTTTAGGGATGCCCAAGAAATATGAAAGAATTTTACGTGAAATGCCCGCTAGCACGTGGTAATCGCAGTGCTCCCTGGGGCTCAGCGTGCGAATGACCGTAGCGTTAGGCCATCCGTGCGGCCGTTCAAAGGGACGCCAATGTGAGACAACCATTTTGTTTATTTTCATAAAATGTGGCCTGAGAACTTTGACGGATTGAATCACAGCGAAGAACATTTCCGATCCGAAAGCTCCTTGCAACGTGTCACGAATTTCAAAGGAATTTTTTTTGCAATTTTGGAACAATGGCTCCATGAAATTTTCTAAATCTTCCTTTGTAAACCTTTGACCCTTCTCGAGGACAACTTTATTTCTTACTGAATAAAAAAAGCAAGAACCCAAATAGGTGCCATCAAAATCTCTGATGTCGTGGCGATTTGTCAGAAAATTTTTATCTGCAGTGGCGTTGCTACATATTAGCATTGGCAAATTTGTCGCCTGACAAGCGTAGTGATATTAGCATTGAGAAGTAGTAAATTATTATTGCCAAAAAACTTGCTTTTCTTCTCAATGCCCTTCAAATGTGACAGGACAGCGAAAATGTTGGTTCTTTTCAAAATAAGAACATGTTGCTTGCGTGCACAGAAAGTGATGACCGCTGTGTCTGCTTATCGCATTCATGAGACGCCATGAGAAAGTATGTTGTTGGTACGCGTATGCAGTACATTATAAGTTAGCTAATTAATCCATGCAAATTCATCATAGAATGACACAAATAACCTTCCTTTCTGCATGCTATATCACCTGGATTGGCGGGCTACCTTTCACTAGTAGTCCACAAGTCGAACTTTCTCACATTTCACCATATATTGTGCTGCCTTGATGCACTTTACGGCTACGCGGTCACCTCCACGTCAGTAGCTATTGCGTGCACTGGCTCCTACATCCACTGGCTTCCGCGCACCAACACACATTTAGCCCCTCACCTCAAATCACGACAGAATAACTTAAACTTTGGCAATAGTGAGCTGGTTTCTCTGCTTAATCAAGCCAGGTTCTCTTTATGGTCAGTATAGCGTGGAACTGCTAGCAGGCTGTTGAAAAAAAATACAGCCTTGATTTCGAGTGGCTTTTGTGTGTTTTGCTATCAAAGAGCTCATGAGAAGTACTTTTACTAACTCGCCAATTCGTCATCACATCGAGCAGTCAAATACATGCGCTTGTTATCTTTCGTGCAGTAAACCAGCAGACGTTACGTTACAACCAGTTAAAGCAATCTTACAGATGCTACGACTAATTATTAGAATAAATCCTGTATTTTACTGCTCAGCATGCTATATCGTTTCCGATTGCCTAAACGTATACGCCAATGACGAAGTTTTTTTCTCTTTCTTCTTGGACCTTTTAGGCTATGCCGCGCCACATGAAAGTTCCTCATCTGAGGACTCAAACGCAATTGCTGGACAAGATGACTACCAACACGATGATGGAGGCTTCCCAAAAGAACCATCTCCAACTGAAACAGAAAAAAGCGACAGCGATTCTGAAACAACCACATCGTCCACGAAAGATAGCAGTAGCAGCCACCAAGATGAAGAGCGTGAAGAAAACCGAGGTTCCAGCGAGACTACAACTGGAGCAGACAGTGGTAGCCAAGATGAAGAGCTAGAACAGAAAGATGATTCCAAAGAGACGACTACACAATGTGATTCAACTTCTACTGAAGGAGACAATGGCAGTGAAGATGAAGAGGGTGACAAAACCCAAGAGCCCAGTGAGACTACAAAACCTGGTTCAACTGCAAATGAAGCAGACAGTGGAAGCAAAGATGAAGAGCTAGAAGAAAATGACGACACCGAAGAGACGACTACAGAATGCGGCTCAACTTCAACTGAAGGGGACAATGACAGTCAAGATGAACAGCGTGAAGAGAAGGAAGGCTCCGACTCCGACAAAGAATTATCGCCGTTGCAAAATCTAAGCAAGATAATCACTGATCCATTCAAAAATCTGGTCGGGAAATAAATTCTAGGAGATATAGGCATCTTGGGTGGTGTCATTTTATAATGTAAACAGCAATTTGTCGCAGCTTTCGCGTATTTTGGGAGCAACAAAGTATTATTTCTTTACTTCATGAAATTTTATGTGTTTCAAAACGTGCGTAATGCTGTAGGAAGCAAAACAAAAAGCATAGGCATGATATAGCATGATCTCTTTCCGGTACCAACTTTTAGACAATTAATAGGAGTCACTTTTTGTCAGCTCTTCTGCAGTATTTTTTGACCATTTTACGTGCAGCAATCAGTGTGGAAGAGCTTGTAAAGCTACCAGATCACCACAAAACATCGTTGAAGCCATAGAACTTATGACTGAAATAAAAAAAAGAGATAACAGAATTTGCCTTACTAATAAAGTTGTTTGCAATCAAACTTCAGTTCAGCGGGGAAAAAAGGAAGAACTCCGAAACATGCGCGATCGCTGCCTCAATGATCTTTTCTGTGTAATTGCAGGAGCATACTACTTATTTTTATTTTGTTTTTCTTCTTGGCAGCAGTGATTGCATGCCATTATGGACATTGATTTGAATATCATCACTTGGGATATACAACAGTTTCTTATTTCATCGCAGCGCATCATATTGCACTAATGCGTAAAAGTTTGTGATATATAGAGACACGCATTGCAATTGTCTTGCTGCAGCGTCTTTAGTACTTTATTTGAATTGAATACCGCCAACGGAACTCTACATTGAAATTGAATACAACTGATTCAAATTCTATATTTAACAGAAATTAGACAGTTCATGGTTGGACAGCCACTTGACATTCGGTGACACAATGACAAAAACAAGTTCTAAAGAAAGCTTTGAAATCCACGTAAGCAGGTTTAATGAAAGCCGCATCTTGCGTGAAAAGTGTGAGAGAAGCTTACTTGTATCACTCTTTGCAATAGCAGAGGCAAGGCAACCACATAAAGCGTGGACATGCAAAAAACAAATTCAATCATCAGAGTAAAACTAACAAGTGTAGCATGCATACTGAATTATCCTCGGGTACGGACACGGAAATTAAAAAAAGCCAGATATTGATACTAATAAATTATGCACGAACTTTTATTTTCACAATTTTCTTTTTTATTTTCACAATTGCGATTAAACTGCTGATACTATGCACATACTTCCTAGCAAACAACTATCCACGCTTAGCCACACGTTTGTAGTTCAGACCATTATAGTGACTACTGTAGTAAACTAGAATATGGCCTAGCTTTTAAGTTCGAGCTACCTATCTTGTGTTTCTGTATGATGTCCGAGGTCATGGCGTGTCTGTTTGGGAGTTTAAAATAAGTGTTGCGTTGCAGATCTAGCATCTTCGTGAGCATGCGTAACATTTGTTCGTGTTTTTAAAAAGCTGTCTGCACGCAAACAATGACCCTACCTCCCCGAAGAAACTCGTGAGGGAATGCGAATGCAGTTCTTGCGCCAAGAGAGGGCACCGTTGCTGTCAGACAATTGCCTTCACAGACATCTGGCCTCGCCCTGAGAGGGCCCAGCCAGCGAACAGTCGATAGTGAGGAGCGAGCGGACGGGAGAGTGGGGCGCCAGCATTCTCGGCTCTGCGCTGGCGTTCCACAGCGGCATCTCGAGCACACATTGGCGGAGGTTCTTGAGAGCCGCACAGCCAGCGAATGGTTGAGAGTGAGGTGCAAGTGGACGAGAAAGTGGGACGCAAGGAGAAAGAGAGCGAATTACGAGAGAAGGAGTGGCGAAACACGGCACCTACACTCTCTCTCACCACATGCTCCGGTTGCTAGCAGCAAGGATAAGCGCGCGCACCCGCAGCGGTTGTAATGGAAGAGGGAGTGAGAGCGGAGAGATAACACCTGCCGGCACATGGCTGCCGCTGCCGATGCCTGACATAGCCCGACTAAGAAATGCATTCGCATGTTAAATAATCTTGCTAAATTTCGTCCTAAATAATGTTCCTAAATTCACGAGCGACCAGATTAACTAACATATTGTATATGATGCATAGTCTAAGGAACCATCGCATTAAGAGACGTGGCGACAGCTTCTATCCTTACTATCACAGCATCAACACTCGTTAAAGCTAGATAAAACTCAGTAGCGTTCACTGAATGATGGTGAATCTTTACTTTTGTATGGTAATTTTGACTATTTGCAGTTGTGATGTCATTCTTGCTTCCTTGCATTCAGAATGACAAGATTCGGTTGTGTACAATTCGTTGCCTGCCAGGCGCTGTTAATTATCTCTTTTTAAGCTAGGTTATAACGTACTAGCCGGTGCCACAGCCACAGGCTGTCTTTAGGGTTCCAGGTATTCTTTCAGGTAAAAAGGAGGTGCTACGAGCGTTTGTGCTAGCCTCATTATTGTCGATGTTTTGTACATTTCACCTCGGTGTTGAACGCACATTATGTGGTTGAACGTGATTTTAGGACGAAAATATTAGTCACGTCGTCAAATGCGGAAATTGAACATCTATCTTGGCGGTGTCCCATGAGTGATAAAACAAATCCTCATGTGAGGTTGCCATGCATCGCCAAAATTAGAGAAATCATCACGAGGTCGCTATAGCGTCAACCTAACGTTATATAACGTAACGTCTCCTGATGATGTTACCACTGCACGCGGTCGATGGTCGGTCAATCAAGGTGGCAGTACGAAGCCACGTGAGTTTCAGAACGCCTGTCATTCCAGCATTCCCAGAAGCAGCGTGCAACAATGTTAAGGGAAAAAGTTTTCGGAAGGAGGCGGCGGAGGATCACTGCATAGACTGAGAAGGAAAAGAAGATGTGTTTCATTTTTAATGAATCCTATGTAAAGACACGAAGGACGCTGCTAGTTTTTCTGAATTCTACAATTATCCAACGGCCTGATTCTTTCATCAAGCCAGCTTGACATGGATGAGCAGTATACTGTCAAGTAACTCCGCCATCACGCCAACCGAAGGTGGCTGTTTTCATGCAAAAATCTTCAGTGGTATTGTTTGCTGTGGTTGTCCAGAAAAAACACGTTTTTTGAGAGCCGCATGAGTGTACTAAAGAAGGGCTTTGTCTTTCAGCAGTGTTCATCTTGAGCTGTTTAAATGTCTGGGTGTTTTAGCGCATATTTGTTGGGTATGCTTGAAAACAAACTATTGTTTCACCAATCTAAGTATTTCAATTGTCAATAATACATCTCTGTTGTAAGTTATCGCAAGTTCCGCATCTCTTAGTCGAACCTCCTGTTTCTGTTCCGTGGTTCAAGCACTGCATAAGCTACGTCACTGGCCAGCCCAAACAGTCAGTCAGCCGGAGTGCAGTTTCGGGAACTCTATAGTTTGTAAAGCAAGCTGATACTATGAAAGAGACTGGTGCCATGTGTTTCAGTGAGCATGATAAATATACAAAATTTTCGTATCTTCACGTTTCGTGAACTACCCAACGTAACAATAATTAGATCTAGGTCTAATCAGTAGCAGAGACAAAGCGAGTGACCTTCAGCACAAGGATGACATTCAGTGGATAGTGAGTGATCAACCAGGGGACCTTAAATATCATGTTATTAATGGTGTTTTGGGGGCTTTCATGCACTAATACTGTCAGAAGCTGGCATTGGTAACTTAGTGGTTACTAGCAGCTCTTTCCTGAAATTGGGGAAACAGTTATGCCACTGTAAGGCTTCATGATCAGGAATACCTCGACACAAATCCTTCGCGCGATGAAGACAACTCAGGATGCCTCAACATGGCATCGGGCATTTTTCTTTACTTCCTCAGAAATGTGTGACTACCTTCCTGAAATGCTCTGATATGGGCGAAACGTCCAGTGTTCTGAAAGAAAAAGATTAATCTAGTCTCGCACCACTTATAAAAAGCGGGATCGATAGCCCTTGTAAACAGTTCTACAGCTGGCACTGTGTGCTGCGGAAGGAAAAACATAAATGTGATTCCAGGAAAGTGGAAAGTTAACCCTCTAGAATAAGATCCGGCATAACTTTACGAAATGCTGTAGCGTAAGAAAGTACGTGCAGCCCTGCAAGTGGGACAGTTTTTGTGTTGTCTATCGATTCAACTAAAAGTGTTGAGAGCTTTGTAGGTACAAACTACGTCCATTACGGCAGGCCACTATGTCCTGTAGCCTTGCAGAAGCTAGACTTTTCTGCAAGAAAATGGGGTGAATGGCGGACCTGCAGAAGGCCTTGGCTATTTGAGTAAAAACGCACATTTAATTACTTTATTTGGTTTCACTAAACGCACCTTCCATCAAAATATCCCCCTTTCCTCCGGCTACGAACCTGTAGGCATTTCTCTTAGAAGTTCCCGGCGTCAAGTCAAGCGAATGCCAAGTAATGACGCCCTTCACTGAACTCCGGACTCGCGATCCAGTGCCCACACATACGGGGTGGCGAGTGAACGGTTCTGCAGCGCTAGTGGTCGGTTATTTTTACTCTGAGACGCTGCCTGCATCAGCTTTTCGTGGTAATAAAGGGGGAGGGGAGTGACAGTTGGGACGAGACGTGAGCATGTGGCATAAGATGCGAGACACGAGAATGCGCAGTGGAGGTGTGCATGGTGCCGCTGACGCCGGATGCGTGACCACAATCGACTACAAAATGCTTCACTTTTAAAACGTGCTCTAGCTGCTTCTTTGAGGAATGCACCAGGCTGGACAGTGTTACATAAAGCTGTCGTGTGGACTCCTCGCTTGGCAACTGACGTCAACGTGCACTACGTTTTCACGCTCAAAACATGAAAGTTTTTTGGGGCGAAGCTACTCTTAGTCTAACCTTGTCATGCGTCACACGTAACTGAGAGAAGAAAAGACGAGAAAGAAAAGCAGCTAGTATCTCCCGAACGGTATAACAGATGGCGCGGTCTCGTAGAAGTACCTACAAACGGCAGTTGAGTGAGGATGTTCTAGATGGTTCTGTACTGCTACTTTGCGATTGGCTGCCGCGCGGGCTGTGCCTAGGTACGCGGAAAAAGAGTGCCCCTCTGAGTCTACTGGATAGTCGCCGTACGTTGTGGATGGTTGGCGGGGCATGGACAAAGCACAGCGGCGGGTGCATTGAAGACGCTTGCACTCAGCTTCTTTGGCTCTCGTCTCGTCTGTGTTACCCACGCACCGTCAGCATTCTCGAACGCGATCGGACGCATGAATGCCTGAACGTTCGAATAGACACTTCGGCCCAACCATCATCGTTCACTCCGTGGATATGCAGCGATTTTTTTTGCCTCATCCTTCTTCCCCGAGTCGCCGCTACCTCAGTTGCATAGATTTGTGAAAACAAGCACACCCGTTAAGTTGCATTCACACGACGTGCTTGATCGTGGATGGATCAGTCACGTGACATGTGACGTGATCCAAATCCTTCCGCAACAAGCATTCACACAACGGGAGGGGGGGGAATTCATGCTACAGGCGAGGATTTCAGCATTGCTCCCCGAGGATCGCAACTGTGGTTTGGGCTTCCGTCGTTTCACAAATCCCTCCGCATGGACCAAAGCGGGGGCGTCAGAACGGGTGACATCTGGTGACAAAGTACACGATCCCCGGGGTCAAATCGCCGTTTCTTTCGCCGAGTGTATGCAGCTTATAAATTTACACGATTTTAGTGGAACATACGGGACTAACGCGTAAGCGCCTTTCAAATAGAACGAAAAACACCCGTGCTTCTGATTGCACGAAAACTTGGGGCCTGTTTTTTGCCCAGACTTTGTAGTAGCGGCCGTTTTCTTTGCGACATCGTTTGCGACTTCTCTGGTCAATAAACGTCCATCACCATTTGGGGGAGGTACTTGGGTAGACATCCTTTCTTGTAATCCTTGTTTCAAGCGGCGATAGGCCCACGCCAAAATTGAATGGTGCCATTTTTTTCTTTACCAGAACCACAGGTGGATGACCAAGGCGTTGAGATGGCTGTATGACTCCCGTTTAAGCATGTCGTCCTACCTTGCTCCGTAATGACGATGCGCTCCTTCGGGCGGAAACGGGTAAGGACGCTGTCGCAGAGGACGAAGTGATGTCCGGTCTGTCAATAGTATGAGGTATAGTCGTCGTGCGGCCCAAAGCAGGTTCGTGAAATCGGAAAGAAGAGCGAAACTTGTTAAGGAGAGCAACAAGTTGGCGGCGATGCGAGAGGGGAAGGTCTGCGTCAATAGCATTGTCGAAGGCTGACAAACTTAATGGCTCAGACGCATGTGTTATTGCGGCAATGTGACATGGCGTTTCGTCGGGAAGAATAATATCAGCGATATGGTCGACAGGTTGCACATATCGCAATGTTTCACCATGAAGCAAGCCAATGGGGTAGTTGCAGTGGTTGGTAACCAGCATTACGGTTAAACCAGACGCAATTTAAGAACGGCAAATGGGAGAACGATGCTCTTGCGTTCAGTAAAAACCGGAGATGACGTAAACACCACCGTGGCGTCAGGTTGCGCCACACATGAAAGGCTTATAGAGACCAAAGCTTCTGGAGGCAAGGTGATGTCGTCATCAGCGATGAGTTTGCAGAGCCGAGGCGACCAGTCGGGTGGTGGAAATTCATATGTTGGCACAAGGGACACTTCGGCACGGGAACAATCGATGATAGCTTCATGACGTGATAAGAAATCCCAACCGAGGATAAGGTCATGAGAGCAAGATGGCAGAACAAAAAACTGTACGACGTACAAAACGTCTTGGGGGACGACGCGCGCCGTACACACAACCGAGGGATGAATGCGTTGCGCGCTAGCCATGGACAGCACCATGCCACACACAGAGAGATGTGGTCACTTTCTTCAGTTTCTGACAAAATTTTGCGTTCATCACAGAAACGACGGCCCCGTATCAATTAACGCTAATGTGACGACTCCCTCAACATCGACATCAACACATTTTGGGGCGAAAACGGAGGCTTTGGGAATTGCGCAAAGTTGCAGTTCTTGCCTCCGGAACAGCACTGATTAGTTTTCCCTCCTCAGGAGGTGGTCGACGACGCATAGGCGATGGCGATCGGCGACGAGGGGATGGGAAACGAGCAGTCGATGGGAGTGATCCGAGTCTGAGTGCCTCTGTTCATATGCAGACGCGGTGGCCTGCTGCGGCGCGTAGGTAGGAGTTCCGAAGTATGCGTTGCAGGTGTGGGGCAACGGCGGCAGAAGCGTGCAATGTGGCCAGCGATGCCACAGGCGAAGCAGATAGGACGATTGTCTTGGGTGCGCCACTCATTATATCGACGGAAAAAGCGAGGTGAGGGCCTGTAAACTGAGGCGAGGCCGGAGGAGGTGGGGCCAATAAGGCGACTGGATGCGGGGGAGGCCGCGCGACCATAGCTGCATAGCTGAGAGGTGAAGGTGGTGCAAGTGGTGCGTAGCCGACAGCTGAGAGATTAGGTGCTACTGAAGTGCATGGGTAAAAAAGCCTGCACTGTAGGGAGGACCTCGCAAATTTCAGTGCGTATGGCCTGCTGCAGTGTCGAAGGCAGGCTTTGCAGTGGACGCGTCGCTATGCGGCAGCAGGGAGAGCTGTCGGGCGACTTTCTCACTGATGAAGTCTTTTATCTGGTTGGACAGACTTTCTTGGCAAACGTTGGCATTTGTGAGTGCGATGGCCGAGATTGAATCCGGCGGGTTGGACACTTTGTCGGGCGATAGAACGCTGACGGCGCAATTCATCAAAGCTGTGGCAGAGGCTTACGAGGATTGCTTTTCGCTAGCAACATCTGGAATGCGCCATCCTGGATGCCCTTGAGAATCTGCCGAACTTTCTCTTCTTCGGGCATAGATGGATTCACACGCCTGCAGAGGTCGAACACGTCCTCTATGTAACTAGTAAACGTCTCTCCAGGCTGCTGGGCTCGGTGGCGCTGGCGCTGGTCAGCGCGGAGCTTGCGGACCTCCAGTCGGCCGAACGCTTCAGTCACGAGTGTCTTAAAGGAGGACCAGTTGGCGATGGCGGTTTCGCTGTTGGTAAACCAAAGCTTAGCTACGTCTGCCAAGTAAAAGATAACGTAGGCGAGCTTAGAGTCGTTGTCCCACTTGTTGCTGGCGATTACGCGTTCGTACAAGGAGAGCCAGTCTTCGACGTCTGCTCACCACTGCCGCTGAAGATTTGTGGGTCCCGTTGGCGAGTAGCGCCGGGACGTCTTCACACGATGGATATTCACACGACGGGTTTCGTCCATCATGTGAATACAACATTGAAAGTATTATGTCTTGAAGGAGAAATGGATTAAAGCCTTTCAAAACAATCATATATTAGACCAGCAGAGTTAATCAGTCAGCGGCGTTTTGAGCGCTCCCTATCTCTATCAGCGCTTCCTATTGCTGTGGGCGTCAAATCTGCACTTTCTGCGCAACGTGTGACGTTATCTACGCAAGCAGTGATTCAGTCAGCTTTGCGGCGTTACAGGTAGTGCAGAAACGGTTCTACTGGCCCTTCGGTACATGCAATAGGCCACGGGAGTTCGGATGCCGTCTATAGCTGCTCTTGATAATGTTGGCGTGGGCACCTAATACGTTGATGGGGAAACCTCTGCTAGTTTTCTCTCGCTTTTAGTAGGCTATCACTTGCAGCCACCTTCGAGTGACAGACACGTATTTTGGGCCGTAAAGAAGCTTGTTTCGGAGACTAAAGTTCTGCGGGAGGCCATCTGGCCGGGAAAAATCCTGGAGGAAAACAGCACTGACGAATCGTTGAAATGAAAATAGAAATGGCGTTTAGACACCACAACGGAGGCCTTGCCTCTGTAAGATTCTTAGTGAACAACCTCTCTGTAGGAGGGGGGGAGCAAAACCTCATTTCTGTTTTTATTTTAACGTTTGAAGAGTACTTACTATTTCCCATCATCAATATTCACTCGAGTAACGAAATGAGTAGCGTGACGAAAAGAGATCATGTGATGATTTCAGCTGATATAGCTACGTGTCACAATGTAAAAGTTGAGAAATTCTTAGTCCTAAACTTGGTCCGACTGGACGTCTGCGCAGTCAATGGTTCACATGGAAGCAGATTGAGCTGGTGGAGGTGATAGAGCTGATGGAGGTGATAGAGCTGATGGAGGTGGTGTCAGGTGATAGCGGCGTCGAGAGAATCTCACAGTACATCCCAATAGCTGTTCAAGGCTTCTTTACATGTTCACACCTACAAATGTGATTTCTTCTAGAAGTAATGATAAGACGACAAAAAAAGAAAAGGCTATAACAAAATTTATTTGTTGCTTTCGTACTTGCCCCGATCATTTCCAGCATTGCCAGAACAAACAGTAAATAGCCCAGCAAGTAGCTTCTGTGACCGATACCCTTGAATTCCTCAATTTTAGGTACTCTCTACTGAAATCTACTTTTGCAAATAGAATATTTCAGGCATAATATATTTATTATTTAAGGCTCCTGTAGGAATGTTCAAGCGATGTGGAATAGTGTGGAAGAGGTGAAGGATAAAAAGAGCGGGGAATGTCTGCATCTTCCCCTATGCGAGAACTTCCTCTCAGTTAAGTTATTTTTGTGGAGATGGAAAACACCTTCATCTTTCTGTGTAATTTTGTACCATTTCGGTTTATTTTTTCGTATAGTTAGTGCATCTTCTGGTTGGACAGCTTTTTCTATTGTGCCCATTTTCTAAAGTCGAGTCGAGAGCTGTAGAATCAGTGCATTCATTACCGTGGAAAGAAGCTTGTGTAACTGTTCAATCGATATTGCATCCTGTATGACAATGTGACTGTAACTATGTCCGCATACGGCGTGTTTGTAGACTATCGCCTGCACATTCGCTATATTCTATCAAGCAGTCGTGAGTGTGTGTCCTCTGTGATTGGTCCATCTGGTGCGAAAATTCTTGAAGCGTTTATGGTTGCTATAGTGAAAGCAACTTCTTGTGCCGCGCCGCTGTCCGCAACGTTACAAGTAGCCGAAAACATTGAAGGGATGGTATAGTCAAACATTATCGTGCACAAGACCCATTTGAATTGATACTGCGCCACGTCACCGAATTTAAGCCCTGTGCTAAACGTGTTCTTCCACATATAACGACCTTGTGTTATCCATGCATTTTGTCTTTATGAGGTCGTGGTGCATATTGCAGGAAATCTGGGCCACGTCAACCTTGTTTAGAATGTGAAGTGCAAGATTATTTAGTCCTGGCGACGTTTTGTTTTGGATTATGCATCCTAGCGAAGACTGACTAAGCAGAGCCAGTCTTGTCTACTGGAGGTGTTCAATTTGTGCGTAAATGTAACTTCTTGCCAGTTCTCAGGTGGTGTTGTGAGTGAAAAGTCCTACATTCTCTGTTTATGCTTAATGAGGCCATCCTGCAACCTAATCGAATTCCGTGCTAAGGATAGTGTCCATTTTGTTTGTGTTTGGCCACGTTTGTGGTAGCAGCAGGGGTACATCAGTTTGCTAAATATAGCATTCGGTGTGTACCTTTTCATATAATGTCACATCGGTGGCGTGTTATACGCTTAGTCATGTATACCAGACTTTATCACCACACATTACCGTTCATGCTACCAATATGGCTACCATGTAATTGAAGCGGTCGTTCATGCCTAGTGTCACATTTCACGAGCCTACTTAGTGGTACTGGTGTCAGGACGAGTCGTTTGTTTGTAAAACTATGCTTTATGTTAGAGCATTCGTCAGAAAATATACCAATGTGACTGCTCTGTAAGCACGGCTTAGACAGCAGTCACAGCCAGCTGGTTTCATATACACACATGCGCTCAGCTCTTTTGTCAGGTTGTCATCTCTGCTTCATTGCTGAAGCCATTTATCTAAGAGATAGACAACTACCTGTCTTGCCCCTGAGTTTATATTAAAATATGTGTTAATATCTACGTCAGTGCTCGGATGTTACTTAAAACACTTGCACACCATGCATGCAGTGAATTATAGCAGACACCAGCTGTATCGTCGATGCTCGCCTTGCATGGCCTCATTGTTACGTGTGCGTTTTCGAAGAAATCTTGCAACATCTGCAACCTACATAGCCAGCTCTTCATATATGCTGCTGTCAGGTGATAGCAAATGAATAGCGTTGCCCCGAAAATAAGACAACCTATGAATATTCATCGTGTCAGGTTGAACAATATGTATAGTATTAGAAAATTGAATAGAAACTATTAATATATTGATTGATATTCTGTCACGTTATTTACACAGCTCACAATATATGCTTATGGTTTTAAGGCGGACAGAAGAAAATGCGTGATTGCATCACATCATTATTCAAAGATAAAATTTGACTGGAGCTTGCACTCGTAGCTGTTCATGTCTCCCGGTTGTAGGTCGCTGCAATTTATTAAGCCCGCAAACTAAAACGGATGCTTAACAGGAGTGACCTCACACAGCGAATAAGCACCGCAAAAGTGACAGTATAACAGAAAATAATCATAATATTGTTTCAGAGTAAAGGCGTGTGGAAAATATGTTTACTATCGATAACACAGGAAGACATACAAGATCAAACCCAGTCTGCACGAGAGCTCAGACATTGTCTTCTCCCCTATCGAATCTCGAGTTATCCGTGGCGCCACGTTGCATCACCCCCGGTGGCGAAGGCACCATCTCGGCGCTCGGTTGGCCCGAGTGGTATCGCTTCAGTCGAGAGACGTGGACAAGGTCAGAACCCGAGCGCGCCCTGGTGCTGTGAAGTGGTTCAATTTCATAGCTAATGTCGGTAACTTGGCGTACGACATGGTGCGGACCAGAGTACGGCAAAGTCAGCTTTTGCACAGGCCACTCACAGTGATGGCGTGCTGAGAAGGACCGTGTCATAACGCTGGAAGTTGACATCATGATGCCGGGTATTGTAGAGCAGTCGTTGGCGTTGTTTCGAATCACTAAGATGCAGGCGAGCAATTTCACGTGTCTGTAGAGCTCTAGAGATAACATCGCGGACATAGATGTATGGGTAACGGCAGGATGGAGCGTGTCAAAGGTTAGCGTGGGCTCTTGTCAGCGCATGAGAAAAAAAAGGCGAGAAACCTGCAATATCACTGCCACGACGTATTATAGGCACATGTCATAATGGCAAACCCACGTACCAGTGACGATGGTCGGGGAAAACGTATATGGCGGGCATTTCTTTAATCGTTCGATTTAGCCGTTCTGTGAGCCCTGTTGGTTTGAGGGTGATAGGCTGTTGTGAACTTTTGTCTTGTAGCGGACGAAAGACGAAGAAGTGTGTTTTGAATGGAGCTACTTCTGCTAACTCCGGCGTATTTCAGTGGTAATTTAAGTCTGTTGATCGGTTTTCGCTGCTCCTTTGGAGGGGATGCATGTAGACTACCCCGGGCGCCGGCCGGCCCCAGCGGCGTCTGCGGTGGCCGCATCCAGGAAGCGGACTGGACAAGCGAGTGACAGCGACAGTGAAGGTACTTATGCTTACTATCTCAGCAGGAATGACTTTTCAGATGACGGTTTCCAACCTGTGCTGAGCCGCAAGGCGAAGAGGAGGAATATGAGGACATCTTCGTCCTCAAGTATTCAAACTGTAAGTGAAGTGCCAAAGTCAAACACTTATACCATCCTGTTTCTGCCTGCACTTCCTACCGTCAGCATGAAACGCCTTAACAGACAGTCTGTGTCGAGGTCTCTGGAAGCGCTCGTGCCGATGAGATCACGGACATAAGAGTGAACGCCAGAAAGAAGATACTGGCTGTTGACGTTTTGCACGCAAACGCGTTGGGCGTTCTGCGCAGTGTAACTGACTTGGACGGATATCAGGTGCGCTCTCACGTTTCCTTGGGATGTGATGTAGTAACCGGCGTGATCTACGACATAGATGTGGCTATTTCCAATAATGACGTACAATTTCTTGTCAAGTCAACAACTGATACTCCAATTGTTGAGGTCGCCCGGCTAAGCAAGTCTCGCTGTGTGAAGATTACGTTTAAGAACACATCTCTCCCCTCTCATGTGAAGGTGGGGTACTTCAGACATGCTGTGCGGCCTTCCATTCCAAAGCTTCTCCAGTGCCGTTAATGCATGAAACTTGGACATGTGAGCAGTGTCTACGAGAATTCAGTGGTATGCCACCGCTGCGCCGAGCCCCATGCAGCGGATAAGTGCGTCGCTACTGTCAAGAAATGCTCTAATTGCAATGGATCCCATGAAGCCACATCGAAGGACTGCCCGCGGATTCAGAAGGAAATTGCCATCTTGAAAGAGATGGTGCGCGATCACTCATCTCATCGAAAAGCCGCAGCTAAAGTCAGAAGGCGTCGTTCACGTTGACGTCGGTCTTCAAGGACGCCTGCTACTTCCTCGATGCGTTTGTCAGATCCCTCATCAGTACCACCTCCCTTAACTACCGGACCACATGCTGTGGGAAAGGCTGTAAAGGACAAAACCAGTGAGCATACCCTAACTGCGACCGAGTGGCATGCACTTAAGAGGGAAGCAGCACCAAGCGAACCAAAAGAGTTTCATGACGGCCAGCCCGTGATCCCGGCTTGAGATCTTTCCAACCAAGACAGGCAAGTGACTGCAATCATGCAATCATTAATTGCCACGATTCGCACACTACTGAGCAGCATACAATCTTCGTCTGCTAAGAGTGCACTGCAAATACTGGATGCACTGAATCCAGTTTTTGCTAACATTGTATATGCACAATGGCTCAACAAAAGCTCATCTTTCGCACGGAAGTTAAAAGTACGTCGATTTTTCAGTGGAATGCCAGAGGCACGAAGTCCCGTATCTCGGACTTTCACCAATTTGTTCAGGCCAATCAATTCCCTATACTTTTCATATGTGAACCAAACGTATCAACGCCTTATAGATTGTCCGGTTGTGAAGATTTTTGTTCAGCCGCTTGCGAAGAACGAAGCAAAGTAATTGTTTACATTCGCACGGACCTGACTTATCTTTCGCACCCAATAAGTTCAAACGACGACAATCAGTACGTAGGTCTTCGTGCAAAGACGAATGGAGTTTGGTTCACGCTTACTGGTGGATATATAACTCCGTCAGCGTGATTTGACTGCGACAGATTAAAAGACATCCCAAGGAGGACTGATGGGCGTTGGATTATCACCGGTGACCTCAACGCCCATCACATGCTTTGGGGGAGCACTAGGATGAATGCCAGGGGCCGGAACATTGTACATTCACTTCCGACTGCGCCCTTTCCATCATGAACGATGGTACCACAACATATCTGCGGGGTCTCACGTATGGCAGTTGCCTTGACCTGACATTGGTGTCAGGGTGCTTCTCTCACAAAGTTAAATGGTTTTGCGATATTGAGATACATAGGAGTGATCACATACCCACCTACGTGAATATCAATGGTATCATAAAAATTTCTCTTCCGGTGTTGTAATTGGTACTGACTGGTCGATGTTTACATCGCGTGTTGAGGACGCTTGCCAAGAAGGCCTTGTCTACAGCCTAGAAAATACCATCGTGGGAGCTATGCAAGCGTCCAAATGTAAATGACCATTTTCATCTAAAATAACACAGTTTGACATCTAACTGGAAAGATTACGAGCTATACGAAGGCGTGCTGAACGACGATGCTGACGCACAAGATCAACTTACGACCTGAGGGAAGCAAGACGGCTCCAAAAAAAGATTCAACGACGCATTTACAAGCTCAAGAGCGAACGCTGGAAAGCATTCTGTGAATCTCTAAACCCTCATGAACCGCTGTCATATCTCCGGAGAACAGTTCGTGGTCTTCGCTGCTCTTCGCAACAACGGCACCCTTTTAAAGCTTTGGCACTCCATCGTGGAAAAACAGAACTCGAGTTGGCTGAAGAATTTCGCACGAGAGTCGCCGGGAAGATTATGAACGAGAGCATCGACGCCGTGATCGTTCCTGAGACCCGATTTTCAGAAATGGACATTCCATTGACCATGAAAGAACTGGAAGGTGCGTTAGTCGCTTCTAAGCGCACGTCATCGCCAGGTTCTGATGGTAATACTTATAGTGCGTTGGGACGCCTAGGACAAAAAGCCAGAAGAGAACTTTTAGCATGCTTCAACAACTCCTGGCTTAGCGGCAGTGTTCCCCGATAATAGAAAATAAGTTGATTAACACCACTTCTGAAATCGGTAAAATCACCATTGGACTTGACAGTGTATCGCCCTATTGCCCTCGCAAGCTGCCTGGGAAAAGTGATGGAAAGAATGGTTCTATTTCGTCTCAAGTGGTACTTGGAACGATACACCAAATACTCTTCCTGCATGGCAGGCTTTCATCGAGGCCGCTTCTCCATCGGCTGTGTCCTTGACTTATCAACATTTGTTCAGCAAGAAAAAAGTCGCAAGCGTATATCAGTGGCACTCTTTCTTGACGTGAAGGGTGCATATGATAATGTTGCTCACGATGCCATCCTCACTTCTCTCGCAGCAATGGGCATTGGTGAACGAATGTTTCTATGAATAAAAGATTATATAACTGGCAGAGGTTTCTTTGTGCAAACAAATGAGGGTAAAACTGCTGAACACTACAACGGAACATTACAACGGAGTACTGCGGAGTACCTCAGAGAGGTGTTTTAAGTCCCACATTGTTCAATGTTGCCCCCATTGGTCTGATGAAGGTCCTGCAAAAGTCGGTATGCCTATCCATATACGCCGATGATATTTACCTCTGGAGTGCCGCAGTTACTTGCCCTCAGGTGCGTGCACGAATACAGCGGGCAGCAACCCTCACAACAGCCTACCTTCAGAAACAAGGCCTAACTATATCAACTGTGATGTGCGCGTTGATGGCCTTTACACGCAAACCAATGACGCTATACCCTGTTTACATCAATGGGCAGAGTGTCAAATATGCACGGACGCATCGTTTCCTGGGCATAATAATCGACAGATGTATTTCGTGGAGCCCGCTTTGTGCGTACTTGAAGAAGAGACTGCTATCTATTGTGCATGTAATGAAATTAATGTGCGGGAAGGCATGGGGAACTTCTGTGGCCTCCATGCTACAGCTGTACAGGGCCCTATTTCTGGGTCTATTGTGCTAAAGCTTCCCAGTACTGACTAACACTTGGAAATTCAATACTCGTTCATTGGAGAGTTTGCAGGGTCAGGCGCTGCGTATCTGCCTAGGACTGCCCCGATGCGCGTCTACTTATGCCACAATCGTGCTTGCCAAAGACCATCCGGTCAGGACATATAGAGTTGTGGATTGCCTCAGAGCGCACATTCAACACGCCAGCCGTGTCCCAGACCACCACTTGCCCCTTCTACCCTCCGGAAGACCACGTGCTACGTTTTCAGACGTTATAGCCAAGCACCTAAACAGCATTCCATCAGGATATACGCCAGCTACGAGCATGGCATGTCCTTTGTGGTGCCTCGACCAGCCGCAACTACGTCTAGAACTTCCGGGTATCAAAAAGAAAAGCAATCACTCCAGAGTAGCATTGAAGCACTGCTATTATTACATGAGTTGTACTTGGACCGAACGCAGATATACACTGATGGGTCCATCTCGTCCAGCCGCTCATCAGGTGCCGTTGTAATTCCGGCTACAGGAATGACAATCAAGTTTAAGTTGTCGCATATGACTACATCTACGGCATCAGAGCTTGCTGCTATAAGGGCTACTTTAGAATATCTCGTTCAAGTGCGTCCAGGAAAATGGGTCATATTCTGTGATTCGAAGGTAGCGCTTCAGAATGCAGTCTGCCATGCGTAGGAGGAATCATGAACAATTGGTACATGAAATAAGACATTGCCATCATGAAGCTTATACACGAGGGCGTGATCTTATATATCAATGGCTGCCTGGACATATCGGTATTACCGGAAATCAATTAGCCGATGATGCAGCCTACTCAGCCCATGAAGGAACCCCTGTGGTCCCGATTCCGCTGTCAAGGAATGATGCAGCAAGACAACTTTACCTGCTGGCTCGAGATCTTACACGCACGTTCTGGTCGTCTACCAGCTTCCAAAGGTGTCAAGTATATGAACTGGATCCTTCGCTCAAGATAAAGCTACCATCACAACTTTCCCGCTCCGATGCGACACTGTTATGCCGCCTTTAGTTGGGTGTTCCACTCACAAAATTGTACTCCTTTCGCATTGGTATGGCAGACACCTCTACATGCGACTACTGCGGAGCTGAAGAGACCATTGAACACGTCCTGTGCAGCTGCGCTTGCTACGACACACACTGATGCCATCTCCGGATGATTTTGAATCAACTTGACTCCAGACCATTTTGTGTGCAGAAGATTCTACGACCTTGGGCATCTGCCTCAGTTGCGCAGAAAGCGACTAAAGCACTCTTACTTTATTTAACGTCAACAAACTTGAGCGACCACCTGTAATCTGTGTGTGCTCCCCCGAGTGTGCTCGTGATTGTGTGTACCTTCTTATCTCTCTACAACTTATTTTCTCCCCTTCATCCCTTCTCCAGTGCAGAGTAGCAAACCGGATGTGCGTCTGGTTAACCTCCCTGCCTTTTCTTGCATATTTATCTCTCTCTTTCTTTTTTCTTGTAGCGCAAGAATGCAATATGTCTTGTGTAACCTGGGATAGGAAGTAGCGACCCTGATCGGTAAGTAGTTGTCGAGGGGTGCCATGATGTAGTATGATGTCTTCTAGGAGAGAGTCGGCGACGTCGGTTGCACAACTGGTAGGAAGGGCCCGCGTGATGGCATACCGAGTGATGTAGTCCATGGCGACTGCTGTCCACTTGTTCCCACTGACCGATAGAGGGAAAGGTCCAAGTAGGTCAAGACCATTTCTACAAAATAGTTCGGATGGTATCTGAACGGGCTGAAGGTGTCCCGCTAGAATGATGGTTGGCTTTTTGCGGTGCTGACGGGAGTTATAAGAAGGAGTGTAAAGGTGGACGGATCAATACATACCAGGCCAAAAGAAGCGACGTCGAACGCACTCATAAGTTTTTGAGACCCCCTAGTGACCAGCCATTGGGATTTTATGTAACTGCGCGAAGCAGCCTGACGCATATGTTGGGGTATGACAAGTAGCAGCTCAGGTCCGTCAGGATGCATGCTGTAGCGATATGATAGGCCGTCTTGGAGCAGGAACGTATGAAGAGACGGAGGAGTTGTGGGACCAGTCAGCCGAGGGATAATATCTCTCAAGTGAGAGTTACCACGTTGCTCATCTCCAATGTTGCCGAAGGTGGACAGTGACAATGGGTAAGCAGACTCGCTGCTCTCAGAAACGTCCGGTGGGACGACTGGATCACGCGACAAGCTGTCGGCATCTTCATAGTGGTGGCCCGCTTTGTAAACGACTGTTTACGAATATTCTTGAAACTGTAGAACCCACCGGCTGAGACGTCCACTAGGATCTTTTAAGAACGACAGTCAGCATAAGGCGTGACTGTCAGTGACAACTATGAATAGCCGTCCATACAAATATAACCGAACTTTACGCACTGCCCCGACGAGCGCGAGGCATTCACGTTCAGTGATTAATTTCGTTCCGCTGGCGATAAGAGACGGCTAGCGTATGTGATGACGCGCTCACAGCCATGCTGTCTCTGTGCCAAAACTGCTCCGATTCCATGGCCACTTGCATCGGTGCGCACTTCGGTTGGAGCGGACATATAATAGTGATTGAAAATCGGTGGCGTCGTACGTCTGGTGGTCAGTTCCGTGAATGCTCTGGGTTGGTCAGGTCCCCACACAAAAGTCACGTCTTGCTTCAGTAGTTACGTTAGTGGGAGCGCGACTTCAGTGAAATTACGCACAAATCTATGAAAGTAGGAGCAGAGGCCCAGAAAGCTTAGAACGTCGTTCGCAGAGGTCGGCAGAGGGAAATCTTTCACTGCGTGGATCTTCTCAGGATCGAGACGAACACCAGAAGAATCAACAAGGTGACCGAGAACAGTAAGTTGGTGGCTGCAGAAGTGATATTTCAACGAGTTTAACTGAAGCCCTGCCTTGCGGGGAACAAAAATAATGGTCGAAAGATGCTGGAGATGGGTTTCGAAAGTCGGTGAGAAGACAATGACATCATCAAAGCAACACAAGCAAATTGATCATTTAAAACCGTGAAGGACAGCGTCCGTCATTCGTTCAAATGTAGCTGGGGCACTGCATAACCCGAACATAATTACTTTAAAAGAGTCCATTGGGAGTTATGAATTTTGTATTTTCACGGTCCATGTCATCAACTGATATCTGCCAGCAGCCAGAACGGAGGGCGGTGGAAGAAAAATAATTTGCTCCACTAAGGCAGTCAAGTGCGTAAGCTATCCGTGGCAGAGGATACACTTCTTTTTTCGTTACCTTGTTAAGATTTCGGTAGTCGACACAGAAACGCCAGCTGTTGTCTTTCTTTTTGACGAGGACGACAGGCGAAGCCCAAGGGCTCGAAGAAGGCTCAGTGATGTTCTGAGCAAGCACCTTGTCGACTTCTCTCTGAATCACGTGGTGTTCGCTGGAGGATATCTGACAGGGCTGCCGATGTACCAGATTTGCATCGCCGGCGTTAATCCGATGCTTTATGATGGTCTTTTCACTTACTGGTCGGTCGTGGAGACCAAAGATGTCTTGATATGCTGAAGAAGGCCATGAAGCGCGTGCGTATGCTCCGCTGGGAGATCAGATGCGATCATTTTCGTTATTCCATCTCGTGTAGTGCCAAAGTCAAGACTGGCAGGTGACGTTTTATCCTCTGTTAAGGCAAAAAAGTGGTAGTCACCAGCCTGGGCAAGTGTTACAAGGCATATTCCTCGGGGCAGTACATGCGAGCATAGTCCAAAGTTCACAATGTGGAGACGCACCACGTTGTTCTTCATAGTGATAATCGTGTGCGGGAACGTTACACTGAACGAAGAGGCTACGGTAGGATTAGGTGACACGACGAACTCTCCATCGGCCACAAGCGCTTCGGAAGACACGTCTATAAACGTTACAGCTCGACAGAATAGGCGAATGTACTCGACAGAACACAGCTTTGGTGGCGTAGGAGCTGGAGGGTCAACGGCTAGTGGTAGGGTGAGTTGAACAACACCAGCAGAATAGACAATTAGGGCGCAATGCTCCAACAGAAAATCTAATCCCAGAATGATTTCATGTGGGCAGTGGTTCAGGACGTAAAATAGAAGCATGACATTTAGCCCCAGTGACGCAGGTGAAACACGTCCCAGTGGCAGCTGACGTTGCTCCACCGGCTACTCGGACTACAGAGATAAGAGCAGGCGTAAGCACTTTCTTTAGCTGAGCACGAAAACTAGAGCTCATTACTGATATGTGAGTGCCAGTGTCAATGAGTGATATTGCAGGTGTGCCGTCTACATTTACGTTGATTAGGTTCTTGCGTCCGGGTAGCGTGTGCAGAGGAATTTCAGCTCGGGTCGTCAAGGCAGGCTCACCTCTAGAGAAGCTGCGGTCGTTAGTTTTGCGAGGACTGATGGTGGTATGAGGGAGAGGGAGAGTAGTGATGGTTAGGTGAGCGGGACAGGTGTCTGACTGGCGACGGTGAGTGGTTTGGTCGAGTGGGCATGGGGAGCGAAGCATTGTCGTGGTCGATGTCTATTGGCATGCGGGAAACATTTGGTGGACGCCGGGTATCGTCGTAGTGTGGCCATGGCTGCCGATTCCAGGAATTACGGCAATAACGTGAAATGTGGCCGACTCGTCCGCAGCAGAAGCAGATAGGTCTGTCATCGGAGGTTCGCCATTCAGCGGAGTTCCGGTAACATGAACGGTTGTACGGACCACAGAACATATGAGGTACACTAGGTAATTGGTCAGGACTGTTAACTGGGCAGAGCGTCTGTAGTCGGACATTGGCCAGTTCCTGGCGGACAATGATCTGTATTGAAGAAATCGTTGCAGAAGAATCGTCACTGGCACGGGCATGATCAACAATAGGAGAGGTGGCCTGGATTTCACGGCGGACGATGCACACAATATTGTCGGCAGTAGCTGCGGCTGAAGGGAGGCGGGCATTTTCGCAGGTAGATGTGGCAGCCGTGGTGGGAATACGCGAAAATCGAGGAGTAATATGACTTCTTTTCGCTTCTTCAAAGCGTCGGCATTCGTTAATGACGTCATCTAATCTCAAAGAGTTGCGGAACATGAAGAGAGTTAAGGCATCATCCGCGATTCCTTTGAGGATGTGCGTGTCCTTTTCGGCTTCGGATGCTGCGTGGTTGGACGAGGCACGCTTGGGGAAAGTACTGACGAGACGCTCTTCTCAGAGGCCTTTTACCCCGCACCTCCACCAAATTGTCATGGGGAAAAGGCGTCCGAGAAATATGTTTACAATTGATAAAACAAGCAGGCATACAAGATGGAACTCCGTCTGCACGAGAGCTCAGACATCATCTTCTTCCCTATCGAGTTTCAAGTTATCCATAGCGCCACGTAGCAATATAAACAAAGTATTCGAAGGCTAACCATATACTGTGCAACAAGAATCATATACTATGCACCCGTTTACAATTGTATCGTTTTTATTGGCAGCACAGGTGCTTCACACAGAAGAAAAATTACGAAGTCCTGATGCAGAAAACTGCAACGCTTGGTGCGTGTAAAATATGTATTACTTTTTCTTCATAATTTCATGGTAAGTATCGACAACTTCACACTTGCTGTGCATATTATATACATGAGCAAATACACGTGCTCTTTACTTACGCTACGCATGATTCTCAGACATGGGACAGTTGCTCTCTTGTCAAACGACAACCAATCTGTTCTACACACAGTCACAGCTCTTAAGAAAGCAAAAAGATGTTGCCCTTTTATACGCCAATCAAAGACAAAAATGTAGAGTAGAAAACAAAAGACATAGCCCCGAACGTTTTCATGCAGGACGACAGATAAAATAGCCGGGTTGTCGATAACATTCCTCCGTTTTCCTCAATGCACCGAAATACCATCGCTTGAGTGTCATTTGTAATTCTACAATTCACCAAGCCTTCACCTACCACTGAAAAACAGTCATGCATGCCTCAGCAAAAAAAAAAGAATCGTCAAGAACTGGGCCATACCTTAAGCAATCTTCAATCAATCCACTCCTTCCGGCCACGCATCTGCTTGCTTGCTTGCTTGCTTGCTTGCTTGCTTGCTTGCTTGCTTGCTTGCTTGCTTGCTTGCTTGCATGCTTGCTTGCTTGCTTGCTTGCTTGCTTGCTTGCTTGCTTGCTTGCTTGCTTGCTTGATCCTTTGTCCTGGCTCTCACGGACTAAGGGGGATTGGCCAAGAAGCCGCCGGTTAATGTAAGCCGATACCTTAAGCTTATCTAGGCTAGGCAAATATAATTACTTTTTTCTGACTTGGTGGGATTATTTTGGCACAATGTGAAAAAAGGGGAAAGAAAAGAAATCATAGATTTTTTTCGAGTAACTGAGGTGTAATCGTTATATGAAATTCTTCTGAAGGTTAAGTCATTACAGTTTATTAGTTAAATAATAAATATTAGATTGGCTAGTAAAAAGCGAGAGCTGATTGATGGCTTAGCAAGGCAATCTTTTTGTGCCACATAGGACTTTGCAGAGAGCCCCGCAGATGTTCCTGTCGCTGAATCCTAATGAAGCAGGCCAAAAAGACAAAACATTAGTAGTAGTAAGTGATATTCCTAGTTTTTAAATAAAATTTCGAAGCAATTCTTTCTTCGATTTTTAAAACAGTGACATGTGAGACGAAATCGGTCAGTATTTTCAGGTTCATTACACCTTGAGCACAGAGGGAATGGCATAATACCAGACCTGTTTAAGTAGAAATAAGAGGTGGTACACGGAATTGTAATATTGTTACGAAGACTTCCAATTTACGCATGGGACACCATTCATTATTTCATGGGAAGTGCAGGTGCGAGAAATCTGGATTCGGTATCGTCATTTTCGATGAGTCTTCAAGAGGGTAAAGTTTTCTGAACCTCGCTGCTGTGACATAAGCTGTAAGAGGCATGATAGGCGCAATTGGAAGATCAAGGGATGTTCGCGTGAGGGAGTCATTCATCTCATTTATTAGTGTACAACGATGGCCTGGCACCCATATCATTCGCGCTAGATGAATGTTTGCTGGGTTTAATGATTTAAAGGTTTCTAGTACTGCTCATGCTGACGACTAAGATAAAATTCAACATACGGAATACATGTTAGTCACTATCACAGCTGCCGAATGTAATTTGTTTAGAGATGAACAAACATTCGTCTTATTTCTTCTCTAACTATATTTAATGAACATCAGTATCCACGTTTGTCGTGAGACGCGGGGGTATCTTAAATGTGTGGACAGCAAAAATAGGCAACACAATGAACCTTCTTTGGACTAAGTAAAGTGGCTGTTGCTTGTGTGAGATTCAGGTAACATTGAGATTCAATGACACACCATAAGTTGTGTAAAACTCTATAATTTGTCGCAATGACCATTCAATTCGCCTCATCATTCATATGAACGGTGCACTGCGAGGTGAGGCGAGGCGTCACTAAGTGGGATAAAATATGCACTGTCCTTGTACATGGTATTTTAGATACCCACTCCTCAAACATTGGTCCTGTGGATTTCTCTTTATTTTTCCACTCTATCCCGCCAAGAACGCTGATCAATGATCAGTTATGGACTGCAGTAATATGCGCATTCTTTGTCCTGAAAGCCGCTACTACTATGTATACGTTTTATTTGTGACAAGAAGACGGCCGAGAAAAGGGGGCACTACAACATAGCCGACTTCATATTTGCGCAAAGCAGCATAGGATATATGCACCTGAACACATAAAAATGTGACAGATCTCACAGCGACCATATGGTTCTAAAATGCTCCTTTGATTACCTTTCAGGGTGACTTGTAACACGACAGGAACTGAGTCTGTAAATTTGTTTATACTGGTACCCTGTGAAGCAACGAAAAAAGAATAAGGACGACGAGGCTGTTCTAAAGAAGCGGACAACAGTAGTTAATCTAACGTTAATTGCTAAATAAAATTCGAAGCCATAGGTGTCTTCATGCATTTCTATTGTCCGATTTTGCCACTTCTAATGTGCGTTGATATTTGGCCGATTAGTTTCAGCAGTTGGCCAAGTGAAAAAAAATGGTCTGGCACCTTGCTCCGTTTGTAGTGGCTTTTTTATAACGACCAAGAACAAATAACACTGCATTACTGGCATTGATTTGTTACAACAAAACTGGTTTGGTAATGATGTTGTTGACTAGTAAATTAGGATGAGTGAAGACTTCGAGATTAGTATAAAAAACGACTAAATTGCGTCATATACAAAATGCAATAGGCCGCAGTGGGACAAATACGCATTCGGGCGGTATTGTATCCCCAATGTTATTGACAGCGTGCTTAACGGAGGTCTAAAAAAGGGTTTCACAGCTCGTTTCACAAAAGTTTAGGTGTCGGCATAGGTGTCTGCGCTGTTAATTTTGAGATAGATATATGCGTTGTTGGTTAGCGCAAATTTTCGATAAATGCAAACAAACTAACAAAAACACTTCAGTTAGTGTGGAAATAGAAGCCAGGACTACTCTGTGGCAAGTAAGTGCCCTGCAAAAGAGCCACGATAATGCTTACAACTACTCCAAAAAAAATAAACGCTATTGGATGCGGTGGACGGAATCTCTTTAACACATGCCTAATTGTGTGTCGAAACCATAAAATCGCCATCACACCAACGGTAAAGCGGGGTATTTAAGTAATGAGTGCATGGTTTACCACCGCCCTCTCATTACAAAGGATGCAAATTTGAGTGTTGCTTTACATACGCCTATAGTGGGTGTCACGCAAATTCGTAAGTCGAAGAATCAGATCGTAGTGCATACTTCGAAATTTCATTTGCGCTGCCTACAGAAGCGTCCGTAAATACTATGCAAAAGTATTTACGGACGCTTCTGTACGCAGCGGTGGCGTGAGCGTTTCTGCAGCTTTTTTTCTGCCCTTCAACCAATATCAGGCGGTTATTTAAAATACCGCACCCCTCATTGTCGGCGAAGGCCGAGCTAGCAGCGATTGATGTCGTCCTTAAGTACGTACAAGAAGAATTGCCAGCATTGAAGGTTGTCATCCTCAACGACTCTCGTGGTGCCCTTAGGAGACTCACCAGCAAGGAGACCGACAGCCCTATCCTGAACAGCATCATGGAATCCATTAACAACATTCTGTCACGTGGGGTATGCCTAGCTGCACAGTGTGTACCTTCGCACGTGGGTATTGCGGGCAATGAAGAAGCGCATCGCCTTGCTTCGTCATGCAACCATGATGGCTGCGACTGCCCAGGAATTCTATGTACGATAGACAACGCTCGTCTGCTTATAGCCGACACCTCCTAAGCAGCACCCAGACCAGCGTGTGGCGAATGGATTCTTCCCTCCCTGTTTTCGTGGTCGTGGCTTGCCTCTAGTTTTCGAGCGCTGTTGTACAAACTAAGAGCGGGCTCTGTGCTGGTGCGTGAACGATTACACCGTCAAGGGCGTGTGGACAGCCCGTTGTGCGCAGCTTGTTGCTCCTGCGAAACACTTGAGCATCCCACATTTGCTACGTAGCGGTCTTTTCTGATTAAGGAATATAAATTCCTAGGACTTAAGTGCGCGACTTCAGAAGACTATTTGTTTCCGAGTAGTAGTGCTTCCCGACGCAACCAGGCCCACCGAGCTCTCCTTACATTTATGAACCGAATGGACCTGGCCACCCGTTTATAGATGTTTTTTATTTTTTGTTATTTTTATTTGTGTTTTTAACTCATACTCGTCAAATGCTTTGTAATTTTTTCCCTTCTCACCTTCTTTTCTCTTTCTTCCCTCTAATCTTTCTTTCCTCTGCTTCTTCCCTCCTCCCGAAAGAGTGAGCAGGCCTTGTGCCCCTCCAGGTGGCAGTTGCCAGCTTGCCGGGAGTGCCGGGAGGTCGGACGTGTTTTTGGAGAGCTCCGGAATGACAGCTACAGATAAGTGCTTTTGCATGTTTCCAGCTTGCCTCTGTATGTAGCGTTATGAGAACGTGAGGCGCTAGCGTAAAGCTTGATTAGGTCTAGTACGGTGTACGTTTTTTTTTTAGTATTTTGTACTGTGTCTTTTTTTCTCCAGCCACCACGTGGCTGAGGCCTGCGCGTAGACCGACCACGTGCATGCGCAGGCGCTGTGAAGTGTAGCGTATTTATTTATTATTGTGGTTCTTTTTGGCTTAGACCAGTGTATTTTAGTACAGTTTTCTAACACGTGGGCATCGGTAAACTGAGCTAGCCATGGTCAAAAAGACCGTAAAGTGTTCAGAGTGCGGGGTAGGGTGGAAGGTGGAAATTAGTGCGGAGGAGAAAGCAGAAGATGACGCCAAGTGTAGACAGTGCGAGTTCGAGGAGAAAATTAAAAATATGATGGCGGTCCAGAGAGGGCTCATGGAGAAAATCGCAGAGCTGGAGAATGCATTGGCGAAGGAGCGAGAGAAAACGTCAGCCATGGAAGAAAGGCTCCGGGCAGCCGAGAAGGGCCTATCGAAGGTCGTGAAAGGGAACGAAGACGCAGGTGACGGCGGAAGCATTATGGCGACGACCCCCCGTGCGGGAGAGATGAAGGAAACAGGCATGACAAAGGCAGATACATTGGCCACAGGGCCCAGCTACCGGGAAGTAGTTTTGAGGGAGGGAGGGAGCAAACCAGCAGCCGTGACTCACGCTAGTAACCTAGTCAGCAGCCAGGTGCAGGTTTCAGAAGGAATGTCTGAACAGGTCATCATCGCCGGTGACTCAAATTTAGTCCGATGCGCAGCGGCAATCAAAGAAAGGGTGAAAGGCGACAAGAGAGTTGCGATAGGGACGTTCCCAGGACAAACGCTGGGGACAGTAATGAGTCAAGCGGGTGAACAACTCGCAGCTAAAGCTAACAATCGTAACCTCGTTGTAATTGCGGGAGGGTTAAATGACGTCCTGAAAAAAGAATCGTCAGGACTAGCGACGACCTTGGCGAAAGGGGTGGATGACATGCGCACCGTGTCCCCCCAGGTGCAAATTGTAGTATGCACAGTACCAGAAGTACCAGTACGCAACGTCAACCTGCAAAGAGCGGTTGTCGACGCAAACAAAGAGATATGGCGAATTAGTCGAGAGAAGGGTTTCGAGGTAGTGGATTTAAACAGGGAAGTGCACAGTTGGGGTGGATCCCAAAGAGACAAGATTCATTTCGATAAGAGGCTTGGACACGAGGTGGGCTGGCGACTGGCAGGACGCGCAGTAGCTTTTTTGGGGGGCTCACGGGCCCTTCGGAGTCCGGGGTAGCTCGTAACAGGGAAAACAACCAGGAGGACGCTTTGACAGGTAGAATTGCGAAAAACCAGAAAAAAAGTAAAAGAAAAAGGAAAAAGGCGCGTGTTGCAATTAGTTACATAAACATGCAGGGTGGCAGAAAGAAGGCAAAATGGTTAGAGATTGAGGAGCAGTTAAACAAAGAACAGATAGGCGTGTATGCGGTTACAGAAACACACCTTAGAGGCTTGGAAGAGCCACCACATATTAAAAATTATGTTTGGGAAGGGTGTAACAGGACCATATCGGAAAGGAAAGGTGGGGGTGTAGGAATGCTAATTCACCGCGGAGCCAAATGGGTTAGAGTGAAACAGACGTGTTCAGAGCACCTCTGGGTTCTGGGCACAGTAGGTGGAAAGGAAACGTGGCTAGGGGTAGCCTACTTGTGGACGGGGAATAACTGCAGAGAAAAGAATCAGGAGATAGTGGATTGCATGAGTGCGGATATTAAGGAATTTGGTAATGGGGCCGAAATCATCCTTCTAGGGGACATGAATGCCCACATACATGACCTTGACGGATATTCAGACACCAATGGGAAGTTATTACTAGATCTTTGCGAGCAACATAGTCTGGAGATAGTTAACACGGGGCCTAAATGTGACGGCCAGATCACATGGGAAGTCGGAAACAAGCAATCAACTATTGATTATTGTCTCATGACTGAAGGAATTTACCACAAACTGACAGAAATGAGGATAGACGAGGAAGGCATTAACAGCTTGGGTAGTGATCATAAACGAATAACATTACAAATGGGATACGAAACTGAAAATATGAGCATGGAATCAAAGTCTGGCAGCTCGTATTTAAATGACGAACAAATAATAAATATAGCCGCAAGAGTCGAGGAAGAAGTAGGCGAAATACCAGGCAAGGACTGGGAGTATAGTGAGCTGTTACATCTAATGACGAAGGAGATAGGGAAAGACAAGAAAACTGTTTGCTGGAAAGGAAAAAGGAAGCCAAAAAGTTGGTGGAACAAGGAAATCCGGGAGGCGATCGAGAAGCGACGCGAAGCATCACGGGAGCATAGAAAGGCAAAAAAGGAGAAGCGGCCGCAGGGCAAAGTCAAAAAAATATGGGAAATATATTTAGAGAAAAAATCCCTTGTACAGAAATTGGTAGAGGCAAAAATTAAAGGTGAAAGTGAACGCTGGATGACAGAGATACACCAAAAAAAGGAGGCCGCGCCTAGGATTTTTTGGAGCCACATAAAGGCGCTAGGTAGGAAGTCTGTCACAACGCAACAACATATTCTAGATGAAGGAGGAAATCAATTGGAAGGGTACGAAGCGCTAGGTTACATCCAAAAGGTAACAGCCGACTCGTTTCAAAGAGCGTCCAGGGGATCTCCCCGGTGAGTAAAAGTGTGGCGGAGAAAGCAACAGAGGAAGAGCTAGTACTTGATAATTTCAACTGGAAAAAGGCCGAAGGAAAAATTCCAAAGCGCACTGCCGCGGGTTTAGATGGGATTCCCGTTAGCCTCATTAACGAACTAGGACATAACACTAAAGAAGCATTGTTAAAAGCAGTAGAAAAAAGCTTAAAGGACGGACAAATACCGGACAGTTGGCGACAAAGTAGAATGAACTTAATCTATAAAGACAAGGGAGAAAAGGACAAGATTCGCTCGTATAGACCACTAACCATTACATCGGTACTATACAGGTTGGCGATGCAAGCAGTAAAATTGAAAATAGAAACATGGGCCGAACATAACGATATTTGGGAGAACTTCAGAACGGATTTCGAGTCGACAGGCGGTTAGACGATAACCTGTTTGTTCTCGCTCAGTGTATAGAAATATCTAAAATAGAGAATAGGCCCTTGTACGTGGCTTTTCTAGAGATCACTGGGCCATACGACAACGTTAATCAGGAAATTTTGTGGGATATATTGAAAGGAATGGGCATGGGCGACGACTGTATACAGCTTTTGAGGGGGATATACCGAGAAAATACAGTTTGCATAGAGTGGGAAGGAATGCGTAGCAAAGAGAACGTTGAGGTTAGCAGGGGTCTGAGACAGGGATGTCCTTTGTCCCCGCTGTTATTCATGCTGTACATGGTGAGTATGGAAAAAGCGCTAGAAGGTAGCAACATTGGTTTCAATCTGTCACACAAACAGGGCGGCATGATGATTGAGCAGAAGCTTCCAGGTTTATTTTATGCGGACGATATCGTCTTATTTGCGGACAGTCGAGATGATATACAGCAGCTGGCGAATATATGCGGAAGGGAAGGTGAAGCTCTTTGACTAGGATTCAGTGTAACGAAGTGTGGATTGATGGTATTCAATGATCCCTGTGATCAGACGGTGTCCATACAAGGCCAAGAAATACCGAGGGTAAGTGAATACAAGTACCTTGGAGTATGGGTAAATGAGAGTGATAGATACATGGAGGTACAGGAAAAAGCCTCGGCAGCAAAAGGAAAGAGGAATGCGGCAATAATGAAGCACAGAGCGTTGTGGGGATACAATAGGTATGAGGTGCTTCGAGGTCTGTGGAAGGGTGTAATGGTTCCAGGGCTTACTTTTGGGAACTCAGTGGTGTGCATGAGGGCAGAGGTGCAATCGGGAATGGATGTTAATCAAAGGACTGTGGGACGCCTCGCGTTGGGTGCTCACGGGAAGACGACAAACGAGGCTGTAAAGGGCGATATGGGGTGGGCAGGTTTTGAGGCGAGGGAAGCGCAGAGCAAAATAAGGTTCGAAGAAAGGCTAAGAAATATGAAGGAGAGCAGATGGGCAGAGAAGGTGTTCCGTTATTTGTATAGGAAGAGCGTGGACACACAGTGGAGAAAAAGAACTAGAAGACTCACTAGTAATATACGGCTGGTATTGTAAGCCATATGTCAACAAAGAGCGTTAAGGGAAAAGTCAGGGAGGCGGAGAGGATTTACTGGATGGCAGCTATGGAGAAAAAACCGGCTTTGAGTAACTACCGAAAGGGCAAAAATGAAATAAGGAGGGAGGCATTTTACGATAATTCAAGGGGAAGCGCTTTACTGTTTGAAGCGACATCGGGTTGCCTTAGAACGCGTAGTTATAAAGCAAGATTCAGTAAAGAAGAAGAACAATGCACATGCTGCGGGAAAGATAAGGAAACGGCGGAGCATGTTCTGATTGAATGTGGAGATATCCACCCAGGTGTACGTTTGGGCACGAGCCTACAGGAAGCCTTGGGTTTTAGGGACAACAATGGAAAGCTGAACACACCCGCGATTGAAATAAGTAAGAGACGGTTAGAGTATTGGTGGCAGAAAATTAGAGAGAAGGACAAAAATAAATATTGGAAAAATAAAATATGGACAGTGTGCCGTAAATGGCAGAGAACTTAAGCTGAAAATTTACCTTTTTTCCATTAAGATAGAATTTATCAAAGTAGAGGCATTAGGCCAACATAAAAAAAAGAAAAAAGGTTTTTTTTTTTCGAGCCTGGTGGCATACTTGTCACCACCCCGTTATAAAGGGGACGCTCATAGCATCCATCCATTCATCTTTCTGTTTCCTCTGTGTCCTTATGTACCTGTGTATGCAAATCAAACAATAATAATAATTGCAGTAGACGTTGAGGTTGACGTGAAATATCCACAATACATTGATTTTTTGCGGCACAGTTTTGGTGCCCACCTAGAAGAGAAGCAATGCTAGTGATTCAGAAGACGATGCGAACGAAGACAAATTACGCTATCGTGGCGTTCTACTCTTGAGGGCGAAGTTGAGCGTCCTCTAAGTATTTTCAGAGTCCTGAATTAAGAATATGGAGCAATATATGCGAGTTCATGGGGGGTACTTCAGTAACCTGCAATGCTGTGATGACTTTGTCCCATGAGTAACTCAAAGGACAAACTGTACCTCACGATTGCAGAATTTGACATGGATAGCAGCATGATAGGCCTGAAAATTAATAAACTCTAAGTAATGAACAACCGTCTTGGAAGAGAACAGCGTTTCACAATTGGTTGCGAAGCTCTAGAAGGCGTAAAGGAGTACAAGATAGATAATAACCGGGAAGCCGAGCCATGACACTGAACTAACTGAAAGAATAAGCATACGGGGGGAAGAGGAGGCACATTAGGCAGACATTCTCAAATGATTAATGGTAGTCTAGCCACATTTGAAAGGGTGAAGGTGAAATTTAGGGGCTGATGTTTAGGCGCAGCTTTAATTACAACAACCGACAAGAACCCCAGAAAATTCTTTCTTGGCTCTCTTTTGTGTAAGTCTTGACTACTGTTAGGCACAAATGAACACAAAAACAAAAGAACGTGTGCCATGCGCACATTTCACTGTAGTTATACTATATCGCAGCACGCCTATGATGCGTACAACAAAGTGTGCGTGAGTGGGCAGTACAGACGCGTACAGACCTTCATAGAGGGTACATTTTTAGCACTTATTGTGGAGTGTGACTCTGTCATCCTGTACTTATTACTTGAAGCGTTTATTTCATTAGAAAATATAGCAAGAACAAAGATTCTGGAAGTAGCATATAAAACCCGAAGAAACTAATGAACGCCTTGAGCGCTTGTTCATTTCACTAGGTGAGAGTGGGTTTCATAGGTGATTTATGAAGATTTCTTTCATGTGAGATTTCATAAATCTGTTATAAAAGTTTTATTATGGCGTAGGCACTTTACGACATGATGTGGCTTGCAGATCAACCAGGCCACTGGAGCCAGCCTCTGTGATAAACTGACCGCGATATAGCATTTTGCCTCCCGGATCAATTCAATCGGAAAGATGGCAATGTGCCCGTCAAGACTCACTTGGGCGCTGCTTTCCCTGGAAGCTATGCGCACCTAATCAATTGTGCGGGAAGCCTGATTTTTGCGCTGCCAAGTGTGAGAAAATGTAGCACACCCAAGTTGGGACTACCCAGTTTACACGCCACAAGTGAAGCCGCTAGGTTTCGGCAGGCATTAAAATAGAGTTAGGGAGATTCGCTTATTGTCCGTAATATGCAATTACACAGCGTCAGAACTGCTACAAGGCAATGCAGCACTGTGAATGACACACGTATGGTAGTGATTTCGTATCATGTATCTTTATCGTATTACGTCTGAAATACCACTATAGTACTGTGCTACGAATACATGAAGCAATGCATCAAGTACCTAACTTCAAGATACTGCTATGCTAAAACCGCCATGCAAGAATAAACATTGGTATGAGGGCTCCAGCCCTCAATCTGGTAATACTGACACTAACACGTTTGAAACAAAACAGAATGCAGGGACGTTCTTTCATCTTTTTGCCCACAGCCCTCGAGCCATGACAGGTGATGATGCCTGCGTTCCCCTATTGGGGCAGTGATATCATGTGTTTGGCACTGCCACCAAGCGATCGCTCTTGACAAAATCAAACACGCAAACTGCAACTAACTCCGGTCAACTTTTGGTTGACTTGCTTTTTAGCACGACAGTGTTTGATGTCTGTATTCACCCGAGGCTTCAGCGACGCATTTCCGTAACAGAAATGCCAACGAAAAAGTACACACTATCAAAAGATGAAAAAAAAAGCCTTCCATCAAGTAAAGTAGAACCCATGATCTCTCTGTCGGCGACACTGCAGATGGCGGGCCCACCATTAACTGGGCCATGGTCACATGCTTTGTAGCCTTTCACAACACACATTCTATAGTTATTGAATAATTATTTTTTCATTCTTTATTGCAAATACCTTACAGACCTAACAGAGCATTGTGCAGAGGGCGCATCAAAAGTAAATAGATAAATAGGTTTTTCCGCAACTTACACACAAACAATAACATACAAAAATTGTCAATGAATGTACAACGCCTAACAGCGACAATGATGAAAAAAAATAATCATATCACTAAAAATACAACTGTCATGAAAAGCAGATGACTATACATGCAACCTATTTACGTAAAACAAGCTATAAAAAATCGAACACAATTCGTAAAAAGACTTTCCGTTACTCAAAAAAAGAAAAGCGCTCAAGATTACACACAGAATTGAATGGCATTCAAGCCCTAAAATTTCAAAAAAATCTTTAAATAAAAAATAAATGAGGGGAAAAGGGAATAACACAATAAACTAGCAATCAATAAATGCGGATGACACGAGACAGGGAAAATGAGTTGAAAATGTATGTTTTACCATAGTTGCAAGTGAATGAAAGATAATTATGCACTCTCTTTGATGTCACTGCAGATGTTTGCAATGTTATAGGTAATGTCTTGATTCTTGCACATATTAATGAAATATTGCAAGGAGGTTTTATCACAATGGCTGCTCAAAAGGACAAGTGATAACTTTTTTTGTGTGTCATGCTTGCACTGTGATTGTAGCTACACATAAACCACTGTCCTCTCAAAGTGTTATAGTAAAGTGTAGTAATGCATTATGACCATGAATCCAGTGATTAGTTCCTTCCACGCCTCATGTTTATGCGTTGGTGCTGTTTGGCACGTGTCCAATGGCAGTGCAATTTTGTCAACGCCTCTTGTCACGCTTAGTCACTCGGTGGTCTCTTTTTAGCGTACAACGCACAATGCGACAAGGACAGGTCAGACAAAGTGTTCATGATGCCCAGCAGATGCGGCTACGTGGTAGTCCTCAGCGCGCGACATGTATGTGACGTTTAAAATCGTTTCAGATGGCGGCGCATAGCATACGTGGACTTTTCACGTTTGCGTACGTCGAGTTCCTACGTGCGTAAAACTGAAACTGCTAGTGTCACGTGCCGCGCATTGTGCCTCGCATGGTCACGGTCATGGAGGAGTGTGATGAGCGGTTAAATGCTTATGAAAATTCGTTCATCACAGTGGTATTCTCGAACCACCGGTCGGCCACCATACGTCGCAGCCGAAGCCAATGTGCCGCTGGAGAAAGTCCTGCTGAAAGCGGGCATTGCCACGGTTAACGCAATTCCACAATAATCACGCTGACGTCGCAACACCACTTCGGCGTAGAGACAGCGCCGGTGTCATCTATAGGCAGCAAAAAATTAGGAGCCTTTTTTTCTTCTTCAAGAACAACACATTAATTGTTCGGTGCTGCATTGTTGCAAGCGTTTGACATCGCGAGCCAACTCGGCGGCGTGGTTTGCAGGATCCGCCCATCACCGGCGCTGTGGTTCCCGTTCTTGATATAGTGCGGCTTGGAAGGCATCCGGATCATGGGTACAGTGTACTATAAGGGGACAGTGAAGTGAACGAGGCGGCTGCGCCATATCTCGGCTGATTCTCTGGCGGGTGACAGTAGCGGCGGCGCTAGAGTCGCATGGTACTGAAGATATCAAAAGCGTCTGCATTGGGAGCGCGCGCGAGTAGCCCGCAAAAGCATGTCTTTGCTTGTTTTTAGCACTTTTAATGCGTTTGAGAGCTTTTATCACTGTATGCACACCTACTAAGCGCAATAGTGCACGAGTAAATATGCCGACACGCAGAAATTGCGTCGGACATTCACTGTTTCAAGAGCCTGCTGACCAAAAAGAAAACATGTCGTACAATCAGAATTTGCACAGATACACCTAACTTTTCACTCAAGCAGCGCTTTGAGCAGCGCTACATCATAAGTGACTACTGGCTAGCTACAAAGAGGAAAGTTTCAAAACCGCGAATAATACATACGCTCGTTTGGTTGGCAGTTTCTATATCCAGAGCACTCTTCCTCATATAAGTCCACACGCGCTCGATTGTTTGATGAGAAACCCGATTATAAGTATTGTTGTCCCAACATTTATATCAGTGATGACTTATTTTTATCACCTCAGTTTTGTGGAAGATAATAATTAATGCTTTCTGAAAAGCTTTCTTGATTTAATTGCCAACTTTCGCACTCACTTTGCTTATTTTATGCAAGCTCCAGGAGGCCGAGCCAGGGAGCCGAGCTGAAAAAAAAATGGCAGCATATCCACGGAGTGAATGATGGAGAGTGGGGCGAAGCATTCGTCCGTCCATTCGTTCTTGCTTCCGTCCATCCATGCGTCCGTCTGTGTGACCGTCCATGCGTCCATCCGCCAGTCCGTGCGTGCGTCTGTTCGTGCGTCCATCCCTGCGTTTGGCCATGCATCCGCCCCTGCGTCCATGTATGCGTCCATCCATGCATTTGTCTGTGTGTCCGTCCATCTATTCAACACTCCAAGTACCACCATCTCGCATCTTTTCATCATATATTTCCCGTATAGAAGCACCGCCTTCCAGGGGACATTCCATGGACTAAACGAAATGCGGCACACGCACACTTTCCTACGGCTTGCGCTTCGGATGTACTTCCCATCTTTAACCACCTCGAGTTTATGGTATATACTAGTTCATTGTATTCATGGCACTGCGGCTCAACGCTCGCTAAACGTTTCTTAAACCAAGGAGGTTACGGTCAGCGAGTATAACGTAGCAACCTTTTCCTGCAGATAGTGCTCAATGTACATGCCAATGGCTGCTAATGGGAAATGAGAGACAGGAGAATTCGGCTTTTACTTTCTTTCGGCTTGCGCTTCGTCCCTACTTCGCACCTTTAACCACCTCGAGTTCATGGTATATACTAGTTCACTGTATTCATGGCACTGCGGCTCAACGCTGGCGAAACCTTTCTAAAACTAAGGAGGTTACACCCAGCGAGTATAACGTAGCAACCCTTTCTTGTCAGATAGTGTTCAACGTACATGCCAATGGCTGCTAATGGGGATCGCAGCGTGCGCGTTAACTAAAATCCGAATGATCCAGTCTCTCATTCCCCATTAGCAGCCATTGGCATGTACATTGAGCACTATTTTTTATTGTTCAACAACGCACAGAAGAAATCTCCCACTGGCACCACCTTGGAGGTCAAAATGTAACGATTGTTACACACTACGACTACGAGGGACGAACGGGTGCCGCTATCGGGAGCTTCGACCCTTAAACACCTGCACCTCCTAGTCGAGAACCCTATGCGAAAGGGGTTATCCTAAACATATTAAAGAGTGCCAGTTGTATAGTGTACATTGCCCGTCTGTTACTCTGCGTAAGTTCACTATAAGCAGTTCTCATATTGTATCGACAGCTTAAACTGTACTGCTTTCCTAGCATTATATTGGCGTGACGCCGTTGCAAGCGAGAAAATTTATGACGATGTTTAGCATTATATGTGTAGTTATTTTGTGAAGTATGAAAAGTGTAGGCGGGCGTTGGTGCATTTTGTTTTGAGAAATGTAACTTGTATATGTACACACACACACACACACACACACACACACACACACACACACACACACACATATATATATATATATATATATTATATATATATATATATATATATATAATATATATATATATATATATATCCACAAGTACACACATTAAAGGCACACGTCACCGCCCCTTTAACAACATCCAAGCAATGCCCCTTAGAACAGCCGCTACTTTTACGCCGTGCATTTTTTGTCCAAATGCGTTAGACTTGAACTAGTTTTGAGACCTCATATTGTCGAAAAGGTTACATTTACAGTGCGCATTAATACAGAGGCACGCTATATTCAGCTTCGCCAACTGTGAACGTTCGGCACTGGGCTACCCAGGATTTTCTTTTTTATGAATGTGCAGCAAAGTGACCAACTTTGGCGATTGGTGGTCGCTGTGAGTACGTGTACATATTTTGGTATACCCTGAAAAGTTGCATTACGTAAACATTTCGCGGTGTAAGGGGTTCAGATTCCTTTCCACGCCCCTCTCTACTACGGCCTCTTGGTTCTGCGTGCGTTCGACACGGTATTTTTTTTCGTATCACAGCTTTCTTAGCGCAGCTACCTTCCAATAAATTTACTCAGTTATTCCTAATATTACAGACGCCTGCTCAACGAAAAAATAGTTCAAAGAAAAAAACCAGAATAAGACACGCCCTTTCTAAATGATTTTCGATCTCTCACAGGGACTTTTATGGAGCTCAAATTCAGTAAATTGGCGTGTCATACTTCAAGTTTTATGACATCATGTGCTAGACATGAATGACGGGCCGGTACGAAGATATATGCATAAAAAATTGGTTCCAAATCTGCATGTTACACCGCAAATGTAGTCGAAAGACGATAGTCTTGCGTCTGAAGAGAGTGAACAAAACGTTTATTTGATGTTCTGCGCAAGAAACTCGGTGAAGGGAATTCTGGAGGCGCTGCGTTAAAGTGCCTCGAGCGTGTAGCGGATGCGAGCGAGCGCATCGAAGCACGTTAGACTAAAGCGCCATCTGGCAGTTATCTTCGAAAACAAAGGCGTGCAACTCACGGAGAAAGATGTGCGCCAGTCTCGGAGGTAATAAGGTGTGGAAAGCAAAGCGACAGGCAGGTTCCACCAGCGTAACGTCGTATCAAAGCGTTGGAAATACCTTTCTGAGCATCGCGTTGCACTGTCAGCGCAGCGCGCTAAAACGCTACATTCCTTAGAGTTACTTGTGTGGGCCTGTTCTAGTATAAAGGCAGACATACAAAACTTCGAAGTGTTGTTATGGCGCCTCGGATATGCGCAATAATTGCTTCCTAATTGACAATCGCACAACTATGAACGCTAAACCTTGAGCAATATTGGTGGGCGCTGCGAAAGAGGTTGGCCGTTCGGTGCCGTTTGAGGTATTGTTAGGACAGACGAACAGACAAATGTACAGACAGACAAACAGACAGACAGACAGACAGACAGACAGACAGACCAAAAGTTTTCCGTCGTAGATCCCGGCCACTACGGGCAACGCGGAAGGCATCAGGCGGCACCACCGCGGTCGTGCCCCTCAACACTTCTAGTACACTCTATCATGGGTACGCAGTTGCTGCTGCCACTTGCCTTTCGGGCCTGCTTTTGTGCCAGGACAGCACCAATGGCCCGACGAATGCGGGCTCTCTCACTTTCGCCCCGACGGGGCTCTCCTAGAGTTGTCCGTGGCATACCCATGTGGAATGTTTCAGGAGAAACTTATGCGTCTGGGCTCAGCGCCATGGCTGCGACGACAGGGGCGACGTCACTAAGAACGTAGCGAATGGTGCGCGAGCTTTGATAGGACGTTTAGAATGACGTAACTAATAGCGCAGACAATGGAGACCACTCGTGACCCCGCTGCCGGACAGAGTTTTGTTTTTCCGATTCGCATACAACTCTCACTGTAATAATGATGCAGGCAATCAAAGTTGAACTCACCAAGCGCACGTATCATGCCCGCGTTGCGATTCGTGGGGTCCTCACAAAGATGGCAGGGGCCTGTATCGTCTCTTTTGGCGTCGGATAGCCAACGATCTTCCATATATCTTTGAAAACAAATTCTTCCAGCTAGATTCTCGCCTGGATGTACACAGAATTTCATAGCCTATATGAAAAATCGCAGCGTATCCACGGGCTCCATGATGATGAGTAGGGCGAAGCATCCGTCAGTCCGTCCACGCTTCCGTCCGCCCGTGCGTCCGTTTGTGCAACCGTCTGTCCGTGCGTCCATCTGGCTGTGCGTCCGTCCATGCGGTCATCCCTGCAGCCACCCATACATCTGTCCATGCATCCGTACGTGCATCTGTCCGTCTGTCTGTCTGTCTGTCTGTCTGTTTGTCTGTCTGTCTGTCTGTCTGTCTGTCTGTCTGTCCGTGCGTCTGTCCATCAGTCCATCCATCTAGTGAATACTCTAAGTACCGCCAGCCCGCATCTTTTCATCATATATTCATCATATAAAAGCCCCACCAACCAGCGGACATTTGAAGGGTAAATGAGAGGTGGCACGGCCGGACTTGAGGAGCGGCACACGCGCACTCTCTTACAGCCTGCACTTTGCGTCTATTTCACACCTTTCGCCCCGGCTAGTTCATGGCACTGCGGCCCTACCCTCGTTAAACCTTGCTCAAACCTAGGAAGTTACGCCGAGCGAGTTTAACGTGGCAACCTTTCAGATTAGATAGGGCTCAAAGTGCGTTGTTCTGATACTAGTTTTTCAGGGGGCGAAGTTCTTTAATGTGTGGGTCTGTCCTTCCTCCGTCGTTGTCATACGTAGCCACCAGTGGTACATACCCGCTCTAGAGCGGACATGTGCCACACGGGATGCGAGATTGGAGATGGCGGTACTTGGAGTGTTCACTAGAGAGACACATGGATGGACGCATAGATGGATGAACCTACATAATAGCAGATGGACGGACGGAAGGACGTACGCACGGAGCGGTCATTTGTCACAGGGGATGCGAGATGCAAGATGGCGGTACTTAGAGTGTTCACTAGATGGACGCGCAGACGGACGGACAGACAGACTAGAATATGGACGGACAGATGGATGGATGCGCGGACCTACGGACGGACAGACGAACGGACGCATGGATGGACATGCGTATGGTCGCGCGGACGGACGGAAGCAGGAACGGACGGACGGATGGAAGCACCGACGGGGTGACGGACGCCTCGCACCACTCATCATCATTTATTCTGTGAATATGCTGTGATTTTTTAGTAAGCATCAAATTCAAGGCACGTTTTATTAAAGATTAAGTCACCGATACTCGCCTCTAAGTTGTTTCATGAGAAACAACAATCGTTTTATTCATGATTAACGTGTGCGGTTTTTCTCCTCAATTCAAAAGAGTGCACACGTGCCGCTCCTTTAGTCCGGCCGTGGAGGTGGCTACCCGCTACTACAACGCACTACTACTACTACTACTACTACTACTACTACTACTACTACTTCTAGTACTACTACTACACGACCCACCACTTTCGGAGCTTCGCCCCTAGAGCAAACACGTACTGGGAGTGTGTTGCGCGATGGGCGGAGCTACCCAAAAACTTCGGAGTCGATAATGTCGTGCTCCTGCTGAAATGTGTGGAGAAAACGTTTTATCGGCCAGATCAACTCGGCACAATGGCGGCATTACCGTGGTTACATGTCGTGGCGTCGTGTAGATTTGTGGCGTAGAGTGTAGAGTGGTGCGTAGAGTTTAAATGTCATCAAACAATTTATTTTGTCTTGGGAGTGTTGTCGGTCTCATCACACGTATGAGATATCCAATAACTCCGGTTAGTGACCCCACGCGTGGAATTCTCTTTCTTGCCACGCAAAGATTCTAAGCTATATTTTCAGCCAACATGAACAATGCGCTAATACTATAAAATACACATTGCTTTCTTCTGCGAAGCAATAAGGAACAAGTTACTGTGCGTCGTGTGTATTGCAACATGATTCTGTGTCAATCCACAGCTTTCCCATGTACACGAACAGTGCTCGATTTTATTTATTCAAAATGAGGCATGGTGTGAGGCTAATGCTTCATTGTCAAAATACCTTGTCATGTACCATTTTGCAGCAACCGTAACGTTCGCGATGAGCACTTGCCTTACTGCATGAAACTGTGATGTACTGGCTGCTGTAGGATTCATGGTACCTGACTGAGTGGCTAACTTGACGTCATGCTTGCTTAATGGAGCATCTCTGCAATTCGGTGATGCTTCGTGATGTAGTTGAAGGAAGTAGTTTAGTGTGTGTGTGTGTGTTTTGTTTTCTTTTTGGTAGAAGTTTTTCGAGTCCCACGCCATCCTATGAAACCTGTATAAAAGGCAGACGATTCTATAATGCAACACGCATCCTACATAGCATTCTTCAGTGCTCGAGGTGAGTATCACTGCTAATATTTAACAGTCTCCCAATGGCTCGTGTATTCAAGCCGAAAACGTGTTGATGTTCAAGGTTTTAAATGGCTATTGATGACACTTATCATTGGTGCTAGAGTGTGTTATCGGTTGGTTAAAATCTTTAATGAATAAATGTTGCCTTCTTAAACCCTCGTGGCCCTCAGGGCTGCTAAAGATCGTACTCACTTAGTTAATGAGCACATTCGACAATACGACTTGCCGAGTCGCGCTGTAGCTTGAAATCTACGTTGATTATGACTTACATGAGTTCAGTAACGCACACGTGAACACACGCTCATATGTTTTAATGCCTCTATTATGAAAAACCAGGAATCACGTAGGACGTAGTGCGTATCAATACATGCCACCGGCACACATCTACCTCTAAATAACTCAAGATAATCATATATTAGATAATCGTGCCATAATTATTCGGATTTCAATGAAACAATTAGGTTAAAATGTGAAATGCGATGCCTACAAATTCACCAATTAAAATTTTGTTGTTATTCGGAAGCCTTGCATGGTTACTCTGCTAACTGCTTCTCTTAGACATTTACTGTAGACACGTTTGTTTTACTTTCTTCGCCAGCATAGCGTTCAAAGATAGTCCTGTATTGAAGAAATTGAGAGGTGAACGAGATAATGATAATGATAATGAGGATGATAAAAAACATTTATTGTGTGTGTTATGTACAGAGAGGGGCGAAGTGGTCCTTATGGGACCACCCTCTACAAACACTAGTTGGGCACTCCTTTACTCGGGCTCATGGATGTTGGCCGCGGCTCGCACATGCTCAACTAAGAACCATTGGGTCTTGATTGAGCACAGTGTGTAAGCAGAATTCACGAATACCCTATTGAGAAGCACACACTGGGAGCGTGAAAAGGGATACTCTCGGAACGGCGACCGGTGAGGTAACCTGAGTAACGCTTAGGTGCCCTAAGCTTTTTTTACCGCTTCTAGCACTCTAAGTATGCCTATTTAACGTATTTACGAAATCAAACATTCAGTAAAACAAGCATGCTTTTTTAATATGAGAATGGGTACGCACCTTTGCGTTAACCTAAATCTTACATAACATCACAGGCACTTTATATGTATTTGTCTAAAGTTACTCGCATGTGAATCACAATTGTATGTACTGGGAAGAAAAGCATATTATCTGCAGCTTAAGGTATGCACATCGACAATACTTCCTTCTACGCAATTTGGTTCCCAGTTAAACGTACTGCAACAATGTAAACAAATTACCACAGAAGAGACACCACACACACATTTGGTACACCTTCGATAGCCACTCGTTTGCGTAATTGTTCTACCTTTTACATTACGTTCGATTTCACTCCTTTCACGAAATCGCGGGCTAAATATCTCTCCAACCACACCCGCTTTCTCCACTTCACAATCAGTTGACATGAAGGGTCTCCTACATGAGCAAAAGTGGTTGTGAAAAGAAATTAATATTCCAAATTTTGACTGCAAGACTGTCGCTATAACGTGTTCTTGCATCCATACAAAGGCTCGCTCGCTTAAACACACCAAGCTTGGCTCCTACAGAGAATGCGCATTATTCAGGCACAACATTGCGTTTCGTGGATTGGTCCTCTAACAAAGCTACTGCACTGCGCAATTATTGCGCGGATACGTGCATCGAATACTCAAGTAAGGATGTCGGCACGTGCAACTTCTGAAATACAACTGGTTAGGCTGTTGCGAAAATTGGTTCAGTGAATTTTGAATCGCTAAAATGCTGTTTTTTTCTTATCTCTACTGAGCCCAACTGCGACCTACAGTACACCCCATGACGTACGACTTACCATCCAGCATTTCATGGGGTGTACTTTTGAAGCATGAGATATATCAAATGACAGTTGTATTGCGTTTCAAATTTGGTGTTCAGCATTGCTTTTCGCCTACCTTTAGATGGTGCACGCAGATCGATTTCAAAGTGAAACAGTGCGTCTTAATAAAATGGTCACGTGAACAGTATCATGCGTCTTCATTTCAGGTCCTACTGAAGGAGAAATGAGACCCCGGCTCGTCTTCGTCGCCCTGGCCGCATTCGTTCTCCTGAACTTAGGTTAGCTGCTGGTTTGGTTTCTAGATAATTAATATTAATTACTACAGCTGCACATTTCGTTTATTTATCAATTGATGGAAATCCAGGTACACTAAGCAACGCTATTTAGGAGCAGGTAATGATGTACGACATGTTGAAGGTATCATTTGAAATGTCTTCGGACGCCACTGTGCTCATCAGGTACAGGAATACTTATTCATAAAATTCTCACAATCTCAATAGGTAGAGATCAGCAACCCACTCAGCCCCATCGTGGTGGTCTAGTGGCTAAGGTACTCGGCTGCTGACCCGCAGGTCATTGGGTCAAGTTCCAGCTGTGGCGGCTGCATTTTTGATGGAGGTGAAAATGCTTCAGGCCCATGTGCTCAGATTTGGGTGCACGTTAAAGAACCCCAGTGATCAAAATTTGTGGACTCCTCCACTACGGTGTCTCTCAAAATTATATGGTAGATTTGGGACGTTCAACCCCACATACCAATCAACAGCCCACTCATTTTATACTTGTAGCAAGATGGCACCTATAGCTCTAGCAACACGTACCACACATAGAAAAAATAAAACACGAATAGGAAAAAACTACAAATGCGTTGTTATATTGCTTTGCTCCCATTTCTTCAGACGTTTGAGGGTACATTAAAGCTGCGCCGTTATTCCATTCTAAAGATTTTATTTTATTGTCATCTAGAACTAGTCGTAGATGCTGCTTTAAGCAGAAAGCTCCAGTTCATTCACTCACTGTTTCATTTTGTTCTGCACAAACAGCAGTCACGAGTCTTTCAACCAATAGGATGCGCAGAATGAAATGGTCCGTTCATTTTCTAAAAAAAGGGCGCTACGAGCAGACGTAAATTCAGTGGAAAAATTGTTACATCACACTAGCCAGTAGGATGATCATCGATCACCTTCAACTGTTGTTTGGTCGCTAGTCGTTAATGAAGACGCGACTGCTATTGGCCGCAGGTGAAAATGAGTGGTTCAAAGTTTTACAAATATAGAAATGGAAGAGTTGTGCTGAGGGGATTGCGTTGACAACATTTATTCCTTCTAGAGACAAGCTCATCAGATTTAGTCTTAGATGTTTTCGTTAGTACATTGAAGAAAGACGATGGCGATTGTTAGTGAAATGAGGACAGACGATGCAGAAAAGTGATTGCCTGGTATTTTGTACGATGGCGGCATTTCACACAATTGACAGAAACGTCCTAGTTATGGTGGTTTAGTTCAATGTGAACTGATATCGAGCCGGCTAGTGCAACCATGCAGTTTATACGCCAGTTTGGGGGTTGTAGGCACATGCCATTTTGTGAACTGTGCCCCAAATTCTCAGTACTTCTTTAAGCATCCTTAGCAGAAAGTCTCGCAGCAACCACTCACGAGCCCGCAAGGTGCATCGCGATGCAACAGAATGACTTCCAAAAACTTCTAGTCGTGCGTTCATTCTATAGAGCCTCGGCCCAAAGCATAAGAATATAACTTGCCTGTATAGCCGTTCGTTCAAGTGAATGCTGTGTCTGACGTCATCAGCTTGTGTAATGGCCACACATCTGATGAAGCGGCGGAAGTGAGACTCCTAGGCGAAGAAGCTTCGCAAGTGTCTTGTTTACAGTGTAGGCTGTTATGAGATCATAACAGAGTTCACGTGTGCCGCAGTTTTGCGTGGCAGGTGTCCGTAACCACCACCACGCAAAATTAGAAAAAAAACCTTCGTCAACAAAACACAGTAAGGACCGTATGGCATTTGAACTAGACTACCTGCGTACCACCCGAGTAGTCTACCACTGAGCTACGCTGGTGCTTAGGAAGGCGCGATGCAAACTGGCCTTAGGCAGGCTTGACGTAGAGAAAAGAAACGCGTTAATATGAGAATAGCGCGTTTCAGAACAGCAAAAGAAATAACCAGGCGACATACAATGCGAATTGCGTAACGAGTAGGCTATCGAATGCTCCAATCCATTACAAAAGGCTCAGATATAAATCTTCGCCATCGTCAGCCACACAATAAAAAAAGAACTGCACAGAATTCCTTCCAAGGCAGTATTGGGTGCCACACTTCTTCGAAGACTGACGCAGGATAGCGTCATGATTTCCTCCCTACTACATAAAAATTATGAATATTTATGGCATAGTGGATACCCTGCAAGTGTCCTTGTAGCAGTTGCCGAAATATAGTTTTGAAATGTCTCTCAAAGGCTACTCTTCCTGCTTTTGCTGTTATGATTGCTACGCATTCCGCGCAGGCCTGGAGGCTTTTTTTGTTTGTTTGAAAAAGATGCAAGCGCATAAAACACGTTAACTATTAAATATACGCGTGCTTACGCGCCACTGCTCGACCAGCTTTCAAAAGTTCTTTAGTTGATACACGACTGTGATCGTTCGTCATGGAATTATACAAGGCTTCACGATCGATTATGAACGCGCCAGCAGCGTCTTATGATGCGCGTATATCAAACAGAGTGAGGCCCTGTACAATAAATAACCACTGTTCTGTATCAACTATAAAATTCAGAGAATATTCATGCAGTGAAGGATGATGAGTGGTGCGAAGCATCCATCCGTCTGTCCGTCCCTGCGTTCGTTCGTCCATCCATGCGTCTCTCCGAGCATCCTTTCATCCATCTGTTCATGCTTCTGTCCGTCCGTCCGCTCGCCCAGGAATACTTCCATGCTTCCGTCCGTCCGTCCGTGCGTACGTTTGTCCGTCCAGTTTCACACATTTCCACTGGACCAACGCCGTCTATGAAACGAGAGGAGAAAAGGTGATAGGACTTTGATTGTAAGCATGTTTTTTTTTTAATCTGTGGTGTGTAAAAAGGTAATAACATCTTACTATAATAACGAACAACACTCTAACTGCTTCGGTTATATTACGATGAGGAAAATCATTGCCAGTACAATTGATAAGCAGAAAAGTTGTCAATATATTAAGAAGTTCATTGTACACGTTCGTTATGTTTCGTGCCTTAAAGTTGCAGAACCATTCTTACCAAGTGGCACTAAGTTTAACAAATGTTGTGATTGATAGCTTTCAATGTCTGTGAGCTGATGTATTTGTTTATTTACCCTAATGCTGAGCCTGCTATATATTTTGTGCTAAATATAGAGCTTATTTTAAAACGTTTCTTCCTTCGAATTTCAGGCCATACCGCGCCACATGAGCGAAAATCGTCTGAACACTCTGAACCAGACGAAAATGAGCTCGCTGGTGGAGGCTCTCGAAAGCCAACACGTTTAATTGAAAGTAGCAGAAGTGATGCAGAGACGACCACATCAACATTGAAAGGAAGCAGCAACAGCCACCAGGACGAAGTAAATGACCAGGAGGAAGACTGCGATGAGGCGAATGCAGAATCAGGCTCAACCACACCCGCAGCAGACAGTGCAAGCCAAGTTGAGGAGCTTGCAGAGGCCGAAGACTCTAAACAAACCATGAAATCCGGCACAAACTCAAGCGGAGCCGACAGTGACAGCCAAGACAAAGTCCACGAAGAGGACGAACACTCCAACGAAACTAATGTTTCTGGCCTGACCTCAACCGAAGAAAGCATTGAAAGTCAAAATGATGAGCACGAACAAGGAGAAAAAAGCACCGAAACTACTACAGAATGTGGCCTAATCTCAGCTGAAGCCAACAGTGGCAGTCAAGATGAACAGAACGAAGAAGATGAAGAACACTTCAACGCAATGACTGCAGAACCTGGCACAGTCTCCACCAATGCAAATAGTGGCAGCATTGATAAAGAGCGCGAAGAGGAAGACGACTGCAATGAGGAGACTACAGACTCGGGCTCAACCTCAACCGATCAAGACGTTGGAAGCCAAGATGAAGTCCATGAAGAGGAAGAGGAATCCAACGAGACTAAACAATCAGGCTCAACTATAACCGAAGAAAACTCTGGAAACCAAGACAACGAGCAGGGAGTGGATAAAGAATCCAAGAAAGCTAATCCATCTGGCTCAACCATAAGCGAAAAAAACAGTGGAAGCCAAGATAAAGGGAATGGAGAGCAGAACTCCGACAACGTAGGTACAGAATCTGGCTCGAACACGGCCGAAGCCAACAGTGGAAGCAAAGATGAAGAGCTGGAAACGGATGAAGACTGCAACGAAACAACAGAAGCTGGCTCAACTGAAACTGAAGAAAACAGTGAAAGCCAAAATGAATGTAACGAAGAGCAGCAATCCACCAACGAAGCTGCAGAAAATGGTTCGAACTTGACCGAAGACAACAGTGGAAGCCAAGATGAAGAGCACGAAACAGACGAAGACTGTAACAAAACAACAGAAGCTGGCTCAACCAAAACCGAAGAAAACAGTAGAAACGAAGACGACGAGCAGGAAGAGGACGATGAATCCCAGAAAACTAAACCATCTGGCTCAAACAAAACAGAAGAAAACAGCGAAAGCCAAGATGATCAGCACGAAGATGACGAAGACACCAATGAAATGACCGAATTTGGCTCAACGACAACCAAAGAAAACAGTGGAGGCGAAGATGGCGAGGACAAAGACTCCAAGAAAAATAAACCATCTGACTCAACCATAACCGAAGAAAACAGTGGAGACCAAGATGAAGGAAATGGAGAGCAGAACTCCAAGAACGTAAGTACGGAATTTGGCCCAAACACGACCGAATCCGACAGTGAAAGCCAAGATGAAGAGCCCGAAACAGATGAAGACTGCAACGAAACAACAGAAGCTGGCTCAACCGAAACCGAAGAAAACAGTGGAAGCCAAAATGAATGGAACGAAGAGCAGCAATCAACCAACGAAGCTGCAGAAACTGGTTCAAACTTGACTGAAGCCAACAGTGGAAGCCAAGATGAAGAGCATGGAACGGACAAAGACTGCAACAAAACAACAGAAGCTGGCTCAACCAAAACCGAAGAAAACAGTGGAAGCCAAGATGACCAGCACGAAGATGACAAAGACGCCAATGAAACGACCGAATGTGGTTCAACGACAACCGAAGAAAACAGTGGAGACCAAGATGACGAGGACAAAGACTCCAAGAAAACTAAACCATCAGGCTCAACCATAACTGAAGAAAACGGTGGAAGCCAAGAGGAAGGGAATGAAGAGCAGAACTCCGAGAACGTAAGTACGGAATTTGGCCCAAACACGACTGAATCCGACAGTGAAAGCCAAGATGAAGAGCCCGAAACGGATGAAGACTGCAACGAAACTACAGAAAGTGACCCAACCGAAACCGAAGAAAACAGTGAAAGCCAAGATAAATGGAACGAAGAGCAGCAATCCACCAGCGAAGCTGCAGAAACTGACGCAAATTGGTCTGAAGCAAGCAGTGGAAGCCAAGAGCAGAAAACGGAGGAAGACTCCAACAAAACTACAGAAGCTGGCTCAATCGAAACCGAAAAAAACGGTGGGAGCCAAGATGAGGAGCATGAAGAGCAGGAAGACTCCAACGAAACTCCTACAAAATCTAGCTCATCCTCAGGCAAAGCCAACAGTGGCAGCCAAGATGAAGAGCGCAAAGATGAAGTCTTTTATGAGATGACGACAGAATCAGGCTCAACTACAACTGAAATAAAGAGTGGAAGGCAAGGTGAAGAGCGTGAAGACGAGGCTGACTCCGGGGAGACCATTACCAAATCTGGCTCAATCTCAACCGAAGCAAACGATGGCAACAAGGATGAAGAGAAAGAAGAAAAAGAAGGTTCAAACGAGACTACTGCGGAATCTGGTTCAAGCATGACCGATGAAAACAGTGGTAGCCGAGATGGAAAGCATGAAGAGGAGGCAGACTCCAACGGGACGACCTCAGAATCTGGCTCATCTTCTAGTGAAGAACAAAACAGCAAGCCTGACGATGACGAAAAATCTTCGTGGTTTGGTCCACTGAAAAAACTTCCCGAACTATTCTCGGGACGTAGTGCTTGATAATTCCTAGCGAATCTACACCTTAGCGCTGCTTCTTATCAAACGTGAGCAGCGAATTCTTGTCATTTTAGCATATTTTTGAAGTAATAAAGCAATAATACTTATGGCTCTTGCATTTTGTACTGTGCAAAAGATAAATTAGAAAAAGAAGGAAAGCAGGGAGGTTAACCGAATGTTAGTACACGGTATGAATGTACTGTGCAAAGTCTGAAAGATGTTATGGGGTTTATAACATCGGTCTAAGCTGGTTTCAAATTTTCGCGCGGCTTCGCCCCTCTTCTGCCTTCCATGGAGGGAAAGGCGTAGCCCATAGTCGGTGACTCCGCTCACTTCGGGCACCGCGCCGTGCTCCCGACCGGGTTGCAGAAATTAGGTGCCTTTTCTCATCTTCTAACCACTACCGCTCAGTTCGGCAACGTGACGCCACGTCAGCGATTGACGTCATTGACGTGCTCGATCAGTCGCAACGCACTTCCGCTTGCTGCGAAGCGTGGTTGTTTGTTTACCGTTGGCCGCACCAGCCGCGAGTCAACCGCGTAAGCGTCTCGTGCGAAATGTCGACCACAAACGATCAGGTCCCCGACGTACGTCGCTGGATGGCAGATTGGCTTCAGCTATGCAGCGGGCTGGGCCCCATCATGAGGCACCCGGTGCCGATGCTTCTCCGCTGCCCAGTCGCTCGATTCGCAGCCGACGACAGAGCGACGCTTTTTACCCGTGTTGCTCATCTGACGGGTGAAAGTATGTTCGTATGTGCGCACAGGCGCTTTGGTTGAGCGAGGAGTGTACACGTGCACGCGACAACTGCGAGGCTGGTTCTTTCACCACAGTGCCAAAAGAAACAAGGGCCAGTTTCGTAGCTGTTCGTGGGAGCAGGAACTGATGTTGACTTCACTACTGTTTTTCACACCTCATTTAGACTATTCGGCGAGCTGCGTGCTACGTCACGTCGCCGATCGCTGAGTTGACGTCACTGCGCGTGCAAAGGGGTCGGACAGGCGTAGGAAAGAAGCGCGGGAATCGTTTTTCGAAATAGAGGTTCTGCGCGGGGCGCGGGGCGCAGCGCTGTAAAATTCAGAAAACGTGATCGCTGTGGTCTAATCTACGAATTGCCGAGCTTGTAAGGGGGTGTAAAAAAAGAGTCGGAGCCTGTTTGCTGGCCCTTTAACACACCGCTAGGTGGCCACCTTAGCACAAGCATTCACTGCGCCCACGGCATTGATTTGCGTTGTACGCCTGCCTATTAGCCCCGAAAGGTTGGGGTGGCGCTGCCTGGTGAGATGACGTCACGGCAAGTATGCTTCGAGGCCTGCCATGGCGCGCCTACTATGACATGCGCTGGCATCGTACGCTGTTACGCTCTTTGCGGTTGTTTTTCACTTGACTCTAGCTTCAAATGAATGACGAAACATAATGCTCCTAGTGAAACAGCCAAAAAGCTTTGTTCAGTAAATCACCAATGGTTACCGTGCTCCACCATACACTTCCATCAGTTTGTGTTCTCGTGCTGGTAAACTCGAGGAATGGTTCGATTCTCGGCCGCGGCAGCTGCATACAGACATGAGTGAAAAGCAAGGGCATGTTTGTGCTATGATACAGAGTTATTCTACAGCGTGTCCCGCATTCAAGCCGGGATTTTTACATATATCACAGTGTAGTTTACATCATTACAGCCCTTTCTTCCCGAGCGGTTTTTTTTTTTCATATATGATGCCCTCACTTCCGAAAGCTGTATTTGTATCGGACACATGTTACTATCTGGCCGCAGTATTTTTTTTTTTCGCCTGTGTACCAAGCTCTACGCACTGTTGCGAAACCCATGCAGTAGTGAGGCTCGCAAGGCATCTGCAAAGTGCATGACTGAAAATTCAATCGTAGCTGTAGCTGTTGTATCGGTTTTTTTATTGCTATAGCAATTATATGAACACTCTCGGCTGGATTTCGCCGCCAGCGTTGGCGGGAGCGTCGGCGTCAGCATCGATGTCATGCACTGTATATGCATACGTGTCTATATATATGAAAACGCAAGAAAGAAAAAAATTCGAGAAAATTAGACTCCGGAGCACGGATTTGAACGTGGGACCTCCGCATCATGAATGCGGGGCGTTAACCACTAAGCCACTGAGAGGTACTGAGCTCTGAGCCACTGAGAGGTCAAACGGTAAGCTATTCATATCTACCACTTACCGCTTTGGCGGGCATCTCGGTGGATAATATCGTGTTTTCAGCATTATCAGCAAGATGGCGCAGTGAGCGCACGGCGGCTCTCATCTCTCACTCGTACTTTGGCCCGCGTAGAGAATGAGGTGCTGTACTGTATACGCTCGAACGCGTGCTCTTATCGAACGTCTTGACTAGCCTTTGAGTTTCCTCGGAACGATTCTGTTATACTTACCAGGCGCACAAAAGTCACTGCAATTGTTGCACAGCCTTCGTTTGCGAAAAGGGCGCGCTTTTCAGACAAAGCGAAGAAACAACTGAGACGTTTATTCGCGTTAATCTGTACCTGTGAGTACGTTTCGTGCGTTCTTTGAGCGCGAGAAACGCGCGGCACGTTTCAATCTGCTTGCCATTCTGCGCGTGACCTTCCAATTTGTTGCTATTGCGTTCATTGCTTCGCCTTTGCGGTAAAGCTGTGACTTTTTTATGTAATATCTCACTCGTAATGAAGTTTGACGCTTTCATCACACTAATTTCGGGGCTTTGTTTCCCTAAAAAACGAGTTGAGGTTTATTGCAAAACTTCGTGCAGCAACGTAGCAACGGCGCTGTAACAACTGCACCCGAGCTTCATTAACTTGTATGTCGATATGACCTTCGAGACCAGACGCTGTCTCGTTGAGGCGAACACTGTTTAACTAATACGTGGGTCATGTCGCTAAGAGCACCATCGAAACCATTCCAACGATGATTTTGAATTTCAATCGTTCGGCAAACGGTTGTTATAATAGTCCTCCCACGTAAGTTAAACTTACCGCTTGTGAGGCGGTGTTTGATCGGGCCAGCACTTCAAGCGAATCGGAATATACGGCCGCATAATTCCTGGTGACTAGCTGTTAGATGAAATATTTACAGAATGCAAGTGCACTAACATCTCAGCATTTCCTGGAACGCTTTGTATACATTCCGAATATATTATTAAAGCTTATGGTAGATCCTCACGTCTCTATTAGCAAAACGCGCCACTTTGTAAAATCACCTGAATAATGCGCATAAAAACTGCGTTGTATTTGTGAATTGGAAAATGCCCTAACTTTATTTGCAATTTTTAAGGACAGATGTCCTAATCCTAGAGTGCACGGCAAGTTGTGATGAAATCATAGAATCATCAGCGTAAGTATTTTTAGCACCAGTTTCTTGCCGTGCAAGCTGTCTTCTAGCATTGTACATAAACATTTAATTCTTTCCGTAAGAAAACGTTTGAATTTTTTGGTATATTGATTGCTATCACGTAGGGATCAACCGCGTTTTTCTGTTTGGCTACTGATGAGCAGTTTCTCTTAATACCGCACGCACCAACACATACGGGAGGATGGCTAGACTTTGCCAGATCGCTAAAAAATTGCGGCACCAGCTTGAAGAACTATTGAAATAGAATTGTCTCGGGACCCTCACGTTGACAAAGACAGCAGTCGGCTTGTCTAAGGTGAAACTTTTAATTTGGCCCAACTTCAAGAACTTGAAGGCCTCAGTGATGTTGCTTCAAAAAAATACAGTTCTTGTAAATTTACAACACCGATTAGACTTATAGCCATAGACTAGTGGGGGTCTAACAAAAAAAAGTGTAAAGCACAATAACAATTTTTAGAAAAGGCACAACTTTGAAGAAAACTCCTATTATGAAAAGGAAACATGAATAAATGAAAGATTGCATTACTATTTAGGATGAAATATTACATAAGTGATCTGCATGAGCATATTTTTAATGATATTATAAATATCCCCATAACTTGCTATCTAGAAATGGAAACTCAAACTCGGGCACGCTGTGCAGACTGTACACTCGAGTATATCTGTGAATGGAGCACGGGCTTTCGGTAATCTGGTCCGCGGCTCTTCGCATCAGCATTTATACATGCGGCGCCGAACATTCGAGTGTTATCACTTGTGGCCGCGTTTGTACGAGAATGAATCCATCTCAATTCTAACTGATGATCCTTACATAACCTGGTTTTCTGCAAAGACATTCTGTCACGGTTTGTCCAAGGCAATATCTATACGTGCGATGGGCCAGTAACATATGATATAGAAGAGAATGTGCGTGGCATTGCCCCACAGGGAAAAGGTATCGTTCCGATGCTTTAATGGGCCCCTAAACAACTCGCGAAAATACGAAGAACAAACGAATCATCGCAATTCCGCTTTTACAATTTCAGGCCTGCTCACTGTTTCCGCAGCGGGCTCTGACGTCACTCCGTTAAGACCAATGTGTTTCGCTTCACAGACGTGCCTACACTCGCTCTCGTCGCTCGACAGACACGGATTGCCAAGCCTGACGAACGTTTTCGTGGCTTGCTGGTGTGCTTGTTGGCGACTCGAGAAGACCGTCCTTTTCTGAGTCCCTAAACTGCAGCGTGGAAATGTGATGTGTTTTGTGCACTGAACATTCGCAATTTGTACGGCTGCAAATCCGAATGGTTGGGCGATGCGCGGCAAATCGTTCCTACAAAGGGACCGAAGCTGCGAGTGTTCTCGTTTCCTATGGACAACCGAAGAACGACTTGGGAACATCATGTTCGTAAAGCTGACGTCGACATCCCTTTTTTTCGTTACCCGAAGGTACGTGTGTCTGTACTACACACTTCTAAGTCGTACCATTGGCACCATCTTCACCATGTTCCGTTCTTGCTCTAAAATAAAGACGTTATGTGTGCTTCTGACTTTCTGGTGTAAGCCCTGGCATTAAAATAATAAACGCGTGGCAGTACGTTTTCACAACAGGCGTTTTTCTTTCAGGTTTGGTAAACACTTTGCTATTGGCCATTAGTGCGGCGGACTTCTTGTATTACCTCCGTTTACTTGGCTGAGAAAAATGGAAGGAATGCTGTTGCATTATTTAGTGCATCGGTTTTGTGCATTGTGTTTTCTTGCCGTTGTTCCTAGCAATTTATTGCGGTGATATAGTTTTGCGCCAGTCTTGCCAGCACCTTCATCTGATATGTTTCCTCGAAAGTTAGATGGGTGTCGACACTTACGGTAAAGCGCTTTCTAAAATAATTTTCAGGTGTGTAATCCCTACTTCTAGCTAGGATACTTAAGAGCAACTATCAAAAATATAGCTATCCAAGAACCGGCACTACAGAGGAAATAAGAAGTGCTCACGGGGCTAAACAGTTTAATTTAGAGCCAGTACTAACATTTTTTCCAGGCCCTAAGTTATATGCGCTATTACGCACCACTACGAGAGGGGCCAGAGCAAAAGAAGGAACGCCACTGCTTGCGTCGGTCACAAGAGATTTTTGTGAAGCGAAAGATTTAGGTTTATCTTGCAATGATCATTACCCTTACATTGCGCTAAATAACGCACCTTTGGCGGCAGCGCACACTCTCCTCATTAACTGCGTGTCTATGAAGACACATGATCGGTAGAGTAAAAATAAAAGTGCACAAAATTTTTCAAATGAGTATGAACTGTTTTATGCGTGTTCTAGATAATGTGTGTGTGTGTGCGCGTGCGTATAAGTTAATAAAAATTACCTCTTTAAATTGTACCTCTGATGGTGAATCAATTTGTGCTCCTACAGATCGACCACACGTCTGATAGCGCACAATCTTTCACTTTTTCGTTCAGAAAATACCTTACAGGTGAATCTCCAAGCACTTTCAAGCACAATACAATACTTAAACCAGCGCCTCTCATGGTGCGAAAGGCATAATAAAGATCTTAAGCAAGCAAAACTTGCCGCAAATGCTATATTTTTTTAACGGGAGACTATAGTGGCAATTTATTCACCGCCTCGCGTTCACCCGCTGGCTCGACCAAAACGAGTGACGTCCCGGTGGCAGTTAAAAGGCTGGAAAATATTTTTTGGGGGGTGGCATTGAATAATATTTCCCGGCATTACGTGCCTTTATGTAACAATTCGTGACGCCAGCAAGTTGTTCACGTGATGTTAGGCAGAATTGGGCTCTCAAATGGTCCTTATGCAAGAAACATCTGTTGTAACTGTCTCCTACCATGCTTTGCCTGCCCCGCCATAGTGGTCTAGTGGCTAAGGTACTCGGCTGCTGACCCGCAGGTCGCAGGATCAAATCCCGGCTGTGGCGGCTGCATTTCCGATGGAGGCGGAAATGTTGTAGGCCCGTGTACTCAGATTTGGGTGCACGTTAAAGAACCCCAGGTGGTCAAAATTTTCGGAGCCCTCCACTGCGGTGTCTCTCATAATCATATGGTGGTTTTGGGACGTTAAACTCCACAAATCAATCAATTACCGTGCTTTGCCATGCATTCACATGCCTATTCGTTTTTGCCACGCAATACTATCATGCACGATGATGTGATTTCACTTCAATTTTCAAGTTTGCAAGTACGCAAGTGGAAATAGCAGTGCGTAGACAAGAAGTGTCACAGCCTGACTGGCACCACGCTCAGTGCAAACAATCCACGTGATTTATGAAGAAATCAATGGCGATTACGACATAGCCCTCGTAGAAAGGGTAGTGAATGCGATAAAAAAAAACTACTGTCTTGCACTTTGAAATCGGTGAGGTTAACGGCAATTTAACGGAGGACTAAACTACAATAATCAAGCAAGAAAAGTGCAAGAGACAGCAAGTAAAATAAAGAAAGTACTCTAACACTGCAAAAAGTAAGATCCTAAGGCTTGCTAACGGGCGTAAAACGACTCAAAGTGCACGGGGTGGACGAGTTCTGGTGGCGAATGGCACCATCGATAGTTTGTATAACCTCGTAGTCTAGAACTCCGATACGCCGACACCTCCTTGTGTGGCCAAAAGTATCGCGGATGAGCTTCTCGCGAAGTCCCCGACGTACTTGAGGCGGCAGTGCCGACTATCCAGTTTTGTAAACATTACACATGTACTCCTGTAATACAGCCGTAACGTCCCGTTAACGTCAACTGTAGTTAAGTGCCATGCAATGAAGTCACTTGATGTATATAGCAGTGTAGCAATGTTCAGTGTTCATCCAGGGTCTATTTAAATAGGTCTCGAAGGCTCAGGTGAAAAGTGGTTCAGAAGGTATTGCCATCGACATCAGCGTGGGGAGTTATGGAAGCTGCGACTGCAGCGCAACTATGTGTGGAGGGAACAAACACTAATAGTAAAAAAAAACAAAACAAAGCTTGATTCGAAGTCGGAGAATAGATTTTACGAATGAGATTTCTTTTCCCCAACAATATTATCTACGTGTAACAATCAAAGAAGTTCTGACGGTGTTTGTAATTGAGAAAAATCTTTTTTTTTTGGCGCCATCGGCCCACGCTATTATTACTCGGTGCAACCCTTGCATTTCATGAGTATTCATGACAAGGGCAGCTCGCAAAATTCGTCTCCGAAGATGCCCCGCCTCGTACAGTACTCTGCGCCTGCTTGCATTCTCTGTTGTGCACGAAATTGTTAGTTGCGTTTGATCGTTGGTGTGCGTGTTCAGTGCAGCGTCTAACGGGCCGCGGAGCGATGCGAATTACATTTAAAGTCGAGTTTTTCCGTTGGTAGTCCATCTCCACTCGTTCTCCGGGCAGATATGGGTGCACGTTAAAGAACCCAGGTGGTCGAAACTTCCGGAGCCCTCCACTACAACGACTCTCATAATCATGAGTGGTTTTGGAACGTTAAACCCCACATATCAATCAATCGTTCGCCGGGCGCGCTGAGCCACTTAGATATTTTAAGTGCGAATGCACTTTATAAGCGAGCCTTACTCCTCCGTCTGCGGTGTGCCTCTTCCTCTCCCCTAGCAACGGCGCGAGGAGTGGAGAGGGGCGTCTGTAGCAATGACGCAGCGACGTCACACACCACGTGATTGCGCGCGTTCCGCCCGCGCAGCCACGACTTGCTCGAGATCGGCAAGTCGTCATAGGTATGGATCCATCACAGGCATCAACCTCGACTGTGATACATTCAACAACGAGTGCAACGCAATCGAATGTGAGCATAGCAAACGTCGTTGAAAATTTCGCACCGGTTGAAGACAAGGCAGCCCGGCGAAGGGCCCGTGATGCCGAGCGCAAGAGGGTGAAGCGGGCTGAGGACATAAACATCATTATAGGGCGAATTCACTCTCACATATACGCGTAAACTCACCAAGATTTCCCGAGAGGGTCTAACGGTTCCTGGCAATCGCAATGTGATCCCACGGGGGAGTTTACGTTAATTCACTGGCGAAGGCGAATGCCAACGGATTTTAACTTTACTCCCCCTCATAGCATAACCCCGTGCATTCGAACTTTACCATGTTCTTCCTCGGGGAAATGCTTGGGAGTTTTTCTCTATTTTGACGTTCGTGCCATTGGCATGTGGGTGTGACGTAGTGCACAATGATGCATGCGTGCTTAGCCGGCTGAGAGCCCCACCCTTCTGTCATATATCTAACCACTACCTCATAAACACTAATGGAGTCTAACAGCCTAAAACCCCCATACGAATATAAGAGACGTCGTAGTGAAGGGCTCTCAAAATTTCGACCACCTGGAGTTCTTTAACGCGCTCTTAAATTTAAGCACGCGGACATTGAGGATTTTCGTCTCCATCGAAAATACCACCGCCATGGCCGGTATCGATCCCGTGACCTGCGGGTCAGCAGCTCAGTGCCTTAGCCAGTAGAGCACCGCGGCGGGTCTAGGCACCACCTTAAGCGTTCTTCTTTGATGCACCACACCCACAGCTTCGCTTCAGGACCTCTTCTGAAAAAGTGCTGGTTGGATTTGGGAAGACAGACATCACGCCAGCTTCGAGGCCTTGCGTGAAGCAATTGCAAAGGCTCCCGTATTAGTGTACAACCAGAATAAGAAAAAAACAACAATCACCTCTATTTGCTGCCAGCCAATATTTAACTGTTGCCGTGATTATTGGAAATGGCACCCGTCGGCTTACTCATCCCGTTCTCTGATAAAGACGCCACAGATATACGCTCAAGTTAAGAAAGAAATACTTCTCATGGCTATTTTGTGTGCCCCACAATTGAATCCTAGGTATCATACGGCCGTGGCTTTTCACTGCGAGACTCCTGAGATGAATGGCGAGTTAACTGTCAGCGAGTTAACCATCATGGCAGGCCAAGCTGCACTCGTGTAAGAATCGTCGCTATCACTGCCTGTTGCATTATTAGGAAAAGACGTAGCAAATAACACGTTGCTTCAGGGCCGCATGGGTGTACTGAGATTCTGATCCTTCTTTCGGTAATAGGTTTTAGGGTGTTTAAGTTTCATTATTTAGATCGTTCTCATTTGATTTTACCTCGTAGGTTTTATATTGTTCCCTATTGCCCACTCCCAGTGCTAGATAGCGAACCGGATGCTCATATATGGTTAACCTCCCGACCTTCATCTTCAGATACACACACACACACACACACACACACACACACACACACAAACACACACACACACACACACACATTTCCTTTCTGTTCACTTGTGTCAAAAAAATAATCAGTTGTACGTCAGTGTTTGGTCGCGTCTGTGTGCTTTTTTTTACTGTTGCACTCTTCACCAGCAAAGCTACCTCACAAACAAGGCCAAGCATCCTCTCTACTCTTGCGCAGTTCAAAGGTTCCGTAGGGTGAGGAGTTACCTAATGTCATGGAGACAAAATGAAATCTTGCCCACAACTATTCGGCATTTTGGTCAATATATTAAAGCTTCTTCACTGCATTGATGTTGCGAGATCTTGTTGAATGTAGGTAGAGTTCACAGTAGCTAGCCTAGGAGGAAAGAAGAGGCCAGCTGCTATAAGCCCATATTACACTGATGGCAAGGTTTTGTGCAGGAAAAAAAACGTCTAAATTAGCTTAGCCAACAAGTTATAAACTCTATCTCCATGCCATTTTCGCACTAATGTAATGAGAAGCTGCCATGGTTAACCCGATATCACTTAGCTGTGGTTGCCAGAAATCTCGCAAGCTCTTGTGAGAAAGGTCAGCCCACCCCACTAGAAAGAAGGGGCTCCACAGGCGCACTTCATCTAGAAAAGTAATAGAAGACAACTGGTATTGTAATAGCATTAGCTGTTTATTGTACCCTTTTTGTTTTCTTTAAACCGTGTAGCTATTTTCCTAAGATCCTTCGCATCGGACGAAACATCCAGGGAACTGGAAGAGTGACGTCAAGGCAGCCTCCAATCATCGGCATATAGCGGAAAGGATGGCACTTGCAACCAGTGCCGCAGTTGGTAGCGTTGTCACTTCTGGGTCGGCACTGAGAGAGAAAGGAAAAACGTTTTGTTTTGGCAAGTCTAGTTGCAGGACGCCTCGTATTTTCTTGTAATATGCGTTGGGTTTATTGGGGAAGCTATTAGCCGAACAGTGAAGACAGCTATCCGCCGGAGAAAACCACGGCGATAGCATTCGCCACAGCTGTACCCCACACGACCTCGTCGGGCCTCGCTACAGTGACGCCACACCAAGTCGCGCATGCGCCGAAGCCCCACCGCCGCCAAGTTGACAGAGGAGCAGCGGCGCCTGGCCTGTTTACCGCGGCCGCTGAGGGGCAGTGATATTCCGTGCGGGAAACTTTCCCTTTTTCGAAGAATTCTTGCCTGTAATTTTAAGCCAATGTGGGAAAGGGAATCTTTGTGATATTGCCGGCAATTTCAGGAATGATTATATTCTCCTACAACGACCGATAATTAGCAGTCACGGTGGGCCTTCGTCAGCTCTAATCGGTTCTGGCGCATGCACTACGTACGCACAGCCTTTGAGATTCGTTTCCGGTATTTACGCGGAGCGATTTCTAGTTCACTATAAAGTGGTGTTAGACTTGAAGCCCCCAATGTGGAGTGTTCTGACAGTATAGGATTCATTAGGTTATGCTTTTGTTCTGCGGCAGTGGACAGGCTAGCCATGGTTTCTAAAGTTGCAAGTGCGTGAGTCACTTGTAATTATTATATGTGTGTGCATGGATGGGGGTGGAAATCAGTACTGTGGGGCTGGGATTTCGGCTGGAAATTTTCTGAACGTTTGCATGAAACATTGCCCAAAATAGGGAATTTTCATGCCCCTGAATGGCAATTCTTCTACGTCGTACGGAACATCACTGCTGCGGTAGCATCAAGTGAAGCCGCGCATGCAGCGCGCAGCAGCTCTGTGAAGATCACAACGTTCTTAATGTCGGTTTCACCTAGCAACCGTTTATAAAATAAAGAAGCCTTCTCTGGCCGTGAAATACTTGAAACAATGGAGCTGTTTGATCTGACGGTCATCGTAACCATTGAAGGAAAGCTTATTTTAAACAGAGCTCGTACTTCACCCCAACCTGTGTTGGTCCAAGCCAAGTTTGACCCTAGCAACAGCAATTGCCAAGTTCGAGCCGAGCATCAATATAGGACCATTGAAGTTCAAACCTAGCATCTGCCAAGCTCTAATCTAGGACCAATAAAAGAACGCCACTTGATCGACCAGCTTCACTTTCCGGGTTTCTCGCGACACGTGCAAGCTCCTCCACCTTGTTTTTATCTTAAATAGCAGCTGTGGCAAGCAAGATGCACTACAGTTGAGCCAATAGCCATGCGTCATATTTTTTATTTATTCCACACTTATTATTCACGATTTATTTATGTATTTCATCATATGTTTTAACAAAAATGAGAAAGAGATGACGTGTGTTTTTTTCACGAAGACCACCCTCATGTTAAATGAGGGCAGCCGCTGCAGAGCGAGATTTGCAGGACCTTATTTTTTATGTGTGTCTAAATTCAGAGCACGCGGAACCTAGTGCAAAATATTACTGAAAACACTTCTAATTAATGTGTGGCTCAATGAGCGCCAACAAATTGATCACGATACAAAACTATTTACAGCAAGATTTCGGTCCAAGTGCCCTGTCAAGTTGGGCCAATACCGGTCACTATAACTGGATTAAAAAAGCAAATCAAAGCCGTATAATTTAAGCCACAAGAAAGTAAATACTATGCGTACTATATATGGATCTACCATTAGTAAAAAGCAACGCGCTCATGGTGCCCTATGATACTTGTGCAAACATTTTTTTTTTGTAAATGCAGCCCTTTATGTATTTGAATTAAATTCAGCGTGCTAAGGAATACGCACTGGAAAACTTATTTTTTTTTTGTCGTGTCAGTGAATGCAAGCCAATGTGCATGTTGTGGGGCTGACAAAGTGGGTATTCCCTTTCTAAGTACGTAAAGTAGGGCTAGAGATAGTATAGGCAAACCTTAGAAAACAAAAATGGTAGCACTGATATCATCGATGCAGATGAAGCAGCCCCCTCTGCTTCTTATTTTATGATTTAACGTTGTTGTTGAGCACAAACACTTGCCTAGCGGATCGTGAGGTTGACACCGCGGCACCAATTCAATCTACACGCGTCTGCATAGTGCTTTACTGCAGAAGTTACCACTCAAATGATGGCTTACCATTACTGTGTTGACTGTCGCATAATCTTACCAATCGCTGTTTTGTGTTTTTTGTTTTAATTGTTGAGGTTCTAACGTCCTGAGATCACTATAAGCTCATGAGAGACGCCATTGCGGAAGGCTTCAAAAATTTCAACCATCTGGCGTTTTTAACGTGCTCCTTAGTCTAAGCACCCAGGCGTCAAGCATTTTCGCTTCCTCTGAAAACATGGCCGCCACTGTTGTTTTCTCTCTCTCTCTCTCTCTCTCTTTGCTTACAGGCGTATAAGCACAAGCCAGCGAAAAAAAGCCTGTAGCAAACACAGACTAAAATATCACGGAACCTTTGAGGAAACAAGATGATTGAATCAGTAGAAACGAACAAGAACACGTCAATCACAATATTTGTTAAAAAAAAGACTGACTGATTGTGCACGAACGACAGGGGGGCCACAAACAGCTGATTCTACATGCCGGCCCATGATTTTCACCCATTGTGAGATATTTCGGATTTATTCGTATGTCTTTTCAGCACACACTGCGTTTGGCAGTAAGTTAAAGAAATAGTGGCAATTATAAGTTCATGACATGAGGTGCCCTTCCGCGGACCCAAGAACGAAGCTAGCTGTTCTTCCTGAACAGCGCTTAGACACTAAGCGTGATGATTTCCGCGTAATTAAAAAACTATTGGATGCTCTGTCGACAACTCAGTTTACTCTAATGCGAAAAAGATAAGCCGGTGATCTTTATCACGTTCGCATAAAAGCTCTGTGGTAATGCTGCTGTTATTATGTGAGAAAGACAAAACTGCAGTACAAAAGGCCTCCTTGGTACCTTTGGTGCCGAAGGGAGGATTATGCCGGTATTGCAAAGGCACATAGTCTATACGAATGCTATAGCTAGTAGCACAAAAACAACTTTATCCTCTATATTATGCAGATCGGTATCTTTCCAGAGTGTACGGAACTTCAGAATTTAAAGCATAATTTTGCTGGTACCCTGCATCGAACGGCAGTTTATTTCGATCGTGATAGATTTACATGACTCACGAAAGTGGAATCTCGGTAAAACGAGAAGGCACGCCCACACTCCTTATGTGTGGAACCACATTGCACGACAGTGCAGATGCCCCAAATTTGTAAAATATTCCTTTACTTAGCCATGCAAATTATTGACAGCTCTTGCTAGTGATATAGTAAGTTTGGGAAATTGCCTATTTGTCAAATGGTATATAAGCATATGCCATTATGATATTTTTCTACATAGCCATAGAAGGCACTTACAAATGAAAGGCACTTCTTGTGGTCCCAGATGGAGCCCCTGCGTAAAATAACGCATAAAGTGTCCAAGTTTATTAAGCAAGGTAAGCTTGCAAGATCACAACTAATTATTACAGGATAGTTTGTTGAATTCCATAAGGAAACTTATATCGTAATCCATGGGTCTGTCGCAGCTTCTGTGACGGTGCTTGGAATCCAGGTACGAAATATATGTTTTAAATTGGTGCTTCAAATAAGTGATCTTTCACAAATACTCCGCATGGCAATATTCCTTGCAGATCTTTTTTAATGAAAAATCTGGAGTTATTTGTGTACTTCTCCAGATTATTGTGTGCTTAGATAGAGTGACAGTCATTTGTAAAATGCCTATTTTTTGCAAATGAAACCATAGATAGCAGAAACATAGTCGAATAAAATCAGCAAGCCTAATCTTGTGTGATCAACTTTCCATGGTTGCACTGAAATATATACGTGCCACAAAATATCACCGAAAGGTCACAATTTTCTTATGCATGCAGTTTTTCTGTATAATATCTCGACACACCACATGATTTAATACTCAAATGCTTTGCAAAGCATTATATGAAACGCTTCAACTTTGCGAAAGAATTGTTACTGCTGTGCTGAAATCTATGGGAGCTATTCTACGAGAGCAAATAGGTTGAGTTGCCCCGCTGCGGTGGTCTAGTAGCTAAGGTACTCGGCTGCTGACCCGCAGGTCGCGGGATGGAATCCCGGCTGCGGCGGCTGCATTTTTGATGGCGGCGGAAATGTTGTAGGCCCGTGTGCTCATATTTGGGTGCACGTTAAAGAACCCCAGGTGGTCACAATTTCCGGAGCCCTCCACTACAGCCTTTCTCATAATCATATGGTGGTTTTGGGACGTTAAACTCCACATATCAATGAATTAGATTGAGTTGGTAAAAATTTGATGATATGAGAAAGAATATAGATTTTTTGCGAAAAAAATGTAGTATTATGTAAGCTGCAGGTAGAACTAACATTATTTATGACACACAGCCGCAACAATATTGACAGAAAACAGAGATACATATGTAAACGCCACGTAACAAACAGGAACCTCAAAGGCAAATCAGAGCACAGAGTGCCGTGAGAGATGCTCCTGAATATCTTAATTTAGGTATCACGAAGGTTAACATGATGATCGCTGCAGCCCTTCATATGTCGATCAGCTCAACATATGCAACTCCGTATTTATTGTAAAAGCACAAAAGCATGGTCGTTGAGCTTGTGAGCGGCTATCACAATTCGTTTAAAACATTTGCCTCGGTGTTTCTTGAATGCTTATTCAATATATATATATATATATATATATATATATATATATATATATATATATATATATATATATATATATATATATGTGAAGAACCACACGAGAACGGTGTGGTGGAATGGTAGAGAAGGAAGAAGACGAAGACAAATAAATGGTTCATCGAACAGCCATCACGCCTCCTGCGTCACTCTAGTCGACAGGATCTACCGTGGCCTTCATCATGGCCACATCCAAGAAAGTCATCAACATCCCGAAGTACTCGGGAGCATCTACGGACGTTCCCTTTGACAAGTGGCTCCGACTCTTTGAGGTGAGGACTGCGGCCGCAGCATGGACGGAGCGAGACAAGCTGTGCTACTTCTCCGATTACCTTGAAGGTGAGGCTTTCCGATGGTTTCTCACCGAGGTTTTAGACACAGACGCGTCTTGGAGAGCTTATGTGAATGCATGAAGGGACGCTTTACGAGCGGCGTCGCGGATCCTTTTCGCCAATTCATTCATTGCCGGTTGCGAACAGGCCAGAGCTTGCAGGAATACTATAATGAAAAAATGTCTCTCGGACGCCTCGCCGACTTAAAGGACACGCACCTTATATCAGGGCTCATCGACGGCCTTCCTGCGCATATGGAGATGGCGCTTGCTGGGCTTACCTCGTCTACACCAGAGGCATGGCTTACAGCTGCACTTCGTGTAGAGTCAACCATGCAGAGAATGAAGTTGCATTGCTTTCCACCAGCTCGAAATACACAGATTAATGTAACAAGTGACAGAACTAGTCAGCGTCCACGTAATTACCCAGTACAAACACCCGTGCGTGAGTGCAAACACTGCGCGATGGATGGCTTACCCCGACAGATGCACTGGCATAATGAATGTCCACGACGCGCAAGCATTTCCGCCCTCTCCACCAACCAGGGAAACGAGGAGGGCGACCCAGAGTTCATGTAATTCAGTTTGATGCCCTCATTAACGGGTACCCTGTCAGCGCTACACTTGATACCGTAGCTACGATTACCTGTATCAACGAAGCAGTGCTGAAGGCACTTCACCTGCGAATAATGAGGAATTCATGCATCTCAGTTCAACAAGTCACATCATCTACCAAAACTTTGGGTCGCGTTAATCTAAAGGTACAGATAGGAAAAGTGACAAGAGAAATTCAGGCTCATGCTCTACAAGGCATGAAGAGCAACTTACTTCTTGGCTTGGATAGTGCTTGCATCTTTGACTTGTCGCTGGACCTTGACACTATGACTCTACGCCAAGGGAAAGACATCCTCCATTCTCGTACACAGAACCAAACCATGGTTAACAAGGGCGCGTCTTTGCAAGGTGTTGAAGTTTGTGATGTACTACATCTAAATAAAACGCAACAATTGGCATTGAAGCAGCTTATCCACAAGTACGATGACATTTTTTCCAAGTCACAGACAGACATTGGGTGCATCAACGGCGAAATGCATCGCATTCATCTCATCAACAATGTTCACATTCGTAGAGCTCCCTATCGATGCTCAGAAACTGACAGCGTTGAAATGGACAGACAGATCAACGAGCTTCTCAAGCAAGGTGTCATACGACTATCTACCTCCCCATACGCTGCGCCAGCACTTCTGGCAGAGAAAAAAGGGGAAGGACGCACGCGCTTCTGCATCGACTACCGCAAGCTGAACGAATTGACGGTGCCTGATTATCAGCCCATTCCTCGCATCGATGACGTTCTCGATTTTCTGGGGAAATCTACGTACTTCTCGACATTATACATAACGTCAGGTTACTGGCACGTGAAGATTCACCCTGATGACATTCCGAAAACGGCGTTTGTCACACGTACCGGTCACTACGAGTGGCTCGTCATGCCTTTGGCCTTCGGAATGCTCCGGCCACCTTCGAACGGGCTGTCAAATTCGTATTGGCAAAACACCGTTTGCAGAACGTCACGAATTACTTCGATGACATTGTTGTCTACTCTGACACGTTTCCAGACCATCTGAGGCATCTAGAGGGCGTTTTGAAAGCTTTCAAAAGCGAAGGCGTCAAGCTTAAGTTAAAGAAATGTCAATTCGCTCGAACCTCCATTGAGTACCTGGGACACAAGGTTTCGCATGGCACCGTCACTCCAAAGCAAAGCAACGTGGACGCAATCCTACGGTTTCCGACACCATCACGCCCTAAAGAGTTGCCGCGTTTTCTCGGCACTGTCAATGTTTACCGACGATACATCGATCACTTCAGTCAAATCGCTCACCCACTGACGCGCCTGCTCAGTAAAGACGTCACCTGGAACTGGGATGCGGAGTGTGAACTGGCTTTCACTCAGCTCAAGAAATGCGTGACGGAAGAGCCAACCTTAACATCTACGATGCCACTAAGCCTTGTGTGCTATACTGCGATGCATCCAACAGAGGTATCGGCGCCGTCTTGAAGCAGGCTGATGATGAAGGTAGAGAGCACCCAATCGCATACCATTCACGGAAGTTACTAAAACACGAAATTAATTACGCCATCACAGAACTCGAATGTTTGGCAATTATTGACGCCATCGATAAATGGCACTGCTATCTACACGGGAAACCTTTCACTGTGATCACAGATCACGCAGCGTTGCAATGGCTTAAAAGCATCAAGAATCCCCGAGGCCAACTTTTCCGGTGGTTCTTGAAACTCTCCATGTACGACGTGAACATCAAACACCAAAAGGGCATTGACAACATTGAAGATGATGCACTATCTCGAAGCCCGGTAGTTAAACTCCTCCTATCTGCTGAGCAACTGCGAGAGCATGACAACGACAAACCACCCGGAAAGCATACCATTGAGAACGGACTGAGTATAGTGACACGCTGGGGAATACGAAAAGTCTATGTGCCTTTTGCCCTCCAGTCTTCTTTTCTCCAAAAAGCTCATGACGCTTTCGGTCATGTCGGGGTAAAGAAGACGCTGCGGCTTCTCTCTCTACAGTACTATTGGCCCGACATCATCACCGACGTGAGCGAGTACATACGCCACTGCGATACCTGCCAGCGCTGCAAGAGACCGAAGAACAAACGATTTGGTTCGTTGGAGTCTTTGCCACCAGCGGAACAACCGTTTGATCTTCTGGCCATGGACACTATCGGAGATTTCGGCAACTACGGCTCATCCAAAAGATTCATTCACTTAGCCGTTGATCATGCCACCCGTAATGTCGGGGCTTTCGCACACAAAAATGAGACTTGCGACGCATACATCTCTTGCCTGAAGAGTATCTTCGCTGCTGGAAAGCCGCGGAAGTTCCTTTCCAACAGCGGCACAGGATTCACTGCCGGCAAATTCAAGCAGTTCCTCAAGCACAACAATATTCATCAGCTTTTAACAAGCTCACAGCGCCCGCAGTGTAATGGCCTAAACGAGCGCACTAATCAGACGATCGTTACTCGCCTCCGATGCAAGATCAACGATGAACCCCGAAAATCGTGGCCGCGTCTCCTCTCGGACGTTGTCGACGAGTACAATAGAACGCCTCACGAAGTCACAGGCTACCCACCCTGCTTTCTTATGTATGGCACACCATCGTATCCCTATCTTCTTCCAGGCGTTACCGAAAATCTGCAGGAAGCTCGTACAAACGCAGTCCGCAATTCAGTAGCATATCACGAGAAAAACAAGATCATATATGACAAGAAGTTCCTTCCATTAGAGCTTCAAGTGGGAGACTTTGTTCTATATGAAACACTCTGGCACCCGAGCCGCGGCAAACTCAGCGCAATCATGGAAGGACCCTATACTATCATACGCAAGATTTCATCAGTTAACTACGAGATCGACCGCAGCGTGGCTCCACTCGGTCGCCAGACTGACATCGTTCATGTCGGGAGACTTAAACGATATCATCCGCCCCTGCACCTACGTCTCTCTCGGGGGAGGGGGGAAGCGTGTGACGAACCACACGAGAACGGAGTGGTGGTTGGTAGAGAAGGAAGAAGACGAAGACAAATAAATGGTTCATCGAACAGCCATCACGCCTCCTGCGTCACATATATATATATATATATATATATATATATATATATATATATATATATATATATATGTGTGTGTGTGTGTGTGTGTGTGTGTGTGTGTGTGTGTGTGTGTGTGTGTGTGTGTGTGTGTGTGTGTGTGTGTGTGTGTATGTGTGTGTGTGTGTGAGAGAGAGAGAGAGATTGATTGATTGATTGACTGATATGTGGGGTTTAACGTCCCAAAACCACCGTATGATTATGAGAGACGCCGAGAGAGAGAGAAAGAGACGCCTGTACTGTAGCTTACGTAAAAAGTAAGTAGTGAACAATTGCGGGAGAACAGCGTAAAGTAATTTAGCAATATCGAGAACGAAAGAAAGCATTACAGTTGCCGCTATTAATGCATGATTCAGTGATGAAGAAAAAACGCGTGCAAGAGGACAGCCTTTGACACGCGTTGTTTCCTTTTTAATAAACAGGGTGGTGGGATACCACACTCAAAGTGTTGTGATGCTGCCTTTGAGTATTCGATGTTAAGCCAGGTAATAAGAAATGGTATAGACATAAAATAATTTAGGTTTATTTAAGCGGACCTCTTCATGCCAGGGGAATGAACAGTTTTTGCGATGACCGTCAGATGTGGCAATGAGATGTACCATCACGATTTCCATCAATGGGGTTCAGATATTCAGCAATACAGACATTTCCTTTTTATATTGGGCCTTTAAATTGAGGCACAGGTGCCATATTTGGGAAACGAATGCTACTTCTTACGCAGATCAGGGCGCCCCGCCGTGGTGGTCTAGTGGCTAAGGTACTCGGCTACTGACCCGCAGGTCGCGGGTTCAATTCCCGGCTGCGGTGGCTGCATTTCCGATGGAGGCGGAAATGTTGTAGGCCCGTGTGCTCAGATTTGAGCGCACGTTAAAGAACCCCAGGTGGTCAAAATTTCCGAAGCCCTCCACTACGGCGTCTCTCATAGTCATATGGTGGTTTTGGGACGTTAAACGCCACAAATCAATACGCAGATCAGGGTCTGAAATTTCCTTGAAACTTCCCCAGCAGCCGTCTATAACATAACTATATTCGTCTCATATTTTTTTTATTTGCTCAAAAATGGCGTTCGTGTACTTCATTGATACGATCGCAATCAGTCATTTTTTTTTGGTGGGGAACTTCTTTCTGAATTGGTTTCAAGATATCAGTCATTTTGTAGATCAGCATTCCTCAGACAGGAGGAAAATCTACTCTTTACGTATCTCGTGTAAAATATCTGAGAAAGGCTTTCTATCAAATGTCAGCGTTGGATGACATATAGTTCAAGCTACACATCTTGACGTGTTCATGAAACAAACAAGTTGATACTATTTCTTTATCGTTGAAAACGTCTTGTAATACCCAATTTTCTAGGCACTTTATTACAATTAGCGATAAAGGGATGGGTGGGAACGAGATACTTACATAACAATCGTCATAATGCTGAAAAGCAATACCAATTGCAGTGCCTTCATTGTTCCTTCAGAGTAATCTCAGGTATGTTGAAACAGAGCCACGCATAGTCCCTTCACGATGGAGATTTCGGCTTTGCTGTTTTATACGCTTGCAGCCTGTTGTGCAGAACTTAAGAGTCAGACTTGAAACTTTTATTCGGTTCTTGAAAGCAAGCTTCTGGAAAATTTTATGGTAGCCTTTCAAACCAAGCTGCTCTATGTCAAAAAGAATGACGGCGTTTTTCAGAGATGACGTGTCCTCAAGAGCCTCTTTAGAATAGCACAAGACAGATGGCCATAGAAACCTATAAATAACGCTGCGGTGGTATTTAGCAGAGACCAGAGGGAGCAAATTTACGCAACCACGCAAAATTCAGCTTGTTACGGACAACAAGTACGACGCTACTCGAATGTCTAAATACTGTACAGTGAGTGTTGTTTTAAGTTTAAAATCATTTTTATCAGGGAGAAAACAACGTTGATGTGTTTTTTACATTTTAATTTCATAATGAAAGCACTATAAGTGTCTCTAAAATTCAAAAAGTTGCTCACAAAAAAATCAGTTTCTAGCACACGGGCAAGCGCTATGTACAGCTTATAGAGCAAAGTATTCTGTAGTAGTGCACTTTCAACACGATAGTCCTACGGCGCCTGTGTCTTTAAAATGCCTTTTCGATGTTGGCGGCGTTAGTAGGGGTGCGAAATTGCCTGACAAAAAAGGCAGTTCAAGACAAAATTCAATTCAACTGAAAGTGCCAATCAGTACACTTGGGCATTAGGGGTCTACCTGATGCCCTAATTGAAAATAGTGTTATCACGTTCACTTGATAGCAGCTCTTTTTCATAATTTTTCCCTGTCTGCTGAAATATTTTAGTCCCCAACCCTGCAAAGATTAGCATTCAAGTGATATATAGACGCCGGGAAAAAATCTGTTTTTCTAATAGCCTCTCTCTCTCTCTCTCTCTCGGATTAACTCAGGTATTCTCTAGGGCAGTCAAGTAGTCAACCTAAGATCTATGCTACTGCTTTAAAGCTGCGTCAAGAAAAAGTCCATGAGGGCATCATGTCTTGAAAGCAGATTCACTGGCAGGTGTTAATACGAAAAATCACGTAGAAAATGACACTTTGGAGCTGCCAACACATAGCAAGGATCCGAGAAAAGGCATCATTGCCATTGACAGTGACAAAATCAACAGGGTCCGCCATAGCATACGTCTACGTATGCTACATTACAGTGGAGTTTCACAGCTGTACTTCGAGTATCCCTCGATCGTATCGTACATCCTAAAATTTTGACTGCACACTTACCCTAGGAGATTCTCCAGGAATCGTGTGGTATAGAAAAAAAATCGTGTTTGGAGCCACCACTGTAACACGGACAGGTGTTCTTTCTTTCTCGGCATGGTTGGGATGTTCACAAAGAAATGAAGTGCTACAAACGAGTGAGAGAGCGGTGTGAACGGGCCTGTCTACGTCCTCACATTGCAATCTCAAACGTAATGCTTAAGCATCCTCCAAGCTTATGTGCATTTAAACAAATACTTAGGATAAGTACTTTCATTTAACACCTATTTTTGCTGTTGCGCACTCAGCTGCATCTTATTAGCAATGCTGCAGTACTGAAAGTGAGATATTTGTGGCGCCATGTAACCGTGAGCATTGTGCAGTGTTTATCTCTGCAAGGAAGGAAGAAAGGAAGAAGAATAAAAAGAAAGGTAGGAAGGTCAAGTAGATGCGCGTCTGGTTTGCTCCGCTATACGTACTTGATTTGGATATAATTCATGTAATATAAATAAACTTCCCATTGAATATGAGCTCTGAAAGAAAGAGTAAAAAGCACCTAATGAGACTCCAAGCTAACTAATCACATATATAGCAAAAATAAAGGGCACATCTCTTTCGTTTTACATAAGAAAGTTTTGTCAAGGTCAATAACTAGCTGCAAAACACATAAATCGTAAAACAATGATTTTATAACAGCTTGGTATATATCACCATTCATACGAAGAATCTATCTCATTACGTGATAGCATTAATGTTATTCAATTCCATAGCTTTTTTTATTTACATTTGCTTCCTGCAGGAGACGGCTACGAAAAAAATCTACAGTATGCTGCACTTTCAGAAAGCAGCTGCAGGACACCTAAACAAACAAATTACATTGAGGAAAAGCATTGTTCAATTTGAAAAAAACGGAATGTTTTTGTGATTTACCATTTATACTGTTTTATGCAGTGTCAAGAATATGGTAATAAGCGGACAGAATACATAACACAAAAAGATTAGTAAACTTTACCGATAAATATCAACTACCGTAGCTACAACTTTAGCGCGTGTGCTATAAAAGTGTGTTTTTTTATAACTAACGGGACATCATTGTACAATTTTCTGTAGTTTTACTGCAATGAGCGAGCGATAATATTGCAATGCTTTGGCAGAATAAGCTCATCGCTGTTGTATCTGATATTTGTGCTATGTTTAAAAAATCCGCAATAGTAAAATTCAGATGAGTTAACAGGGGAGTCATTTTTTGTTTCAATGGATGTTGTAAACACCGCTTTCAATCGTGCATTCAATATTGCATATAATGTAAGCAATTGGCGCCTTAACGGTTACATGCCATCATGAAAAAAGATATAAATCAAGCCTTGCGTTTGACTTTTTATTTCCAGTTAGTGCCGTGAATACTATCATGTGTCAACCTATTTAGACTTTTACTTTCATCGCAATGTCTCCTAAGTCGGATTACCTTAGTATACTTCTTCCATACTCGTATTTGTGACCTTTCTTCTCCTTCAATATTGCCACTAGTACAAGTTCTGAAAGTATTATTATAGATGCCGGCAGGCTTGTATGTGCCGCTGTTCAAAAGAGGACGAAGATGCGCGTGCAGAGAAAAACGATAAAGTCGTATTGCCGTTGTTCCAATCAGTTTGACGTCCTTGTGGGCCATTATCTACAGGTTACAATTACGTTGTAACGTGACAACTGGTGGAGGTGCTGGGTAATAGTCTATGCACTGTTACCACGAGGAAGATCTCATCCCCAACATCGACGCCTTGGTAGAAACAGCCAACCTTCGACGCAGTCAGTGGCAAGTAGGCCTACCACCCAATTCGGCCCTCTTCCGGAACACTCCAGAACCATGGCACATGCGACAACTGCAAGCCAGACTGAACAGACCACCAGGTCCATGGCTACCAGCTTCTCGAACGCCAAAGCTCTTCCATGGGGAGCCCTACGAAGACGTTGAAGACTGGCTGGACCAATACAATCGAGTCACCGTCGCCAACGAGTGGGACGAGCACCAGAAACTGCGGTATGTTAATTTCTACCTAGAGGATTCGGCGCGTATTTGGTTCGAGAGCCACGAGGCCACCCTGACAACCTGGCCGGTGTTTTGCACTCAGCTGCGGAACAAGTATGGTAGCGCCGACCGGAAAGAACAAGCCAAACGTCTCCTCAATTCTCGCAATCAAAGACCCAATGAAAGCGTGGCCATGTTCGTTGAGGACATGTCTCGTCTGTTCCGTCGAGCGGATTCTGCAATGACGGAAGACAAAAAGGTACGCATTCTGATGTGGGGTGTAAAAAAGCAGCTGTTTGCCGGACTTGTACGAAACCCACCAGCTATCGTGGCAGAATTCCTCCGTGAATTGACGACAATGGAGCGAATGCTAAGACAGTGGTCTTCGCAGTATGAGCGGTCCGACAACCTTGCATGTCTGTCAGCACCTTTGGTAACACCCAATGTCACGAGTGTGAGAGACCTTGCTGAGTTAGTCCGTAGCATTGTACGCGACGAGCTGCAAAATCTTCACGCAGTGCCTTCACAACCTCAAGTAGCTGCTCTGACAGACGTCGTCCGTGAAGAAGTGCGGCAGCTGGTACGATCATTAGTGCCACCTCCAACCGAAGCTCCTCTGCTAACGTACGCGGAAGCTATACGCACTCCTGCACCGGCAGCCAGCTATTTCCCCCGACCGACTAACTTGCAGACGCTGCAGCACTTTTCGGGCCTGCCACACCATGAAACCCAACGAGCGACTTGTCTGCAGATGCCACAGTACTTCTCGGGCCCACCACACTATGAGAATCCGCGACCTAATTTGCGGAAATCTAGCGTGTGGCGCGCTTCCGACAATCGGCCACTATGCTACCACTGTGGTGAGCCAGGTCACTTGTACCGGGAGTGCTCGCACAGACAGATGGGCCTACCTGGATTTCAGCCAGACGCTCGTCAGCCCAGGGACGGGGAACGACCTCGCGCCATCGCAGAATACTTAGCAATTAAGTCTACCGTCTCCGAATCTTCAGCGACGCCAATCACGTTCTCCGTCTCCTCGGCGCTCTACGTCCGCAAATCAATACTCTACTTTCGCCGATGTTGTTGCGGGACGATCCGCTACGTCCCCAAGTCCACGCCGGAGAAACTAGAATCAGCGGCCTCCGGGGGTGGGACCGCTGTTAGGCTATCGTCAAAACAGCCTCCTCCGACCCATCCGCCGACCTTCGACGACTCCTTTCAGCCGATACCTCGCATCGCGGAGGAGCCCGTATCTGCTGACATTGCCGTCCTTGTCGACAACCGTCCAGTGACTGCTCTGGTAAACACCGGTGCCGACTACTCAGTTATCAGTGCTAAACTTGTGGCTGAACTCAGGAAAGTCACGACTTCTTGGGGGCATGGACCAAACCTTCGGACAGCAGATGGTCATCTCTTGACACCAATCGGGAGATGCACCGCAAGGCTGCAAATCTCTGAGTAGACGTTCGTTGCTTCTTTCGTTGTGCTTCCCGAATGCTCCCGGAAAGTTATCCTTGGCATGGATTTCCTTCGTGAGCACGGCGCTGTTATAAATCTTCGAGACTGCCTCGTAACGTTTGCTGACGACTATGGCCCGAAGCCTAGAGATACCGATCCGCAGAAGACTGCGCTTGGCATTGTCGACGACACCGTCACACTTCCGCCACGCTCCAGTATGTTCGTTACTGCACAGGGTCACATAGACCATGACGGTAGTGGTATCGCTGAAGCCAACCTCTCGGTGCTCTTGTCTCAGCAGATCTGCGTTGCCCGCGGCATAATTCAATGTAAACGTGGGACGACTGAGTTGTTGGTCACCAATTTTAGTGGAGCATACCAACAATTGGCCAAGCGAGCAACTATCACTCATTTCGAAGCCATTGACGATGAAGCGTGTCCGACGATAGCCCCAATTTCTGCAGCCGTTGAAAGTGACACCGTGGTACCGATACAGTCGATGTCAATCCGAAGCTGTCATGTACGCAGAAAGAGCAAATCGGCTGCATTCTCCGCATGTTTAGCGACTATTTCGCGTCTACATCCAAGATGAAGCAAACGCCAACCGTAAAGCACTGCATTGTCACTGACCATGCTGAGCGACCTATACGTCAGCACGCCTACCAAGTATCACAAAAGGAACAAGAGGCAATACGTTCTCAAGTGAGGCAGATGCTCGAAGATGGCGTAATCCAACCCTCGAACAGTCCATGGTTGTCCTCCGTCGTACTAGTAAAGAAGAAGGACGGCACTCTCCGACTTTGCGTCGATTACCGCAAACTTAACAAAGTCACAAAGAAAGACGTTTATCCGCTTCCGCGCATCGACGACTCACTAGACCACCTCCGACGCGCCCGATACTTCTCCTCTATGGATTTACGCAGTGGCTACTGGCAGATCGAAGTTGATGAACGCGACCGAGAGAAAACAGCATTCATAACGCCTGATGGTCTGTACGATTTCAAGGTGCTGCCCCTGTGACATTCCAGAGGATGATGGATACAGTGCTCTCCGGTCTCAAGTGGGAAGCATGCCTTGTGTACTTAGACGACGTCGTTGTCTTCTCGCAAACGTTTGAGCAGCACTTGCAGCGCCTTAAATCGGTGTTTGCTGCAATTCGCACGGCAGGCCTATCACTGAAACCAGAAAAATGTCGTTTTGGTTACAACAAATTGAAGTACGTCGTCCATCTTGTTAGCCCTGATGGTATTCGGCCGGACCCAGACAAAACATTGGCGGTCGCAAATTTTTCACCACCTGCCAACAAACGTGACGTGCGTCGATTTTTAGGCCTCTCCGCATACTACAGACGCTTTGTGCAAAATTTCGCAAACATTGCCGAACCCCTCACTCGTCTGACAAAAGAAGATGTTTCCTTCGTATGGGGCCCTGAGCAAACATGCGCTTTCTCCGAGCTCCAGCAGCGTCTCCAGTCTGAGCCCTTACTCGGACACTATGACGAATATGCCGACACTGAACTACACACAGTCGCTAGTAACATCGGCCTTGGTGCAGTCCTCGTCCAGTGGCAAGGCGACGTCGAACGCCCTATTGCTTATGCGAGCTGCATTTCATCATCTGCGGAAGCGAATTACACAACCACTGAAAAGGAGTGCCTAGCTGTTGTCTGGGCAATAGCTAAATTCAGACCGTACCTGTATGGTCGCCCGTTCAGAGTTGTTACCGATCATCATGCGCTCTGCTGGTTGGTGAACCTTAAAGACCCTTCCGGACGTCTGGCCAGGTGGAGCTTACGCCTTCAGGAGTTCGATTTGACAGTCGTGTAAGAGTCTGGCCGGAAGCATACTGACGTGGACTGCCTTTCCCGAGCTTCTCTTAAGACAGCGTCAGGTGATCACGATCTCGACAGCCATTTTCTCTGCACCGTTAGTGTATCCGACTTGGCTGAACAGCAGAATAACGATTCAGAGCTTCGACAATTCATCGAATTTCTCGAAAGCCGTACGCCGCATCCACCACCAGCATTCGCCCGCTCGCCATCATCGTTCTGCGTTCGCAGAAATATCCTCTATAAAAGAAACTTCGACCCTTACGTGACTGAGTACCTGCTCGTCGTCCCGCCAGCGTTACGAGCCGATGTCTTGTCCGCCTGTCACAATGAGCCTTCCTCAGGCAACTTAGCATTCACACGTACCTTGGCCCGGATTCACCAACCTGGCCTAGGCTCAATCGAGACGTGAAGCATTACGTGAAGACGTGTCACGAGTGCCAGCACCGTAAAGCACCACATCAGCGCCCAGCCGGCTTTTTGAAGCCCGTCACTCCTCCGACACAACCGTTCCAACAAATTGGCATGGATCTACTCGGACCTTTTCCCAAGTCTCGTGATGGCAACCGCTGGATTGTAGTCGCTACTGATTACATGACGCGCTACTGCGAAACGAAGGCATTACAACGTGGCACCGCCATTGAGACTGCTCACTTTTTTATGAAGAACATCGTCCTCCGACATGGAGCACCAGCAGTTGTCATAACTGATCGTGACACAGCTTTTGCCGTCCGGATGATACAAGACGTCATGCAGCTTAGCGGCGCAGTACATCGAAAAACTACTGCATACCACCCACAAAGCAATGGCCCTACAGAGCGACTAAACAAGACGGTCGCCGACATGCTATCCATGTACGTTGATTAAGACCACAAAAACTGGGATGACATCCTTTCTTACGTCACCTTCGCTTACAACACCACTGTGCAAGAAACAACTGGATTCCCACCATTCCGGTTGCTTCATGGCAGGGAGGTCACTACAATGCTGGATGCCATGCTTCTACCAGACAGACGCTAGATTAATGTCAAGACGAACGAATTCATCAGGCTGGCAGACGCAGCTCGTAAGCTTGCAATCGAACGAATCCACAAGACACAATGCATCGACTCGTTGCAATACAACGCTCGTCGTCGCGATGCCTCTTACCAACCCGGAGAACGAGTATTGTTGTGGGCTCCCATTCGACAACGGGGCTGGTCGGAAAAGTTGTTACGCCGCAATTTTGGTCCCTGTAGAGTTCTCCGCCGTCTCAGCGAAGTAAGCTACAAGGTTCTTGACGAGGACATGGCTCGTAAATCCCGCCGTTCACAACAGCCCCACATCGTCCATGTTTCGAGGATGAAACCATTTTACCAACGCTGACTATTCCTCAAACTTCCTTGAGTAGACTTACAGTGATTGTGAGCACCCCCTTGTGTACTGCTTATCGTATGTCTATTCTTTTCATCTGGTAATTATGTTGTGACATCGGGACGATGTTCTTTGGGAAGGGGGGTAATGCCACTTGTACAAGTTCTGAAAGTATTATTTTCATAGATGCTGACAGGCTTGTATGTGCCGCTGTTCAAAAGAGGACGAAGATGCGCGTGCAGATAAAAATGATAAAGTCGTATTGCCGTTGTTCGAATCAGTTTGACGTCCTTGTGTGTTATTATCTACAGGTCACAATTACGTTGTAACGTGACATTATGTTCCTTCAGGTCGCGGGATCGAATACCGGCCACGGCAGCTACATTTTGGATAGAAGCAAAAACGCTTCAGGCCCGTGTGCTTAGATTGAGGCACACGTTGAAGAACTTCGGGTGTTCGAGTTCCGTGGCTTTTTGCCGTCAAACCTCACCAATAAAACTCCAGCAGCAGCAGCCGCAGCAGCAGCAGCAGCAGCCGCAGCAGCAGCAGCAGCAGCAGCAGCAGCAGCAGCAGCAGCAGCAGCAGCAGCAGCATCAAGTAAGCAAGCAAGCAAAGCAAAGCAAAGCAAAGCAAGCAAAGCAAGCAAGGTAAGCAAGCAAAGCAATGTATGCAAGCAAAGCAAGCAAAGCAAGCAAGCAAAGCAAAGCAAGGCAAGCAAGCAAAGCAAAGCAAGTCAAAGCACACCATATCGATGCTTCCTTTTTTGCCCTTTTTATTGGTTAGGCAAAAGCTGACATGCAATCCATCGCCAAACAAAAATTTGCGTTTTCAAAAAGCTGTACAAGACGCCTTCCTTATACAAGAAAGAGCTAGACTGTGCATCTTTGCACAATATATTTTTTTTGTTCTCACTAGCTCCTATAGCTTTGGAACACTCATCATTTTGTTCTTGTGCGTCAGGGTCAAGTAAAACTTGTTTTTACATTGAACGCAATACAGAAACCATTTTCGGATTTGGATACATATATGAATTTCTGCATAATGGGTTCTCTTACGGACGCTACCACCACCGATTACACTGCGGACATACAGGGTGTAGTCCAGATAATAGATGGATTTATCACATTGCTCACTTTAGTGAAAATTTGTGTCGAGTATATATATGAAGAGCTGTCCTATAGCACGTGCGATCTACCCATAAACCTCTCTAATTTTGCGCACTGTAAGACAGCTTGAATTGAGTGAGTATATACGTAGCTTATTTTGAAATTTAAATAGGGAGATGATGGAAATACAAAAGAGAGGGATAAATAAAAGAAAAACAATTGTGTACATTGCACATAGGCACAGTGAAGCTCATGTAATGGTGATCACTTAATTCGTTCGGCAGCATGAACTGCTGGAGCGCTCCAATGGTTTTCTCTCCTGATCAGCTTTGACGCCAGACTCCAGAGTTCTGTTAAGAAAAAAGCGTGAAAATACTTGTCTTTCACCAAATGAGTGCAGTTGGTCGTGAACATTTCTTGTTCCCACCATGTGCCGTGATGCTATTTACGTCAAAAATAAGATTGCTTGGGCGCCACCGTCACACTACGGCATATTAGTTTCAAGCATTTTTTCCACATGAAAGAAGAAAAAAAAACATGCTTCAACCCTCCATCATAGGAATCAACATACCACCAATGTGAAATACGTATTCAAAGAAGTTCACGCTAGTTTGTTGTGAATCAATATGGTTCATGGTCTATTCACGTTTGACTGCTATGGCATCGTTTCACATGGATTCACCCTCATTGATGTCAAGAGGCACGTTTACATCCCGAATGACCAATACTCATCATAACGACAAACCATAGTTGTAGTTGAAGTAGTAACATATATCTGAACACATCATATGCCCCTTCGCAGGGAAACACGCACTAGTGCACAGTAGTAACCTGCACCTGTGTACGAAGATGTATAAGCTCATATGAAACCGAAGCTCATGTGTGCAGAGTGCCGACAACGCCGCACCTGGCCCTGGCGGCGAGCTCCGGAAAACTTGAGGAGAGACGTGGAAGAGGTCGAGGCGGAGTCAGTGTGTTTCACCGAAACGGGAGCGCGTGCAACACGTGCTTGGCGCGCTGAAACGAGACCACACCATGAATGAGACGCTCGCTGTGTGAACTTGCCTTTCCGCCCGGAAGCGTCAGCGAGGTCCGAAGTATTGTTATGTTGTGGGCTGCCACAACAATGCAGACAACACCAAGGGATGCTCTCCACGTGTAAAGCTGTATCAGTTTCGGCCCGCCGTGGTGGTCTAATGACCAAGGTACTCGGATGCTGACCCGCAGTTTGCAGGATCGAATCCTGGCTGCAGCGGCTACATTTCCGATGGAGGCGGAAATGTTGCAGGCCCGTGTGCTCAAATTTGGGTGCACGTTAAAGAGCACCAGGTGGTCGAAATTTCCGGAGCCCTCCACTATGGCATCTCTCATATTCATATGGTGGTTTTGGGACGTTAAATCCCACATGTCAATCAGCTGTATTAGTTTCCCAGCAACAGATTTGGGTGCACGTTAAAGAACCCCAGGTGGTCAAAATTTCCGGAGCCCTCCACTACGGCGTCTCTCATAATCATATGGTGGTTTTGGGACGTTAAACCCCACATATCAATCAGTTTCCCAGCAAGTCACAGCCGGCGAACACAGCCACGTTGGCGAAAGAGAGAACACGCATGACACGAGAGCCGAAAAACAAAAACGAAAAAAACCAAGGTGAGCACTTTAACTTAACTAGTTATGGTTAAACTTCAGCTAGCCGCTTCGCGGTAACGTCAGCGGGTGGCACTCCCACGGCACGGAGGACATGACTCAAAACCTTTTCGGACATTTTAATGCCATGACCTTATAACTTTAGTTTTTATCTCTTTTTTTAGCACACCGCAAACGTTTGCATATGACAGTACACGGCTGCTACTGCTAGATACCACATCAAAGCAACAATTATATTGTTTCCGTAAACGTCACCACAGCACATCGATAGAGTGCGCGGCTTCATGTAGGCGAAATGAAACTTACCTTGAGGCATACTTCAAACACGGTAATATCACTGAGGACCTGAGAAACGCATTTCGCTTTGACTCTAGCGTCCTCGTCTTTCGTCGTCTGCTCCTTGAATAACTAGCTTTACTTTTTTTATTAACAAACGATTCGCTGTCCAGCTTATCCAGCTCAGATATCTTTATGAATCCGCACTGCAGGTTCCAACGCACCGCGTGCTCTCTGCACGAGCACGTAAGCGAGCGGCAGTGTATTGGCGGGAAAGAAAAACGCGCGATATAGAATTTCTTCTACTTTTCTATCAAAGATGATGCTGCCTGTCTAGAGTCGTAGCGCCGCCATGCGTTGCTTTGGCACTGTATGCACACCTATACACCACTTTCGGGAACGTGAGAAGCAAAGCTCCTAGATCAAGCAGTGAACGTGGTGAGGCGACCCGCTTCCCATGAGTACGTCTCTCTCCGTACAACCTTTGCCTTTTCCTAGGCACGTGATGCAGTGGTTTTATCAGCCAGGCGTGAAAATACCACTTATGCATGATGAACCTTCATGATACTGTTGACGAGGTGGGGCAAGCAAACACGACCCGAAAGGCAAATAACCCAGCTGCGTTGTTACCGAACTCTCACATAGCACACGCCGCATTACTGTAATTTCATCCAACCATAAAGTTTCCTGAAATATTACACCAGAGAGCATTCGTCAAACTGGATCAACCAAAGCATTCCTCGCCGGTGCTCGTCGGCGTCAAGATTCAGTTCTACACACCGCTGCCAGACGACAACACCGCGCCAATCAACTGTGAGAATGCTTGTAATATATATAAGGTGCGTTTCTGCTGCATTCTGCTTGTGCATTCGGTATGGCAGTGATAGAGCATCCGGCAATTCTTTTGAATAAACAAAAACTTTCTTCTTGTAGACCATTGGTGGTGTATGCTTTTTACTGATGCTTCTCCGAGACAAAAACGACTGTACGGAAGCCATTGTAGTACATTTCAAGCTTGCAACACCTTCTTGTTTTAAAAAATTGATGTGCGGCAATTTCTAGAACGAAGCTAAGCTGTACCTCATCGCAACAGATATTGCTCCTAGAATGTCGAGGGCAGTTCGTGAAATGTAACTTTTACAGCCGACCTTGATTTCTTCATTAAATGAAAAAAAAACGTCCAAATAATGTCAATGGCTATTTAGTTTAAAGTAACCGTTGGGATTTCATATTTATTCCTTCTTACTTTCGACCTCTTGAGATAATAAATCTTCGCTGTATCCAAAAGCTTTATAGCTGGAGTGGCCGTGATCACCAAGTGGTGATCACCACACGAGCCAACAGCAAATATTTTATGAACAAATATTTCTGCGATTGAGGGTTGAGGCCTTCAATGAAGTCCTTCGGGCGTGTTTGGTGGACTGCGCTGCTTAGATCAGGCCTAGACAAGCAAGTATTGACGATCCAGGAGGCCAAAGAAGCTTCCGAGAGACACGGTCTTTCCATAAGCTCGTAGTTAAAGTTATTTCTAAAAGGATGGCTCCTTTACAGGACGTAATATTATTAGGTCACATGCAAGCAAGAAAATCACTGCTAATGAAAACTTATAATCTACTCTTGAGTATGGAAGTAACAAAATGTTGTCGAGTACATCCTCTAAACACATTTGTACAGTGCAGTAGTTTGCTTGTGCAAGCGATAAACTTAAATAAGTACACCTTCTAATGGTTTTTTTTATTACTGTTAGTGTACCAAGAGTAGTTTGAACAATAAGGATAATCGTTTGAAATCGAAGGTGTAATTTAGTGCTGGATATTTTTATTATGGCTCAGTATATTAAACGCAGTGGCCATGCATAAACACTAAATAAGGTTATAAGTGTACGCATTTCAAGTGCTTCGCCAGCTTGAAATATTCATAAACAATCCATCCAGAAACTGTGGAAGCGCTGAATTGTGTTTTACAAAAAAAAAAAACAAAAGTTCAAGCGGCTGAGCACAATGCCCAGGAGCAAACAATAACGTTTCTGCGGAGAAAGTATGCTTAAACCATGAGAAGAAGTCTCACAACACAGAGATTTTCATAAAACAGGTGCGCCCATTTTTCATTTCTCCCCGTAAATGCCATCTTCAAGTGTCACTCAGGATGGCTAATGGATGTGTGTTAAACGTCAGCGTTAGAATTCCCTGCCTTGCTATTGTGATGTCACAACTCTGAAAGGCCCCACAGCGTTACCGTGCTTTGGACTCATGTTCACGTACATATGCTTACATTCTATGTGTGCTTGTAATCACACTTTTCTTCATAAAGTTTTCGTTTTGCGTGCTTTTCAGACCACAATTTTTAGTAAACATCTCGCGTCCCTTCCTGCCAACATATTTTTATAATACACTTAAGAAATTCGAGTATTTGAGGAGTCTTTTTTGCTACATAACAATATTCGTCATCTCATTGCCTCGGCTTTTCATCCTTGAAAACTCTGGCGCTGGCTACTTTTTGTCGGGAATGCCATGTCACACCTATAACGCATTTGCCGTTCGTGGCCGCGAACTGCCGTAACCGTTGTGATAGTGCGAGGAAAGTACACGAAGTATATGAAGGTTATATTTGTATAGCAGGAACACTCCCCAAACACTTCAATAATTTTAGAGTCTAAGATAAGTTGAAGAATGCCTCGACATTTCTAGATTTTGTTTTACGAGCTCGGCTAATAAGACAGTTACAGAAGCAGCAACAGTTCCAATGTCATTCATAAAGTGTGGACCATAGCTGCTGCTCAAACTAGTATCAATAATTAAAGTTCGGTCAACATCAAAAGCACTTTCTTTAGCATGGTTCCAAGCGTTCTCATTAATTAGTCTGCCAGACTAAAGAAGACAGACTCCATGTTGATGTTGCCTGGCTAAACGTAAAAATGCTAAGTTAGGAATGCGTACTCAATGCATGTGTTTGGCAGTACGTGACGGAAAACGGGCAGCATGCTTCAGCTTCTATTTAAATAGTAAAATGCGCTAGCGTAACCGGGACCGCGAAGAAAGGAACATTAAGCGCACAAGAAGTGCCATTTCAAACGGTCTTAAAATGCGTATACTGCCAGCGTAGTTGCAAATCGCCTATTTCGCCATATTTATCACTTTCCCTAATTGGCAAAGTACACTCTACATGGTAAAATTTCAAACTTAGAAGAGTGTAAAAAGGGTGCTTGAAAGCCCTTTTTACACCATTATTTTTCCCTATTGACAAAACTACTCCCTTTAAAGAGTGCGTATATTGTGAAAACCTTTTGTTTGGGCACCACGCACATACACACACAATATATATATATATATATATATATATATATATATATATATATATATATATATATATATATATATATATATATATATATATATATATATATATGTGTGTGTGTGTGTGTGTGTGGTGTGTGTGTGTGTGTGTGTGTGTGTGTGTGTGTGTGTGTGTGTGTGTGTGTGTGTGTGTGTGTGTGTGTGTGTGTGTGTGTGTGTGTGTCAAAGGCCAGTTTATCTTCGTTAAGATATGAGTTATAACAGGTGGAAAATGGAAATGAGGCCCTACAAGGATGCCAGAGACCTCCCGCACCACAGCATGACTGTGAAGAACAATATAGTACTGAAAACGACAGCGTAATCTTAATTAGAACAACCTGATTCTCGAATATGACGGCGGTACTCCAGTGCCATGTGATAGGCGAGAGCAGTCAAAAACTTATCAGAAAAATATCCTCATTCTGTCCAATACAGTGCCTACACCCGCTCAGCGACAACATTTATCGAGAGGCTTTACCTTTCATCCATCATCCGGCAAATTCAATCAGTTAGAACTCTAACAAAACCTTCGATAACTGTGCGCGTAATATCCGCCTCCGTGAATACTTTTATAAACGGGAGGACCTGTTCAGACGACAAGAGAGTGATTGGTGGTGACGTGCATGGTGTTTAAATGAGCAGAGGGACAAATACCTTAATATGTAGGTACCAGCTGTTCAAAAAATATCATCAGAGCGTATTAAAAAAATTCCCCATATAGAAACAACGTGCTCAAAGTCAGAATTAAGGGTAGCTCAATGAACTACGAAAAAACGCTGAAGTTACCATCAATTATGCTGATAAAGGGACCCCAGTAGTAATTCTAAACACGTCGGACTACTTAAAGGAAGGGTAACGACAACTATCAGACACAAAATTCTACAAAGAACTTCCAACGGACCCGACTGCTGAATCTGAAGTTGAGATAAAAGAAAGCCTAAATAATTTCTACCGGAACAAAAAAATACCGGCAAAATGTTAAAAGCGACGCTACCAGTCCATTGTATTTCTGGTAGATTCTATTCGCTCCCAAAAATACTCAAAGCAGGCAATCCAGGACGTTCGATTGTATGTAGTAACAGCACATCAACAGACAACATATCAGAATTCATCAATTCTTGGATAAAAGATATCCCACCAACTTTTCCATCTTATCCAAGAGACCCAAACCACTTCATGTGCGAAACATCGTCTCAACATCCCAGGCGGTAGTTTTCTTGTGACCACGGATGTATGGTAACTGCACACTAGCATACCCCACCATGACAAAATAATGGCTATGGTTTCTGATGATGTAAAGTGGGACTCATCGACTGGTATCACTGGCGAGGTACTGTTTTTTTTTGAACAGTGTACTAAGTTATAACCATTTTGAATTCATTGACAGGCACTTCCTTTAGGTTACTGGCACTGCAATGGGCACGAAAATGGCCTCAAACTTTGCAATCACTTTCATGGCATCGTTTAAAATCCTGTTTATTGAGGGGTGCACCTGGAAATCTTTCTATTATAGGTGATTCTTGGAAGAGATATTTATGATATGGAACCACGACAAGGGAACTATTCTCCGTTTCATAGGGGATTTCAACAAGCTTCACCCATCGATTAAATTTGCACACCGAATTTCCAAAACTATCATTAACTTCTTGGACGTCACTGTTTTGGTCAACAATGACCGGCTGTCTACAAACCTTTACAAAAAGCCTACTGATCAGCAGATGTGTCTAAATTTCAACGGCAGCCATCCAAAGCATTGCAAAAACGTTATTTCATACTCTCAAGTCTACAAGCATTGAAGAATATGCACTGATATACAGATATCGGACAGACACGCAGAATGCCTGAAGCATTTTCTATCGAAACAAAATTATGCCGAAGACATTGTTGATGACGCCATACTACGTGCTCGCAACGTGAACTGGAATGACATAATTAGGTGGCCAAAAAGAGCATCTAAAGCAACTTCTCATACAAACATTGTACTGACTTATACTTCACCAGTGCCACGAGTCAACAGCATACTTTCTTGCCATTTAAGCACAATCAGGCAAAGCAAACAACTGACTGAAGCCTTTCACATATTACTTAAAGGGCCACTCACCAGGCCCCATACCGAATTTTAGTTAGACTGTGGAAGTAATTGGGTGTCCTATGAGTAAAATTTTGCCACAAAAATTTTTCGAGTCAGTTTATCACGAGCGGAGAAAACAGGTGTTCTGAAGCGGCGCGCAACGAGGATGAGAGGAGGCGAACTTGAAACCCTTGCCGCTTCTCCGCGTAGCCTTCGCAAGCCAAATCTCTTCCCCACCATCTCCAGTACCCGACCATGAGGTGACGTGCGCATGACGTGCCCAAACAAGTCTAACCCCCGAGAACGCGAGCAGCGTTGCTTTGTTGACCAGCGTTATTTTGTGGTCTTCTGCCTGTTTCTGCGGGAATAGTTTGGAAACGCTAGCTTGGACGCGGTAGTGTAGATGAGCACGCTGAGTGCGCAAACGCGTAGGAGCGTTCCACGGCAGTCGTCTGCTCAATGCGCTGACCGCGGGGACACGAACGTATGCGAAACGCCGGCATATATTAGCTTCGCATCTCATAGTATTTCACGGGAAAAAATAAAAGCGCGCACAATTTTTCATTGCGTCTCATTATTTATTTCATGTTTTATTAATCTCTTAAAGCAACAAATACATAAACTATGCATGTTGTGTTAAATAATTTTTGCCATGCCACGTGGTATACTGTTGACAACGTCAGAGCAAACTCGTCTACGTAGAGGACCAACGTCACTGTATTGCCGTGTGCGTAGGGCCATTCCTACGCCTACGTAATGCCCTCATTCTCTGCGCGTGCGCCGGCAGAGGGAAGGGGGAGCAGCTTTCATCTTGAAATTTGACCCATTTCCGCGGTGCGTAGCGCTGCAAAGTTTGGCAGACGTGATTATAAAGCCTCGTCTACGCCTTGCGCTTGTCAGCTCAAAATGGTCAAACCTGGTGAGTAGTCCTTTAGTAGATATTCGCTCTTTCAAATGAGGATAAACACATGTTTGGCTTGGGTTTACAACGGTGTTTATTTTTGCACATGCCGCACCCTCTTCCTTACATGAGCACTGTCATGCTGCAGTGTAATAAGTGGTTAAATGCATTTCGCAATGCGTTAATCACAGTGGTTGTTCTATAACCACATACGGTCACAGACGTTGCAGGCAAAGCCAATGTGCCGCTGGAGCAACTCCCGCGCAAAGCGGGCGTTCCCCCAGCGAACGCGCTCCCGCAATCATCATTGACGCCGCAACACCGCGTTGTGGTGAGCGATCGCAAGCTCAGTCAGCGGCGTGGTTGCAGGATCCACCCGCCACCGGCGCTTGCATTCATGTTTGCGATTTAGCGCAGCTTCGGAGTCTGACGGATCATCGGTACGCCATTGTTGCCGACAACTGGCCGGCCGAGCCTGTTTTTATGCCCATACTATATATACACCATCGGCCCGACGAATGCGAGCTCTGTCAGGTCCGCTGTCGGTGCTCTTCTATAACTTACGCGCCGTACCCATGTGAAACATTTCAAGAAAAACTAACGCGTTAGTCTATGGGCCATGGCTGCAACGGGACGGATGCCTTACGACACTCAAAACGCAGCCAATGGCAGGCGTGCATGAGTAGGAGGCTGTCAACGACGTAACTGATAACACAGCCCATGGAGACCACTCATGACGCCCCTGCCAGGCGGTTTTTCGTTTCTCCGAGCCATATACAGCTGTCGTTGTAAAACATGAATAGTGTTGTAGTTATCGCGCCAACACGTCATGACATATCATATTTTGATGGCGTTGGCTAGTAAATAATTTATAATTGCTGTGGCTAAATATAAATTTTGTTGCACTTCAAAAAAGCCATAGCGGTTTACCAAGTATCCAAAACTTTTATTGAATGAACCTGGTTGAATAAAAAATTATTACCTTTTTAATCTGCTAATTCCCACGAATATACTGCGTTGGGGTTGCGACACAAAGATCGACAAAGTGATTTTTGACGGAGCTTTACTGATTGTATGACGAATTTATTATCGTATATTAGCTGAAAATTATGTTCTCAGAAAATTATATTTCTTGTAAATAGACATACTTGATTTTAGTGTCGCCCCGCCGCGGTGGTGTAGTGGCTAAGGTACTCGGATACTTACCCGCTTAAGATACTTACCCGCCGATCGCGGGATCGAATCCCGGCGGCGGCGGCTGCACTTTCGGCGGAGGCGGAAATGCTGTAGACCCGTGTGCTCAGATTTGGGTGCACGTTAATGAACCCCAAGTGATCGAAAGGCTTCCGGAGCCCTCCACTACACCATCTCTCGTATTCTTATGATGCATGGTTTAGAGATGTTAGACCCCACATATTATTATGATCACTTTAGTGTCCAGTCTTAACAAACAGAGGAAAGATCTAACGGTGAGAAGAAAACACAACGAGATCATACATGCGCCGTACAACATGCTATGCTTACATACGCCGAGAATCAGAATGGTTATTAGGTTCTTCAAAGAAAAACTGCTGTGCAAAAATAAACATTCATACAATGTTATTCGAGCAAAGTGAGTATAGATGCATGAGCCAGTTTACTTATCAAGGGAAGCTAAAGACGACGTAAGTGTTCGAATGATCAAACACATACTAAAAAATTGTGGACTACATTTTTCAAGAGGAGTTACCAAAACAATTTATGCGCATATCTTAAGTACAGTGATCTTTGTGTTGGTGTGGTGTAAGTTGACGCTGTCATCACCTTGAGCAGTTATACAACATACCGATGCTCCGAATGTCGTTATCACTGAGTCCTGTTTTATTGTAGACGGCAGGCAAATCACTTCCGTCTTTCACCTTCATAGTCATAAGGCCTGGATGAAGGGCGAACGCATCCGCAGAATACAGCATGACCGATTTCGTGTCGAATGGCAGCATCGAATCAACATCTTCGGCGCTGTACTTATCGAAGTGGTCGATGTATTCTGTTTAAAATAAACAGGGCTTGTTATAGTCCCAGAGTAGGTTATGACATTCAGACGGCATGCAGTCGCTTTTTGAAAGATGGTAATTGATCGCAATGAATTTTTCTACAATGCCGGAAGCTTCCAGATCAAATATTTGTTTCATGACTGGCCTTCCTGAAAGAATAAACGTAAGCTTGCTTCTACGCGCAGGAAACTTTAGTCAAACTTCCTGTTAACTGTGTTGAGCCCTCACGTGCTAAATGTTTAGTTCTTATACACCAAAGCTCCGTATTAGACTACCGTAATTAGGTACAGCCTAGAGCCACCATGGTGTTAATTGCCACACCTGTGCGGATTTCAATTTCGTGATTTAACAACGTGCTTGATTTGGCTGTTTGGTGCTTCACGTTAGACGAAGGATACACTACACTACACAAAAAGCTAGCAAGTCACTGCTTCTCCAAGCGCGCCTGCTGTTAGTGAGTTAAGTGGCCTCTGCGCTTTCTGCAGTGTCGATGCGAACTTTACTACAATATTTGTGACACGTACAAAAGAATGGGTCGTTTGCTAATTCTCCCCCCTCCCCCTGCCCGTGACCACCAAAGCGCTGGTTTTCTCTCGGGGTCACGTAGGGGGCCCCGCTTTCGACCCTACTTTCAAGCGCCGCAACAAAACACGGCTGGTTCGCCGTCCTTTCGCACATCTGTGACTAACTTTTGTGGTCTGTAAAGTCACAATGACAACACTGATACTTTTTGGCCTGCTTCGTGTTGAAACCAACTGTCACTTTTTGTTCTTTGTGGGGTATTGAAGAGCTTAATAATTGCAATAGCCCTGCGCCCAGGTTCACCTTCACTTCTAAAACGCTACCCACGACTCAGTCTGCTCGAGAGAATATACTTACCGGGGTCTATGTTGTTCCATAGAATATCCAGATACTCGTCCCTGTCTGGTCGTGAGTGCATATGGTAGAATCCCGCTGCGTGCAACAGCTCGTGGACGACTGTGCCCTCGTATAGGCATTCTCGGCCTAGTGAAAGAGCTTGCTGGCCTCCAATGCGACCGACATAGGAGTAGCACCTGCCGCCAATGACATACAACCCACATTAAGCATAAATCGGGGAGAACTGGTAGCACATTCTCATTCTCCTTATTGTGCTCATTTGGCCTGCAAAACGCGAAGTATATAAAGAAACTGGTGCCGCTCGACCTGTTTTTTTTTTTTCAACTTGTCTTGATGTTTTGTTAATCGCGCAAGTGACTTTAGTAAACCTAAGCGGTAATCGGTGAGAAGTTGAGTGAATGAAAAAATGTTATCAAATAACAAACCTCACTTTTTAAAACCCCCTCCAAAACTATTGGTATGGCTTTGATGAGATTTCGCACATTCAAATAATTTCAATGGAAAACAGCACATGTAAATTTTCGTAAAGTGTCGTGATATTTTTCCCGTAGTTATGGTACTCTGCTTCAGAAAGTGCGCTTAGCCCTCGACAAAGCAACAGGAAAGCTGGTCTGATGCAAGAATGGAGAATAAACTATATGGGTCCTTGTCAAACGAATGTCACAGTTATCTTCGTGTGTTTCACTTATCGAAGCCCCAGTGCTTTATGAAAAGCAAGACTTCCGACTTCCTACAACACAATTTTGATTTATTTTGGCAGACCTCAATTGTTTTGCAAGCTGTTTGTGAAGATGGAATTATGAATAGAGGACAACAGCAAGCGCAGAGGACGCTGGGCATCTTTTGATACTTTTTCTAAGTAGCTGATTTCCTTCTCCTTGGCTAGCTTCTACAATAGCTAAGGAGGGAAAGTGTTTAATAAGGTTGGGAATGGCTGCCCCTCGATGACTCGAGTGTTCGGTGGCAGCGCTAAGGAAAAGCCGTAGTCCGGCGAAGAGATGCTTCATTGAAGCCTCAGGCCTCTGCCCGAGTCCAAACCTGAACCTCCGCTCCTTGCAGCAGCCGCATTAGTTGCGCCATACACAACACGCCGCTAATGAGCGCCTAATACTAACTCAAGTACAACAAGGCCCATTTTAAGGTTCCTAAATACCACAATGTCTGGTTATTATGTCTCTAAAGGATAATAAATATGTAAACGTTCCACTGTAACCTCCAGTGCAGTATCAGACCATGTATTCTTTGCCTGCGGCCATTCGGATGATCGTGGTAAACAAGGGCTGGTGCAACTTTTTCTCAGGGATGAAAATTATGTAGTTATTCGCAGCTTTAACGCTCAGCTCCTTTTATGCATAGGTCGGCACTTTGAGAGACTACTCACTCATACTCACTCACCACAATTTTTTCAGCCTTCACCCTCACTCACGTTCCTACTCACGTCTAATACCACTTATAGGCCCTCACTCACGTTCATACTCACGCCTACTCGCACTCATGAGTACTCACTAACGTTCATACTCCGTCCTTGTCACACTCAGAGTACTCACTCACGTTCATGCTCACTCCTCCTCACGCTCAAAATACTCACTCACGTTCATACTCATGCCTACTTGCACTCACTCCTACTCACTCACGTTCATACTCACTCCTTCTCACACTCAAAGTACTCACTCACGTTCATACTCGCTCCTTGTTACACTCAGAGTACTCACTCACGTTCATACTGACTCCTACTCACGCTCATGAGTACTAACTCACGTTCAAACTCACTTCTACCCACACTGCAAGTACTCATTCCCGTTCATACTCACTCTTACTCGTACTCATGAGTACTCACTCACGTTCATACTCACTTATACTCATACTCAGAGTACTCACTCATGTTCATACTCACTCCTACTCACACTCATGAGTACTCACTCACGTTCAAACTTACGCCAACTCACACTCTAGGCCCTCACTCACGTTCATACTCACGACTACTCACACTGATGAGTACTCACTCATTTCATACTCATGACTACTCACACTTGTGAGTACTCACTCACGTTCATACTCACGCCAGCTAGCACTCATAGGCCCTCACTCACGTTCATACTCACGACTACTCACACTGATGAGTACTCACTCATATTCATACTCACGCCTACTCATAGTCACTCACGCTCATACTCACGTCTACTCACACTCATTGTTCATGGCTCACGTTCATACTCACGACTACTCACACTCTTAGAGAAACATGGACTGCTGCGCGAGTTTGCATTTCATTTTAACTGAGTTGCGCGAAAAATTTGAGTACAAAAGGAAGACACCTCGAGACAGCGCGCCGTGTCCAGGTGTCTCCTTTTTGTTCTTCAATTTTTCGTGCACATCAATTAAGACTCATAGTTACTCACTCACCGTCATACTCACGCCTGCTGAAGATCATAGGCCCTCACTCAGCTCCGCACTCACATAAGAATTCACCTTAATACTTACGCCTACCCATACTCAGGCATAGTCACCCACGTACATTTACATTCACATACTCATCATCATCACAGCACGACAAAGGCCTCTCTCCTGTTCCGCCAGTCAACTCGGTCCTTTGCTTGCTGTTGCCACTTCATACCCGCAAACTTCCTAATCTCATCTGCCCACCAAACTTTCTCTCCCCTTTTCCCGCTTTCCTTCTCTTGGAATCTACAAAATAACCGACAGAAAACGAAAGTAATGAACAACAGCCTTGAAAGAAAACAGCGCTTCGAGATAGGTGGCAGTGCACTTGAAGTTGTAAAAGGTATATACGTCTACTTAGGACAAGTAGTACCTGCGTAGCCGAGCCACGAGACTGAAGTATCTAGAAGAATAAGAGTGGGGTGGAGAAGATTCGGCAAGCATTTTCAGCTCATGGCTGGTAGATTGTCACTATTCCCTCAAGACGAAGTTATATAACAGCTGCATCTTGCCGGTACTTACCTACTGAGCAGAAATCTGGAGGCTTACAAAGAGGGTTCGGCTTAAATTGAGGACGACGCAGAGAGCGATGGAAAGGAAAATAGTGGTTGTAACCTTAAGAGTCGAGAAGAGAGCAGAGTGGATCAGGGAACAAACTGGGGTTAAGGATATCATAGTTGAAATCAAGAAGAAAAAATGAAACATGGGCCGGGCATGTAGCGCGTAGGCAGGATAACAGCTGGTCATTAAGCATAACTGACCGGATTTCCAGAGAAAGCAAAAGGGTTAGGGGGAGAGAGTAAGTTAGGTGGGCAGATGAGATTATGAAGTTCGCGGGTACATAATGGCAGCAGCAAGCACAGGACCGAATTGAGTGGCGGATCATGGGAGAGGCCTTTGTCCTGCAGTGGAAGTTGTCAGGCCGATGATGAATATTAACATTGAGGTTGCGTTACGTGTACTCAGGTTACTCAATAAACAATCGAGCTCAACAATTGTCGCTTTCTTTAAGGGTCGGTAGGTTCCACAAACAGGCAATGACTCAGCGCAATTACGACGCACCTGCACATTGATTTGTGTGCTATGACGCGTAGGAGACGCTGAGACATCGTTTAGAATCTCAGTAATGTGTTACAAGCATTCAAAACGCGCTTTCGTAGGCTTCGACGCACGCGTGCGAAATAGAGACGCTCTCGACAGCTTCAGTATACTACACGGCCGCCGCTGATTACCCGCCAGAACCCAAGACGTTGCCATGCCATCCGGCTCGGCCGCTTCGTTCGTTCCACTGCCCCTAGCCCCTTCTGAGTGCACTAGCGAAACAGGCGGGCGCCGCGGCCACCCCGGCCGCCCGGCCACTGGTAGGTGTTCTGTGGCCCGGCGCGACCGTCGAGACGGCGCCTCCCTTCTCTGCCTCGCCTTCAGACGGAATGCGTCGCGTACGGCAGTTTTGCATTCGAGAAATTGTGCGCATCTTCGGAGATGTTTTCCTTCCTCTGTGGGTCGCGCTCACGCGGAGACTTCGTTGGCTGCGTGCCGGCACTGACGATTGCAGGGGGCCTTATTTATGGATCTGCGGAGCGGTTAACGTTCATTGGCAGTGTACGTATGCAGGGTTATCACGGACAGCCGAATAAAACGTTAATTAACGAGATGCGTTATGTGTGTTTTTGTATTAGCCCGCGTTATGTGAATGATAGAATAAATTATCAAGGGTGATTGGGCGCTTATTGCACATTGCTGCACACTGTTGAAGGCATAATAGGCCGCCGAAAAGTGAAGCAAGGGTAGAGATTGAAACGGCGATGCAAACAGGGTCCGATTACGCTATCGCATACTATACTATTGACGGCGAAGCTCGACCGTCCTCCAAGCTTTCCTTTTTTTTTTTTTCTTAATGGGGCACTGAGAAGGCGAAGTTTGCACAGAGCTTCGTGCTTGAAATGTCATGAGATCACTTAAGGTCTTCGTTCAAGGCAACCTTCACTTGAGGGACAACGCAGAGATAGAAACTGCAAAATCTCTGCGCACAATGTGCGTCGCGCACACAATGTGCTTTCTCTCGCGTGCCATTTCAGCGTTTTTTTTTTTTTTGTCGCTTGTGCAGTGCATTTCTTTTTTCTGAACCGGCTCGCACGGCGATTTTTGTTAAAGGGCTTCTCAAGACCTTGTTTTACGTATATTATCAGCGTGTTGCGTAGACTGAAGGTGCAAGAGGTAAGTGCAGCAAGAACGGTAGCTATAGGGACAGGCAGTTCAAAGTTATTCAGCCTAGAAAATTCAAATTACAATAAAATGAACGCCTACCCTCAACTCGAGTTTTGGGTGGTCACCTCGCACCCCCCCCCCCCCATCTGATGTAGGGTGGCTCCCCCAGTTTCCAAACTAACTGAAAGCTTTTACGTACAGTAAGCTTGCATGACATAGTGCCCATTATTTTTAATGTAGTGAGGACGCCGCTGCGATGGTTACAAATACTTATTACACTCACAGTTGCTCACTCATGTTTCTACTCGTTGCTACTTACACTCACAGCAACTCAATCACTTTCGCAGTCAAGTCTACTCACACTCATGAGTACTCACCCACGTTCGTACATACTCCTACTCACATTCATGAGCTCTCACTCACTCCTAATCACACTCATGAATACTCACTCACGTTCATACTAACGAATACTCACACTCATCAGTACTCACTCATGTTCAAACTCCTACTCACTCACGTTCTCACTCACGTTCATACTCTCTCCTTCTTACACTCAGAGTACTCACTCACGTTCATACTCACTCCTACTCACACTCACAAGCTCTGAGTCATTCCTACTCACACTGATGAATACTCACTCACGTTCATACTCACGGATACTCACACTGATGAGTACTCACTCACGTTCAAATTCACATCTACTCACACTCATGTGTACTCACTCACGTTCATACTCACTCATACTCACACTCAAAATACTCACTCAGGTTTATACTCACTCTTACTCACACTCACAATACTCACTCACGTTCATACTCAATTCTACTCCTGCTCAGAGTACTCACTCACATTCATACTCACACTGAAAGTAGTCACTCACGTTCATACTCACTCCTATTCACACTCAGAGTACTCATTCACGTTCATACTCATTCCTACTGACACTCATGAGCACCCACTCACGTTCTACTCACTCCTACTCATACTTATCAGTACTCACTCATACTCACACTCACCACATTCAAATGAGTATGAATGAGTGTGAGTGAGTGTACTCTTGAGTGAGTATGCCGAGCTATGCTTTTATGTCATTGTTACATCTGCTGAAGAGCCTAGGTAGTTACACCAAGTTTTTTTTTTTTCAATTCTCAGTAGATGGTCTATAGGTTACAAAGCAGGACGACTACACTCTGTCGTCGTTCCTCAGTACAGCAACTATGATGTTTCCTTTTGCTTTGTGAAACAAAAGTTGTTTCTTGGCTCAAAACAGAAAGTAAGATCCCCGCATTCGTTTTGTCCTATGATTATTTCTTGTTGGCAAAGAGCATCCTATCGTACCTTCATCATTCTGCTCCTTCTGCTAAGTTTTTAAAATGGGCTCAGAAGCAATCAGTAAAACATCATCAATGCACTCTCGTATATCCACAGCGACATCTGTCGCAGCCACATGAGTCGCAAAAAACAAAAAAGCGGTATTTTTAAAGAAAACAGCTGCTTCAACCTCTGAGGCAACGCTCATAACTAGCCACATGCATTCTCCCATGAAGTTCCTTTGTATTATATAAAGTACACCGGCATTAGATTTCACGGCAAAGCAAAACTATGCACCCTATAGGCTTCTTGCGCTTGGCTTAGGTTATTTTGTTCATGCTGAAACACAAGCAATTTGTCTGTGTAGCATATAAATTGTACAACCTCAATTCAATTTTAAAAAAGGAGCACTGATCACGTTTGTTTGACCGGCACTCATTTTTCTCAAGTTTAACGACTCATAGAACAGAATAAAATAGGACTGAGTCCAAACGTCCTGTCAAGATTATCTCGCTCCAACGTTTACCGTTCGCAATTTTAATGAGCAAGATCATAATATTTTTTTCTGTAATATCTATACCCAAAAAGGAACTGTGCTTTCTGGAGTACACTAGAGATTAATGGGATAAAATTTCCTACAACTCAGCTGCCACGTTATTCTCCTTCACTACTTTATTCTGTTGCGTGTCATGCTCAAGGTATAACTGGCCATAAAAGTGCAGCAAGTCCCACAGTTGCCTGCATCGATGCAACATATGTACGAGTCACTTCACGGAATGGCACTTGTCACGCAAGCCACACATATTTCATGCTCGCTGGCTGCCCATGGTTGGCCAACTTTCTTCACCGCTTTCCACCAAGTTGAGCTACTTTGCTCAAAGGATATATGCCGGGTGCAGTTAGCATGCCTATGCAGCGTTTCACTGATCTTCGTCTGAGTATTATAGAAGTTTGACATTTCTTTAAAAAACTAAATTCTAGGTTTAATGAAACAGAATCAAAATAACGCGCGCAGTCATGTTTTTCTCTGTCTTCGCAACATCTTTCCCTTGACCATAAACTATTTTTTTTATTGTCACTGTTGTAACTGACGGGGAACATGACCCTCTAACGCTTTGTTAAAGTCAGCTGATCCCATAAATTTCTGTCCCTTTTGCTTATATGTTCAAAACACGCGCAGAATTTAAGTTATCATTCGCGAAGAGAAACATGAACACCTTTCATGCTACTTATAACAAGTTTTAGGTATGACTGGCACACTCGGCTAGCATCGTATCCCCTTCGCAGAGCACAAGAGTTAAACTCTTTTTTTAACAAAAATTTCTGTGGTCTACCTATCATAATTTGTGTGACTGGCATGGCAAGGAAGGTGAAGTCAGAATGATAGAAGCCATCGATTGGTGCATAAGCCAGAGAGATCATTTTGATTGGTCAGCTGAAAGGCTTTGCAGTAACGTAGCTCGCGCATTCGCCCCTGTCCTCTCACTGAGCTGTGGTGTGGTGCTATCATAGTGCAACCAAGTACCATAAAAATGTTATAAAAAGAGGTTTACGAAAAAAAAAAGGCTGCACCGTGAGGGTCTTTCGAAAATGTTGGAGGGGGGATATAAGTAGCCGTCATATTGCTGAGGAAATATTGACAGAAAATAACTGCCTCACCTGTCTGTAATAACCAGGTATTGCGTATTCAGGGATTATTGGAAGTGACCTGTTTTTGCGTAAAAAAGCACTAGGCATGCGTTGAGCAGGTCAAGCATCGAAATACCTCTCACCTCTTGACGGGCAATGTTTACCAGTTTGGCTTCTAGTCTAAAAGCACTGTTGTGGCATTTTGAGTTGCTCTATTTGAGTTGCTGGGCGAGTTGCTAAAAGCACTCGAGGAAGAGCTAGTTTATTTGCTGGCCTAGTATTGAAGGCCTTCCTGAAATTGTCTTGGATGTTCGACTCGAGTATATTTTACTACGCTTGAGTTGTTCTAGGGAAGCCACATCTACGCCTCCTGGTTAGGAGTTAAGTTAGAAACTCACCCGATACCGGAGTAAATGTGGATATAGTGTTCCTCCCACGTGCGCTCAACAAATCGCAGGCAGGTCAGGTACTCCACCGTGTTCATCCACTGTCTGACATGATTCATCTTTCCTTCCTGTCCTGAAAATATGATGCACGCAAGATTTATAACCATAATTCTTCTTCATGCAGAGACAAATTGTACGAGAATTGTTTGTGCCAGCAGTTATTCAAATTTAACAGCCTCAATGACCAGTGCAGTACATACGCTCAAGGCTGCGGAAATATGCCAGAAGTCACTTTGTTTTTTTTTTTCAGAAAAGTGCGAGCGCATGAGCTATCTGGATAATGATATAGCTGAACACATACCACGATCCGAATAATGGGTGATGATATGTTCGTCCCCGTGTACTCACGACAGTGGTCATCAAGCTTTGTTTTTTTTTTCGCTCTATTGGTTCCTATGCAGCAAATGCATTTAGCTTCTCTTGTCATCCTATTCTTTGTGCATGAATCTCAATTGTAACAATCCGAACATTTACGTCATATTGTTACTATCTGTTGATTCAGTATTGTGTTTTACAATTTATTCGGGCAACGAGTGAATCTTCAATGGACCAAATAGCCTGAGGGAAGAAATGCGGTAGTCACCATGTCATTGTATGTAATATGTTAGTCAAAGAAAACTGTTTTGCTTTACGATTCATGTGGTCACTGTATAGATCTCCACCCACTATTATAATGCACCCATCCAACTAGGTGCAACTGTTTTGTGTCATATCTACCCACGTACCTTGTTCCAAGTCGTTAAGTTATGGTAAAAATAAATGTATTAGTGAACTAACGAACTCTTCCACAATAATATATATTGTTTTTTCTAGTGATTTTATTTTGCTTTCTTTCTTGGTTTTTTTTTTCTGACGCAGGGTTCATTATTCGGTTGTGAAGGGAACTCACGATCGCACAAAATTTTTTCAATCTGCTGTGCCTTGCACAGCTGCATTGCGGATACGCCAAGCACGAGAAACTATCCATGGCCATTCTGACATACGCCTTAGTCTATGGCAGAAAATTGACACGCGGTGTAGGTGCCCTTTTATTCAGCTAAAATGTATTGACGTGTACTGCTCCCAGTTTATAGTATCAGTACTCTTTTCACTTACTGAAAAACATATCCACAGTGTAGGGAATCACACCTCCGGGCCACAGCTGCTTTCCAGTAGCCACCGCATTTCTCTGCATGCCAGGATTGAATACGTGCGGAGCAAGCTATTCAAGATGTCTTTCGAGCGTCCATTTATTATTATGCCTATAATATCGCCGGATACAGGGGGTTTGAAGTCAGGTGGCCAGGTTATAAAAACGATAAGCTTTCAGTGGGATACTTGAACGCAGGCATTTTGGTATGCATGTCTGTCCTCTCTATGTACCTGTCTGTCTCCCGGCACAGTCTCATGGCCAAAATTCAAAAGCACTTTGAACGCTCCACAATCTTGAACTGACGACTGCATTCATACTTGTGAAAATCATCTATCAAAAAGACACCTCCGTGGCTCCTGCCTAGACCACTTGTCATACTTCAGATTCCTGGGATTATGAAGAAGTCCCTTGTATCATCGATCGGCCTAAAGCAACTTACACTGCAGCGCATTTATACTATGTACGACGGTGTGGCACACGTATATACTTATGGATCTACCACGTCGCGTACCTCCGCCGCAGCTATTGTCATCCCGCAGATGAAGATAGCTCGACGTTTCAAGATAGATCACAAGACCACATCAACAGCTGTGGAACTTGTTGCTATTTGGGAGGCAATACGATTCATGTCGACAGAACTCGCTCGTAAATGGACAATACTGTGCGATGCCAAAGCTGCTCTTCAAACCGTCGATTGCTTCATGAGACAAGGTCCATATCATACGATTGAAATAGCAGAGCTTCTTGGCATTGTTACAAAAAATGGACATGATGTGACATTTCAATGGATACCTGCTCATTGCGGCATAATGGGCAATGAAGCGGCGGACGCTGAAGCTAAGAGAGCTTTAAATAGTGCCCCGGAAGTGTGCATCGCATTTTCTCGTCAAGACACTTACATCCTACTTAAACGCGTAATGCGCAACTCCATCTTATAGCACTGGCAGAAACCAGAACACCAGCACAAGCGGCTGCACAAATGGGACCCGGAAATGAAGTTCCGTATGCCTCACAAGTTAAAGCGAAGCATCTCATGCATTATCCACCGCATTCGCGTCGGTGTGGCTTACACGAGACGTTACACCCACTTGATTGGCTGTAATGACACAGGTCCCAATTGTGGTCACTGTCGGTTGCCAGAAACGCTCGAACATATATTTTGCGACTGTCCAGCATATGCAAGCGAACGTCAGCAACTGATATCTTCGATTGGCCGATATATTAGTCGACCATTAACCGATGAGGTTGTGTTAGGCCCTTGGCCTGACACCAGCAGCACACATGTGGTTATACGAGCCATCATCGCTTCCTTAGAAACCACTGGACTGGATGCACATCTGTAGAGTTACCCAGCCTAATAAGAACATATCATCTATCTACCTTACCATCGTCATTCATCACTCTTTCACTCCCCAGTCACCCTTCCCCAGTGTGGAGTAGCAGGCCAGAGCAAACTATAGCTTAGGCCGACCTCTCTACCTTTCTGTAAATAAATTCTCTCTCTCTCTCATCTATCAAAAAGCAAATACTAGGCATATCTGAGGCGCAACATTATTACACGAGTATTGAGTGGTGTGTTCCTTTCCTACTAAATACAAAGATACATATTACTAAAGACCTTAGTCTTTCTTACGCTCCGCTGCAAACAGGACGCTATGCAAGAAAAAGAGCGTCCCTCATAATCATATGTTGGTTTTGGGACGTTCAAACGCCACATATCAATCAATTATGCAAGAAAAAGATGACTGGCAGATGTAGTGGTGGAAAAAATCACAGCATATCCAGGGAGTGAATGATGATGAGTGGGGGCCAAGCTCCGAAAGGTGTTATCGGCAAACCGTGAATCATCCGCTAGCCACGACTGTCCGTCCTTCTGTCTGTCCGTCTGTATGTCGGCCACTCCGTCCGTCTGTATGTATGTATGTATGAATGTATGTATGTATGTATGTATGTATGTATGTATGTATGTATGTATGTATGTATGTATGTATGTATGTATGTGTGTGTGTATGTATGTATGTATGTATGTATGTATGTATGTATGTATGTATGTATGTATGTATGTATGTATGTATGTATGTATGTATGTATGTATGGCCATCCTTCTGTCTGTCCGCATGTGAGTCCATCCGTCCGACAACCTATTGAATACTCCAAGTACCGCCATCTCGCATCTTTTCATCATATATTCATCATATACAACTACTGCCATCCAGCGAACATTCCAAGGACTGAAACGAGACGTGGATACTACATACAGGAGACGCATGACCCATACCTTAAGGAGCTTCACTCCTAAACCAATTATTGAGAAAATTCCTTGGAGTAGTGCCACTAAAATGCCCGTTAGTGATGTCCTTATTCTAGAAGCCTACTGGCGATCATCACCACTCGGGCCTGGGCCAACAAGAAGCGCTGAGTGTCCTGGGTGGAGCCGCCGAGCAGGAACTCCTCCCAATCCTGACTTGTGGTTAGGGAAGGGGGATGAAAAAGGAAGAGGTATGGCAGAGCAATGCACAATCATGTGGTGGGAGTCAGCCAGCAACCCACAATTGCGCCAGTAGCCGCGTATACCCGGCATTGCAGGGTGGCGCTGGACACAAAATGGTGTTCATCTGCAAGCGTTTCAGAAGTCGCTTCGTCCGCTTTAGAGACACCCCGTACATATTCTAGGTAAAGGACTGCCCGATGTTCGATAGTAATCAAAGATTTCTTCGTACTGCGTAAGAGCTGACGTGCCTGGGAGAGTCGCGGCGTCGAAAGAGGTAACGGCCTATGAGAGAGAAATTCAGGCAGTGGTATGAGCCGCTCCGTTACCGAGAAGACCCGCCAGGCCAGGAGACCAAACTATGCGAATGAAGTGAGGTTCAAAGCACCATAAGGCCGCCTGGAGATGGTGGTGGTGGTGGTAAAAAACATTTATTTCAGAAAAAGTTTACTAGAGAGTGCCGACGGCCTGGAGAAGGCCGGCGGACATAAGAGCTATGCTACCATGCAGGTATCAGGAACAGATGAAGCGCAAGTTAGTGATGATCACTCTTGGTGAGCGGAGAGAGGCAGCCAAAGCAATGGCATCAGGTGCATCAGGTGACTGAGTTACATCAGGTGACCGGAACGAAAGGCCGTCGATGTGGTGACCCTCAGGAATCAGTGTGGCCGTAAAGGGTCCCGAGTAAGTTGGGACATCTACATAGAACACGTCAGGAGTGTTGATACATCTACATAGAACACGCCAGGAGTGTTGGAACATCAACTGTGGAGAAATTGTGTTCAGGCTAAGCGTCTGCCTGTGTGTTGACTGGGATCCATGTTGCGAGGAAGAGGCTCGACTCTAAGTTTTTGCCGCCACAGCTACGAAACAGAGGAATCAGGTAATGGAGTAGATATCGGGTTCATTGAGAGCGTGTCCAAAAGGTGCCACCCAGGCTGGCCGAAGGCTATCGTGTTTCGACGACATTTGCAGTGAAGCGCGCAGATATTGGGCCAATTTGTCCCAGTGAAGCTGGACCTCGGGATGGTTTGGTTTTCATAGGCAAACAACAAAACGCCAGGCCCGTGAACCACTAACAGATGCTCGCGTTCGCATCGTCTTCGGCTAGCAGATGCGTGCGTCTTTGATAGATTAATCGATATGGGGGGTTCAACGTCCCCAAACCACCATATTTATTAGAGACGCCGTACTAGAGGGTTCTGGAAATTTCGATCACCTGGGGTTGTTTAAGGTGCACCCAAATCTGAGCACACAGATCTACAGCACTTTCGCCTCCATCGAAAATACAGCCGCTGCAGCCGGGACTCGATCCGGTGACCTGCGGGTCAGCAGCCGAGCATTTTGGCCACTATACCGCCCCGGCGGGTCATGTGTGCGTCTCTTACGTTTTCGTCGGGTACACTGAGCAAGAGCATTCGGAGAAGTGTACAGAGGAGCTGACGTATGCGTTCGCTGTAGGCTCGGGCATAACTACAACGCCACAACTAAATTTATACCTTCTGGTGGTTTAGGGGCCCCTTATAGGACGCTTCGCCATCAGTGACAATTTCGAGAGAACAAGTACAATGCATACAACGGGTTCTCAACATGACGCCCGCACTAAATTGCAACTCTCGGGGCCACGGGAAAAGTTCGAACTTCAAACTGAATGCCACGATTGCCATTCACCCCTCGGGAGTGCGCCCCAAGATTTGGGGTATTACGTTCAACAAGGAATGTCTCTACGCAGTTTTTTGTCCTATGACATCCCTAGTCTCATGCCCGTACAAATGTGACTGCAGCTATGCACAGTACTAATAAGTTGCAAGACCATTTCATTGTTACAATCACAGGCTCTTGATGACATCTGGTTCGGTTCCACCGGTGTGCCTTAATAGCATCGGCGGACAGCAATATCTTTAGAAAAATATCGCGCTCATTTTCTATAGTTTTCTTCTCTTATTTGGCAAAATATATTCAAAGTAAATGTTCTTTTGTGCTAAATAAAATACAATACATTCTCTTGTACTTTACGTACGATCCTTTCATGTGAAAAACGAAAGCGACAGCTTTTGCTTATCCTTGAAGAGAACTTGAAACGTGCTTTCACTTTCAATATTAGGAGCTGGTAAATGAGGTGACCGCAAGTTTTTTGGGGGTACGATGCTTGCAACATTGAAACCGTTTTTTTTTTTTCGTGACAGCACAACCAAGGCTACGAAGCCAAAGCAAGCACTTCATTGCTACGCTTCAGCATGTAGTCCGCGAATTCTAGCGTTTATATAGTACGTAGTAAAGGCAAAACATAGAAACAAGCATGTTTATTATGCGCAAGATCATTCGCATTGTTATTAGGAAAACTTATGCTGTGTGGCATTATTGTGTTTTGGCTGTTTCTAGTTTTATGGTGTCATTTTACCTTTTCCCGTCCCAGCAAAACACGATGGCGTCACTCTGTTGCTGCCAGCTCGCGTCGAAGCTGTGTGAACGAGCATGAGTGCGCATTCTTTAAGTGTTCTGTGTTCATCGAGCTTATGGGCACAAAGACAGAGGTGCGTTATCAATGAAGTCGTTCTCCGCATGTGCAATCACTGAGAAAAGAAGATGTGTGTGAGTGATAGTATCGATGCAAGTGGATCTCAATATAAAAGGCACCTTGAAATTAACACCAGTCACCTCCCAGCCTTCAGAATGACCAGCTGAATTAACGCAAAATTGCGATTCAAAATTGTACGTAAGAGCAATGACCATTTTCCTAAACCGCGATCCGCACATGGTCGATATTTTGGTTGCTTATATAACGTTGATGATAGTTGCGCTAAACGTCGTGTACTGTAACACCGTACAGATCAGCGCCTACGGTGAAAGTGGTTCTTCGTGCTTTGCGTTGACAGCGGTTTTGTCAGAGACCTAGGCAGGTGACTCATAATGTCGCCTTTCATCTCCTGCACCACGGCAATCAAGCAATGTCAAACAAACAAGTAAATAAACAAATAATTAAGTGAATAAATAAAAATAAAAACAATTCCCAGTTCAAAGTTCTGTCTCTGAAACAGGCGTGTTTGTGCGTTTTTTGCAGCGGACTGCAAAAAACGGAGTGTGTTTCACCCACTTTTATTTACGAACGTGACACGTCCGCCTCATACGTGCTCGTGAACGTGGCTAAGATACCGACCCTGTATTAATGAAAATTTAGGGCATGGTTTCTTTGCCATATGGGTGACCTGTCGATGTCTTCTTTTCCGCAAACAAAATAACGGGAGCACTTTAATAAATTTCTTCCCTTCAGAAGAAGAAAAACTGTCACACCGACAGTGTATTCACCAAAATTTAGGACATGCTTTTTTGCCATTTGCGTTGCACATCCTATCACAAAGCTTTTCCTCCCCCACCGTGCTGGTCTAGCGGCTAAGGTACTCGGCTGCTGACCCGCAAGTCGCAAGATCGAGTCCCGGCTGTGGCGGCCGCATTTGCTACGGGGGCGGAAATTTTATAGGCCCGTGTGTTCAGATTTGGGTGCACGTTCAAAAACCCCAGGTGGTCGAAATTTTTGGAGCCCTCCACTACGGCCTGTGTCATAATCATATGGTGGTTTTGGGACGTTAAACTCCACATATCAATCATCTAATTTTCTGCTCAAGCGCGCCATTTTTTTCCTAAAAAATCAATCTCACCGTTTCCAAAAATCTGCTCGCTGTGTTTCTTAAATTAAAAATATATTATTAATTTCGAAAAGCAAACAAATGCAAGCATTACTGTATGGTGCTCGCTTCGCACGCAGGTTTAGGCCCCTGGCATCATCATCATCATCATCATCATCATCATCAGCCTGACTACGTCCACTGCAGGACAAAGGCCTCTCCCATGTTCCGCCAGTTAACCCGGTCCTGTGCTTGCTGCTGCCAATTTATACCCGTAGACTTCTTAATCTCATCTGCCCACCTAACCTTCTGTCTCCCCCTAACCCGCTTCCCTTCTCTGGGAATCCAGTTAGTTACCCTTAATGACCAGCGGTTATCCTGTCTACGCGCTACATGCCCGGCCCATGTCCATTTCCTCTTCTTTATTTCAACTATGATATCCTCAACCCCCGTTTGTCCCCTTATCCACTCTGCTCTTTTCTTGTCTCTTAAGGTTACACCTACCAATTTTCTTTCCATTGCTCGCTGCGTCGTCCTCAATTTAAGCTGAACCCTCTTTGTAAGTCTCCAGGTTTCTGCTCCGTAGCTAAGTACCGGCAAGATACAGCTGTTATGTACCTTCCTCTTGAGGGATAGTGGCAATCTACCTGTCATAATTTGAGAGTGCTTGCCGAATGTGCTCCACCCCATTCTTATTCTTCTAGTTACTTCAATCTCGTGATTAGGCTCTGCGGTTATTACGTGCCCAAAGTAGACATAGTCTTTTACAACTTAAAGTGCACTATTACCTATCTCGAAGCGCTGCTCCTTTCCGAGGTTGTTGTACATTACTTTCGTTTTCTGCAGATTAATTTTAAGACCCACCTTTCTGCTCTCCTTGTCTAACTCCGTAATCATGAGTTGCAATTCGTCCCCCGAGTTACTCAGCAATGCAATGTCATCAGCGAAGCGCAGCTTACTAAGGTATTCTCCATTAACTCTTATCCCTAGCTGTTCCCATTCTAGGTTTCTGAAAACCTCCTGTGAGCACGCGGTAAATAGCATTGAGGAGATTGTGTTCCCCTGCCCTACACCCTTGTTGATTGGTATTCTGTTGCTTTCTTTATGAAGCACTATGGTAGCAGTTGATCCCCTGTAGATTTCTTCCAGTATGTTTATATATACTTTATCTACGCCCTGATTCCGCAGTGTCTGCATGACGGCTGATATTTCTACTGAATCAAACGCCCTGTCGTAATCTATGAAGGCTATGTATAGTGGTTGGTCATATTCTGAGCATTTCTCTATTACCTGATTGATACTATGAATGTGGTCAATTGTTGAGTAGCCTGTTCGAAATCCTGCTTGTTTCTTTGGTTGATTGAATTCTAATGTTTTCTTTACTCTGTTAGCACTTACCTTTGTAAATAGCTTGTATACTACAGAGAGCAAGCTGATCGGCCTGTAATTCTTCAAGTCCTTGTCATCTCCTTCCTTATGTATTAAGATGATGTTAGGGTTCTTCCAAGACTCTGGTTACCTTCCCGTCAGGAGACACCTCGTAAACAGGGTGGCTAGTTTTTCTAACACAATCTGTCCTCCATCTTTCAGCAGATCTGATGTTACCTGGTCCTCACCAGCAGCTTTGCCTCTTTGCATGCTCTCCAAAGCTTTTGTCTTCTATCATTACTGGTGGGGTGTCATCTGGGTTACTGCTAGTTCTTATGGTATTAAGGTCGTGGTTGTCTCGGCTACTGCACAGATCTCTGTAAAACTCCTCCGCTATTTTAACTCTCCTATCCATATTGATAGTTATTTTGACTTCTTTGTCCCTTAGTGCAAACATCCGACTTTTGCCTATCCCAAGTTTCCTTTTCACTGCTTTGACGCTTAATCCGTTTTTCAGAGCGTGTTCAATTCTCTCCATGTTATACCTTCTTACATCGCATACTTTACTTCTATTAATCAACTTCGAAAGCTCTGCGAGTTTGCTATTTTGTCTGTTGTACTTGACACTTTCATGGTTTGACGCTTCTTAATTAGGTTCTTCGTTTCCTGGGAAAGCTTGCCAGTGTCCTGTCTAACTACCCTGCCTCCAACTTCCGCTGCACACTCCGTAATGATACTCGTCAGATTATTATTCATTGTATCTACGCTAAGGTTGGTTTCCTCACTAAGAGCCGAGTACCTGTTCTGCAGCGACACTCTGAATTCCTGTACTTTCCCTCTCAGTGCTAGCTCATTGATTGGCTTCTTGCGTATCAGTTTCTGTCGTTCCTTCTTCAAGTCTAGGCCAAGGTACGATGGTCAGTGCATCGTACCTTGCCAACCACTTCCACATCCTGCACGATTCCTGGGTGTGCAGTCATTATAAAGTCTATGTCGTTCTTATTTTCGCCATTAGGGCTCCTCCATGTCCACTAGCGGTTTTCTCGTTTTCGGTAGAAGGTATTCAAAATTCGCAAATTATTGCGTTCTGCGAATTCTACTTGTAGCTCTCCTCTGGCGTTTCTAGTGCCGATGCCATAATCTCCTACTGCCTGGTCTCCAGCCTGCTTCTTCCCTACCTTTGCATTAAAGTCGCCCATCACTATAGTATACTGGGTTTTTACCTTACTCATTGCCGATTCCACGTCTTCATAGAAGCTTTCAACTGAAGCGTCATCATGGCTGGATGTAGGCGCGTAAGCCTGTACTACCTTCATCTTGTATCTTTTATTCAGTTTAATTACAATACCTACCACCCTTTCATTAACGCTATAGTATTCCTCTATGTTGCCAGCTATGTTTCTGTGAATTAGGAACCCCACTCCCAGTTCTCTTCTGTCTGCCAAGCCCCTATAGCAAAGGACGTGCCCATTCTGTAGCACAGTATAGGCCTCATCTGTCTTCCTAACCTCACTGAGCCCTATTGTATCACATTTAACACCCTCTAGCTTCTCGAATAGTACAGCTAGACTTGCCTCACTAGATAAGGTTCTAGCGTTAAACGTTGCCAAGTTCAGGTTCCAATGGCGGCCTGTAGTTCAGAGATTCTTAGCACCCTCTGCTGCGTTGCATATCTGACCGCCGCCATGGTCAGTTGCTTCGCACCTGCTGGGGACTGAGGGCCGTGAGTTATTTGACGTATGCATGTGGGAGGTCGTGGCCAGATACTGCACCAGGGTGGCCAATCCTTCTCTGGTGAGGGAGTGCGTTCCCGGCGGTGGTTACCGGTGAGACCGCACCCCAGGCCTCCTAATGCAGTTCCATCAACACGCGGATAGTCGTTATGTTATACTCGTTGGGTGGGGCCGCGTCAGCAGCACGGGTAAGTGAGCTCTGCACATATCTACCTATAACTTTAGCAATTGTGGCCCTAGGAGGGTCAAAGTGGTGTCTATTTGTTCGTGAAAATACAAGGAGTTCAACCGCTACAAATACTGCTATTACAAAAGAAAATTTTAAATTTTAGGAGCGGAAAACGGTGTGAATCTGTGAAAACAACAACAGTCAGACCACGTGTTTTTTACGATCGCTTGTAGCTTCGTTAATATTCTACCGGGAAACTTCTTACTTATAAAGTTGAAAGTCCTCAGGGTAGACCTGACTCTACTGAAGTTTGATGAGGCTAGGTTTAATAGTTCCAGAGTTATTCCGCAATCAAAATTAAGCTTAATCACTAAAAAGGTTAAATTGGTAATATCACTTCGCAAACGCATTTAAATTTTGTCCGTTTAATATAATAATAAACCGCACCCCATAGGCTACCAGGACGCCCAAATCCGTACACTCTAGGCCCTTAATTAAGGTGGTAATCAGCAAAAACCTTATTTCATTAAAACAAATTTTCAAAAGGAGCTACAAACGCCACAAAAAATAGCTATTATCTTCTTTTAGAACACAACAGTCCGGTTTTTCCATGTAAAAATAATTTTGATAGCTTAAGGTAACCGGAAGATACAAAGTTAGAAAGAATATAAAGAGAACCGGTAATAAATGCGTGGCGCCCGCGTCTTCCCTCCCTCAGAGGAGGAGGGTAGCTCACTTCTCGGGAGAAAGGTACGCCCGTCAGATCAAAGTATTGAACCACGTGTTTTTTTACTTTTTTACGATCGCTTTTAACTTTGCTAATAACCTACCGGGAAACTTCTAACTCATACAGTGCAAAGCCCTAGTTGTAGACCGGTCGCCGCTCAGGTTTCATCAGGACAGGAGTAATAGTACCGGAACTATTTCGTGACCAAAATTAAGCCTAATCACTAAAAAGATTGATTGATTGATATGTGGGGTTTAACGTCAATCACTAAAAAGATAAATTTGGTAACATCACCTCACAAACGAATTTAAATTTTGTCCGCCTAATATATTAATAAATAGCACCCCATAGGCTAATTGGAGGCCCAACTACGTACTCTCTAGATCCTTAATTAAGGGGGTAATCAGCAGAAATCTCCTTTTAATAAAACATTTGGGCTCTTTTATTTTCATTTTGGGTCTTTTATTTTCTGCCCTCGTGGTAATGGCGCATGCAGCTTCCGTAGCGCGGTGCCAAGTCTCTTGGCCACATGATTAGTGCAGTCTTCTTTTTCTATATTGACAGCACCATAGACTTTTGACTCTGCAACTGTACTGTATGCTTTGGTGTCACCGTCACTCAAGAATGTCATGAAATGCAGTGGGGTGTCATAAGTCAATGTTCTCTGCCAAATGCGCAGTGCAGCCTCCGTTTCCATGGCATGGGAGGAACAGTCTGCATTTTTTTCACAGACTGGGCCATGTAACGCCTGCCACACTTCCTCGTCTTGGCCCATATCCTTGTGCCCACTGCATGTCAGGCAGTAATTTGATATGACCTCGAAGTCTAAGCAGAGGTTAGTATCTAAGGAGATAACTGCGCCAATCCCGTTGTGGCTTTTGTGGCCCCTCTTCTGCCAAGTGCCGTCGAACATAACAGCCACATCAGTTTCGCCTGCTACTTCTTTCGTCAACTGTCTGGATCGGCGCAAGTTTTCACTCACAGCTGCAATGGCAGCGGTGTGCACCTTCTTTGCTATCGAAAAAAATCCTCGGTGGTGCATTGGCTTTGGGAGTCCAATAATGGAGCAAAATCTCGACAATTGCTCATGCCCAATGCCGACAGCGCGTGCTGCCACCACCGCCTTCACATTTACAGCGAAACTATTTCGGGAGTTCCCACTGTCGTACCGTTGGCTCACTCGGCTGCTGCCGTCCGCCGTAACACGCAGTGACGTATAGGAGCACGAAAGAACAGTCGCTGAGCATTCGCTGTTTTCGCAATGAAGTTCGAGGAGCGACGAAAGTCCCTTGCGCTTTTCTGCCGGCTCCCGAACGGCAAGTTTTTGAATACCGCAAACAGGGCATGCCGCACCTGCCACAAGTGCCGTCAGCAAGAGGGTGTCGCACAAAACTGTCGTTGCACAAACCTCATCGCGCTGTCTTTCGTCTTTTTCGAAGAAGCCGAGCTTCTTTTCCGAAGCACTGACGAAAGAAAGCGCAGCGTCAATCCCTTCATCGCAGCCACTGTCGCTCGCGCACTCGTCGATGCCGCCGTCAGGCCTAGCACACGTAGGCGTGTTCTCGTTCGTCGCCGTCGTTCGGGGCGCTTTACGCCGCCTTCCCTTGAACTTGTGCTTCGTTCGAAACTTCTGCGGTCTCACGTTGCACTTTTTCGGGCTTGTCATCACGGAAATATGCGTAGACACGCAGAAAAGCAGACGAACCAAATGCCGATTGCCGCCACCAACACAGCTGACAATGACTCGGTAGCCAATGGCGATGCGGCTTAGGGTGCCGCGCGTTTCAAACCGCTCAAACCACGTGATAAAAAGGCCTCGTTTTTTATTTTTATTTTTGCCCACGTACGAAACTGGCGGTCGTCGGAGCTGTAAGAAGAAGGCCGGACGCAACTTTCCCAACCGATCGCGGTGGCGGGCGGCACTGCGACGGGGAGCAGCGCGCAGTCAAAGATGGCCAATATCGGCGCAAATTCACGAAAGTTTGAGCCACCGCGATGCCTTCATACACATTTTTTTGCATTTGGCGGTTCGAATTTAGTTTTGAAATTTTCACAGATGAAAGAAGGTTTCAAGATTACAATGCAATAAAAATCAGAAATACGAGAAATTTCGCAAAAAACGCAATTTTTCGCATCTTCCCTAATTACTGTTTTTAAGCACATTTATTGGAACCTGTGACAAAATGAGATTTATTTTAATGACTTGCAACTTTACAGAGCCACTGTCTGGAACCATTTACAGTAGAAACACATGAATACAATTTTCAGCTAACTGCATAAAAAGGAAAATAAAAATATGAGCAATGAACTGAGGAAGTGAAAATATTGTAAGTTTGAAGCACCCTGCACTAATGTTGCAAGACTAAACGGCAGAGTGGCTGGCTTAGCTTATTAACAAGGTCATAATTAGCATGGTCCCGGTTTGCCAGGTGTTGGTAGTCACAATTGGCATGTATTATTTGTATTAACACGCAGATTTTTTTTTTTTTGGTTGGTAACTGCGCGGCACCGGGATTTGAACCACGGACCTCTTGCATGCGAGGCGGATGCTCTAACCACTACGCCATCGCCGCGCCCGGATTGATATGTTCTAAATGTAGGTTTCAGCGGTGTATCAGTCAAGCCCCTGGCATATTACTGTCGTAATGGAATATATAGAAGAGCACAGCAACGATACCACGTATATTTTTTTTTTCTTTTCTGGTGCACCCATAAATATCTCAAGACTTGGGAATATTAGAGCCGTATTAACCTATTTTTTGACGCACTGTTTTTCAATAACATCATGAACCTTGAATGTTGGTGCGAAAACGTTCGTACTGAATGCGCTTGCCAAGCCGAAACCAAAATCGCATGAAAACAGACTATACTGTAATACCAAACTGAGTGTACTGCTGAACAGACACTGGTTTGGGTTTTGGGACGTTAAACCCCACATATCATTATCATCATGCTGAACAGACTAAACAAACATTGATGAACTTTCCGTTTTGGCCAATGTTTTACTGCATGATAACAGAATTTGATACTTCTTGCATTCTGTATATTCTAGGGTGTGGTTTATTCCGCATGTGACTTGTTTGGATGTCTTACGAATAAATTTTTTGTTTTTTGTTTTTGGTAGAAGTTGTAATTCACCAGTATATATCTACATATGCATGTTTTTTTAAGTGAGTTTTAATTGTGAGCCAGTGCCTGTCCATGTTTTTTTTTTCTTTATGCCATCCTCGTAGTCTCGTGGGCTGTATCAACCAATATGAACGCATGCCAATTCACTCAAGCTTCCATTATTATGCAGTTACCACCTTACTGTAGATGTAGTCTTTATCTCAACGCCTACAGCAAACTTGTAGACTTAAGTTTGATCATCCTGCATATTCTAATGACAGCGGTTTAATGGCGTGGTACAACATTTCGGTTAGCTTGATACTATCTGTTTTAAAGTTTTCAAGTAACATGCCCCCGTCAAAAACTTTCAGTAGGAGGTCGAGTGCTTACCGTGGTTGCTTGACCTTCCGGCAGTACGATGTCTCCTTCAAAATATCCCGCTTTTTCCACTGCCCATTTGGCTGATAGCATGGAGGCACAAAACAAATGAAACAGTGACTGTTTATCGTCGGTTTTTTTTTTTCTCGTTTGCTTCCTCTGTAGAAATTTTATTATGGCACCCTTCGTCTCGGCAGTAAGACACAATCCTGTAACTTTCACCGTTCTTATGTTATTTTTCATTTATCACGGTCAACACTTCCGTTCGTGAATGCGTCTACATTCATCCGAATTACGATATATCATTTATCAAAATGGTATCAAGAAATCTCCCGAAATTTCTATGGTACACACTAATTATTTTATCGATGCAATGTTAGCGGTGTGTTACACATCTACTACATTATTCAATTCCGCAATGCTTAGCTTTAATATTTATTTTCTTTGTTGTTCCCTTTTAAAAAGTATTGTGTAGTTCCACTCGCGTGGTATACTCACTTAGAGACTGTTAGGTATGCGTATATGAGTAAACAAATAAATGAAAGCATGCTAAAATACATCGAAAGTTCACCCAGACTACTGCTCAAGTTGATTTCCTACTTTATTCCGTGGCGTTTCTTTTACTCATACCATACTTTGAAGACGCCAAGCCACAATAATTATATATTATCATACCTACTTCAAAAGAAGGAAGGTAAATATGATAGCTGGTTTTTTTTTTGTTCGGAACACCTTCAATAAAAACCAGGAGCTAATGAGGCCAAGGAAGTGAACGGTACGTTATCAGTACCGTATGAAGTGTGTTGTAGTAAAACGAAGAATGTAAAGGGGACGAAAGGCTAGTAGCCGCTGGCTCGCCCCGAACATGCCATCCCGAAATTGCACGATTGCTCCCTCGAGGCGTCGAGTTGTCTCTTCACCTACATTACTTCCTTTACATCTATGTTACGATTACTACAATACAATTATTACTTATACAAATAACGTACTTTAGACTTTTTTCAACTCCTTATCATCTGGAGTTTTCTTAAAATCATACCTAGATCAGATATTTTCATCGAATACATAAACAACATGCAAGCTAGCTGTTCATTTGTAATGCCCTGAAAATAACTTCCACTATTAGAAGGAGCTGTATCACAACATTTGCGGCACTGTGGTTCAGGCGCATACAAAAGTGTGAGAGAGCCAAGCATTTTCCTATCACAACATATGGCTGGTTTGCAAACACGAAGGCAGCATTCAGCAAAATTCGAGGAACACAAGGCGTCGACACAGTGAACTGGGGAAAAAAGTGAAGTATTTGTCTGTATTAACATTTATACGGACACGTCATACCTTCGAGTCGCCACGGAAGTTCTGCGTAACTGGTCGGAGCTCCTCGTAACGTCGATACTACGGACAATACCAGTGCAACAGCAACTATCGACGTACGTGCCTCGGTCATCGTTCGCAGTACAGTCCACGCAGATGCCGCTGTAGGATACGCTGGTTCAGGCGCAGGTCAGAAGCTCAGACGAGCAAAACCCGCATAGTGTCACCTGTTGAGCAAACAGGTTGTACCCATGTGGTTTACGAGGTGTTGGAAAGCCACTGCCACTGTCGTATAATCAAGGTCACTGAATTCAAAATTTCAGCGAGTGCTCTAAAAAAAAACCAAGGCATGAAAACGTGGTTGAGAAGCTTTGGTACGCTGCTCACGCCAAAATAAACACCATTATGGGAACAGCAGTCGACGAAACTGAAGCGTACGCGTAGTATCCGGAAACATGTGCGGCAAGTACACTGGTACATCATGCGAATGTATCTTATATCATTATTTTATTTATATACTCTGCACTTTTGCAGCCTTGCCGGAAGTAGTGAAAAACGCTGTAAACATTTCTGAAGCGAGAAAAAACTACAAACTTGTGAGATCGTCCGAACGCGCTGCTTATTTCTGGCAAACAGCGGAAGTAGACAATTCAGGTTCAAACAAATACCGCGGAGAGGGACATGACAGAAATCGTTCACGACGCGAAAGTAAAGCGCGTCTTTCTGGAGGTACTTGTGTCTTTGGTTCACGTGTTCAGCAATACACTTTCAACATGGTGTATTGCTGCTCAACCGGTATGTGTGCCTTTTACAAGCATGACCTGTGATGAAGCACTCTGCACGAGTCTCTTTTACTTATACGAATACCATCGACGACCATCGCAAAGCTCTTCTACTAGCTGAATTGACGAACGCAAGAGCAGTACACTACGTATTGTATATGCTGCTATCACCACAGATAGCAATCAATACATGTAATGCCAAAAATATTGGCCCCGTATCTGCATGTTACACTGCAAATGTCGTAGAAAGACGATAGTCTTGCGTCTGGAGAAAGTGAACAAAACGTTTGTTTGATACTCTGCGCAACAAAATTGGTGAATAGTATTCTGGAGGCGCTGCGTTAGAGTGCCTCGAACGTGCAGCGAAGGCGAACGAGCGCACCAAGTCACGACACACGTGAGACATGAGCGCTATCTGGCAGTTATCTTGGAAAACGAAGCGTGCGCCTCTGAAACGGGCGTGCGCGCCCGTCTCTGATGCGATAAGGTGTAGAACGCAAGGCTACGGGTAGGTGCCACCACCGTGTCGTCTTAGCGAACCATTGGAAACACTTGCCTTTTAGTGCAAGCGTTCCATCGTCAGCGCAGCGTGATAAGCGCTACGGTCCTTAGAATTACTTATGTATGCCTTTTCTAGTTGAAAGACACACATACAGAATATTGACGTGCTGTTATGATGTCTCAGATATGTTCAATAATTGCTTTCTTATTCCCAATCGCACAACTATGAACTCTAAACCTTGAACAATATTAGTGGGCGCTGCGGATGTGTTTGGCAGCTTCGGGTATCGCTTGGTGCCGTTTAGAAAACCGTTAGGGACAAACAGACAAATGTACAGACAGACAGACAGACAGACAGACAGACAGACAGACAGACAGACAGACAGACAGACAGACAGACAGACAGACAGACAGACAGACAAATTTTTGTATCGAAGGTCCCCAAGAAAGACCATCGTCTTTAAAAAGGGTGTCAATAAAACGGGTTACTGAACACGTGGTTCTGCGAGGCTAGGGATACGCTATTTGCGGGCAGGCGACTGGCTTCACCCAAAACGAGGCAACGTAATGAAGAAATGCTTCAATGAAGCTGCCAACTTTTCTGGCCCCCTCCGTTGTGTCTGCCAGACCGGTAAGTTTCAACAACGCACTTGGCTTCAAAAACGCGAGAGACAGAAATGAGTGCTTTGAATGCCCGAAGGCGTTCTGCTTTCGACTACCTTGCGATTCGCTGGTCCAACACGATCACTTTCACGAGGATCACCCACCGACGTAACAGTACGCCGTTCAGTAGAGCTTTCTGTTGTGGACAATTCGGCTGAACTGTTAGTGGCGTGTCGGTAGAGCTACTGCGTGTTGCGACTGCGCTCTTAATTCAACGATACGGCGTAGATTTATTTCATGTGTCCAGAAACATAGTAGAAACTGCCTTGCTGCCAAGGCATGCTGCGCCGTACTGAAGCCTTCTCCGTGTTAAAACACTCATGCAGTTCTAACTGTAGGTGCTAGTTATTGCTATGATTTAACACATGGCTACCTGCTCCTGCATGGTAGCGTCATTCTTAACAAGAAAGGACACGATGAATATATATATATATATATATATATATATATATATATATATATATATATATATATATATATATATATATATATATATATATATATCAGTTTTTTACTGCCAATGTTAGCATAGATTTGGCGTATATACTTTTTTAGGTTAATCAAACACTCGCGATACCGCTGTAAATAATGTATCCCGTATGCATGGTACAGAAACTTGGAATTTCATATTGTCTAATTTATTTTTTTTTTGTGTTCTTGTAGCTTCTTCAAATAATTTACGGAAGAATATTGTCAACGACAGCCTTTTAGTTGTGGAACTGGTGTGCATATTATGTAACGTAATTTTCAGAATTTGCAGTCGTGATGGTATGTTTTCTGAGATTATGTTTATATACCTTACGATCATCGAAGTCTCCAGTTTATTTTGTCTGTCTACAATTGTACGGAGGCCCTTCGAAGTCGTCTCTAACATCCCCCGTAATCATGTTCGCAGCGCATATTAAAGCAACTCGTACGCAAAAAAAAAAAAAACATGAGGACCTGAAGAAGAAAAGTACTACGCAAGCTCATACATTTGTGTGCCTCTTAATTTTTTCACTGGTTCACTTATCATTTTGTAATTCTCTGCCGGGCTTTGAGCCTCTTCGCATCGATTCCGTTTTTCCGGCATACGTAAGATCTCCAGTGTGACTCTGACTTAACGATCACATTAACCATCAACACAGCTGGTTGCTGTTTTTTTCTTTACGATTAGATTGCAGAGACTGTGGATGTGATGCACGCTTTGAATGTACGACAGCACTTAGCGGCTAGTCCGACAAGATGACCAGAATAATAACCAGTGCTGCAAGAACAGAAAAGCAGTTTGACGCATGTATACGCATGACGTCACTCTGACTGAAAGAAAAACGGTTTCTCGAACACTTTGTAAGCTTATCTAGCAATTGTAACGAGCGGATCACTAGCGCACGTGGCTGTCAAACTTTCTTGTTTTTCGTGTGTGATACCTATCGTGCACTGCTAGTAAATAACAATCACTTTTGAGTCCGCACTCACATTTGTGCTTCCATCCATCACTATTGTCTGGCGCTGTTTGAAAGCTCTGTGATGCCCGCCGTTTGTGCTGTTCACGATAGTCATCATCATCATTCTGCCGGAAGGCGCTGGCTTCGTCATCTATACTGCGTCGCTTCCCGAACACATGCACCGGACGCGCACTCGACCACGGCGCTGAGTTGTCCGGGGCGTTGTGTTTGGAATGGGCAAGAGACCGAGCACACAAAGAGAAAGGGAAGACAAGACAGTAGCAGAACCAAAAAGTAGGGAAAAAGTAATGAAGGAAAGCGCTAAAGTTTGGTAAAGCAGAAGCATAATTAGGGAGACAGACAAAATGTATAAAAAAGGCACAAAATGGCATAGAAAAATAGTGATCAAAACAAAAAGAGATAAAAAGGTGGAAAAAGAGTTAAACAAAGGAAAACAAAGCGATAGAGAGGAGGAGAAAAAGATTGAAAGAACGATGCATGCAATAGACAGAAAGATGAAAAAAACGTCAGACCTGCGCCCAAGGCGCAGCACAGTCACGGCGAAAGCTAGAAGAGTGGCCTCTCAGAGCCTTTTCAAAACACTCTTTGGGTAAGTACTGCAAGTACACTTGCTTGACACCCACTAGGGCATCAATAATAAATTTTTTGCGTAGTAGGCTGACATTCGCTATGCTATTTTTCGTCATTCTTCTGAAAACCGTGGTATCAGCTGAACACTTGGAAGAAATTTTGTGCCAGTTTTTCATGCAGTGGCTGACCACGTTGATGAATTGTGGCTGAAGTAAGTATGCGCCGCAGTTAATAGGGGAACAAGAACAAGATTCTGTATTGGGTTGGAGCATTGGACGACCTATGCACTCGTTACGCTATTCGCACTGTGCGACGACAGGTTGTTATTTCGCTGTTTTAAAACGCTTTATAAGTCGTATTAACGCAATTGCCTTCCTGATATCAAGCCTGCCTAAGGCAAGTTTGCCAACAAGTCACACGCACAGGCGTACTTCAGTCGTAGAATACTGGGCTGGCACCCAGCGGACCCAGGTTTGAGCCCCATTGTGTCATTTGTGCTATGGTTTTTTATAACTTCGCGCGATGTGGTTTCGGACACCGGTGGTGGCGGCGGACAACTGCACGTGACTCAAGTTTTGATCTCATAACAGCTTTTGCTGTAAAATCGTAGGCAATAGAAAGAGATAACAAGGTATAAATAAGTGAAATGAAAGTAACAAAAAGAAACACACACACAAATGAATAAGATCAACACGTAGTCAATCTTCGTGATTGAAAACGTGATTACATGAACACAAAATCCATCGGTGTGTGAATCCACGTGTGCATGTTTAGGCAAGGCCAGCCTAATGCTGACCAGCTTTCCTGTAACCTACCAAGGTCCCAATTGAGTGCAAACTGTGCAACATATAACGCACAGCTGTTAATAGACACAGCGTCGCCGGCCACGCAGAACTGACGAAGTAGGGGAGAGCGAACTTGGAAGGGGAGGAAAGACGAGTATAGTAATGCATCGGTAGGACAGGTGGGGGAGAGATAAGTGCATTGCCAACTGTCGTACAGTATAGCAACATGGTTAAAAAGCGATGTTGGTGTGAAGAAGAGGAACAGGAGGGTGGTGGTAAAAGCAGCATAGTCATGGGTAGTATACTAGAGCAAGGGTGAGAAAGTGGAGTGAAAGTGGGAAAGACGGAAGAGAAAAGGCGAGCGTGTAAAACAGCCAAGTTTAATTGAGTATATCAAGCGGTGCGAAAGAGAAGTGACGGTTTGGAGAAGTGATTTGAGGGTAAGGAGGTGAGAAAAAAGGGGAGAGGGCAAATCATGGCCATGTTTGGTATAGTATACCAATGTATGGGAAAGGATGGTAATCATGACGAGGGGAGAATTGAGGAGGGAAGAGAATAAATCATGATAATGCTTAGTACATTATATGAAGGTGCGAGAAATGAGTCAGGGTGAGGGAAAGGAGAATGTGCGAGGGGTAAAAGCTTAGTTTAGTATAGTATATAATATCAAAGAGGGAGTAAAAGAAGTGAGATGAGGATTGATGTGATAGTGAGCAAGGAGAGGGTAACGTGTAGTATCGTCTATGAAGGGGGGGGGGGGAAGAGAGTTGAGAGTTAGAAGGAGAGATCTGAGGGGGGAAGAGCAGAATCAGGAGAAATAAAGAAGTGGCGTTTAGGGGAAAGTGCAGTATAGTAATGCACATGTAGCGTCATCATCATCGCCATTCATCATCATCGTCATTTTTCTAGCCACCGCGCTGCGCCTCTCGTGCAGCTCACGCGACAGCTCGAGGCGCGAGCGGTAGAGAACAACCTAGGGCACTTGGTGTGTCGGACGTGGAAAGCCACGCTGCTTCCCTTCAGGCGTGTAATAAAGTGGCGAGAGAACGACACGACCACGTTGGCCGCCGTACCGTCTTCCTCTCTCGCTATATTGGTGACCACGGACACACGAACAAGCGACCGGCGCTGCACTACTGCCACCGAGCTACGCGGCCATGCTCCAGTCAGCACAAGCCTGGCAGCCTCAATTCGACCCGCCACTGCCCCCGTTCCGGACCTCTCGCCTGGAGTCGTGGTTCGAGGAGTTTGCGGCGGCCTTGTATGACAACGGCATCTGGATCCAAGAGCTCATGTACGAGGTATTGGAGTACCACCTTCCACATGACCTCAAACACCACCTCACATAATTCTCCTGGAGCCCTCGCCCGTACGATCACTTGCGAGATGCCGTGCCGTGCTCAAGTTTTACGGCCTTAAACATGCTCCTCCTCCCAAAAAACTCCCAAGCATTTCCCCGAGGGTGAACATGGTTAAGTGCGAATACACGGGGTGATGCTATGAGGGGTATTTATTAATTCGCACTATTATATTTATTAAGCACACTATGGTGCCTTTATGGTGTAATGGTTCCTGGGAATCGCAATTTGATCACACGGGGGAGTTTACGTTAACTCACTGGCGAGTGCCAACGGATTTTAACTTTACTCCCCCTCACGACCCGCTCTCGACGGGAGACTGAGAGAGAAGGCGGGCGCGCGAGAGAGAGGGGTTCGCGCGCAGCTGCAGCGAGCGAGGAGAGCGGAGGAGCGAGCGAAGGGGGAGGGAAATAAGGTGCGTTACTGACACCGATATCAGCGTCGCGTTCGTGGCTTATTCGGTAGAGCGTCGCGCTGCGGCCCGCCAAGTCCTCTTTCTTTTAAAGGTAGAGAGAAGACTGCGGACGCCGCCGATGGCGGTGGATGGTTTGGGGTCGCTTATAAAGTGTATTCACACTTAAAATGACACAACTGCCACCGCGTAGTTTTTCTAGCCACCGCGCTGCGCCTCTCGTGCAGCTCGCACGACAGCTTGAGGCGCGAGCGGTAGAGAACAAGCTAGGGCACTTGGTGTGTCGGACGTGGAAAGCCACGCGGCTCCGCTTCAGGCGTGGAATAAAGTGGCGAGAGAACGACACGACCACGTTGGCCGCCGTCCCGTCTTCCTCTCTCGCTATACACAGTATTGTGCAGGGGCAGGTGAGAAGAGTAAGTGTGGATGAGAAGCAATAATTTCATAGGGAGAAACACGGAAAGCGAGAGAGAGAGAGAGAGCATAGCGTAGTTTAGCGGAGGTGACTTGAGGTTTCAGACATGCTAGAGAAGACCACCGGATACGCTGCATCCTCAGTCTTCCCACCGCTAGTAGGTAGCTGCCTCAATTTTCAGAGTCAAAGCTCTGCACCTGTTCCTCCCTCGTAGTCGTATTCGTAGTCGTAGTCATAGTGTGTAACCAGGGGTACATTTTGATCTGCAAGGTGGTGCCGGTGGGAGATTTCTCCTGTGCTTTGTTGAACAATAAAAAGTTCGCGGCGTGCGCGTTAACTAAAAGCCGAATGCGCCTGTCTCTCATTCCCCATTACCAGCCATTGGCATGTATACATTGACCACTATCTTACAGGAAAAGGTAGCTACGTTATACTCGCTGGGCGTAACTTCCTTGGTTTTAGAAAGGTTTAGCGCGCGTTGGGCCACAGTGTCATGAATGCAGTGAAGTAGCATATACCCTGAACTCGAGGTGGTTAAAGGTTGGAAGTAGACCCGAAGCGCAAGCCTTAAGAAAGTGTGCGTGTGCCACCTCTTGTTTAGTCCTTGGAATGTTCGCTGGATGGCGGTGCTTTTATATGGAGAATATATGATGAAAAGATGCGAGATGGTGGTACTTGGAGTGTTGAATAGATGGACTAACGGACACACATACAGATGCGTTGATGGACGCATGAACGGACGCAGGGGCGGATCCATGGACGAATGCAGCGAAGGATGCACGAATAGACGCACGCACGGATGGGCGGATGGACACATGGATGGTCACACAGACGGACGCATGGACGGACAAAATCAAAAACGAATAGATGGACGAATGCTTCACCCCACTCTTCATTATTCACTCCGTGGATACGCTGCCATTTTTTTTCTGAGACACTTCTTCAAAACAATCCAGTTCGGCAACAAGTATTAACGATGCTAAGACTCCAAGCAAGTCCACTCATATGCACGTACTCATACCATCAAAAATTTGTTTTTCCCCATATACACTGTATTCAACGCCGCCTCTGTGGCCATTGTAGTTCCCAATCTTTCTCAGTTGTTTTTGTCACTCACTAGTCACACGCAGGCAACGCATAACAGTTTTTATGCTTGCGCTGCCATCCTGTTTATTTTGCCCATACAAATTGTTATCTTGCTTATGGTATTCTCTTCATTTTGTACATGATAGCGAGAAGACAGGGCTTCTCTCTATTGTTTCCAGTATTATAGCGCATCAGTTGCCCGAAATACGTGATAACGCATTCTCTTGCATGCTGGTATAAAATGAAATCCTACTCGACATCAAGAAATTGGCGTCATAATCCTTCAACATGAAGCCTTTTTGCAAGCGTGATACTTGTCCACATGGTACAACTCTAACTTTTCTTGTAAGAGCCTTTGTTGTTCAGTGTTATTCCTCATGAACGCTGCTTCTTTTTATTTCAAGTGATGCTGTTTGCCACAATAGCATGCACCCAAATTTGTTCCATATTAGGAGGTTACCCTCCCAGAACCATCCGGCAAATATTGTTTCTGGACTTCCGATTTTGTAATTTTACACCCTTTGAGGAGGATGTAATACAGAATAGTACTGGAGTGCCAGAAAACGCAGATTCATTGCGGCCTATAGAAATAAATAAAGCCCAAGACGGGTGCTCATTCACGCCTAATGATTTCTGGTTGACTTATCTGCATCTCCGCACAACCGTGGAAGCACCGTGATATCCATTCTTGATCACAGCCTCAAACGCGTTGTGCAGCTGAGTATGCAGATTGTGACTCTTGTTTTAATACTGCACGCTGCTCGTAACAACAAATGTGTAGCTAATCAGGCTATAGGGTGGTTATTTTACAACTGACCTATGTGACTGAGCCGCAGTTTCGTTATAGCTTATCCAATTTCAATGGGGTTTGCCTCATGTGCTTCCACCACTAGCTCCTCTGATTGTTATGAATATGGAAAACTTTATTCATTAATGCGTCAAGCACGTAACCATGTATTTCTACATTTTTGCGGTAAATAGAAAATGGTAAGAAAGAAGGCAGGGGAAATAGCTCAAGATATATTTTAATTTTGTAATAGTACTCTCTGTTAGACAATCGTTGGAACTTGATAAATCACTAAATATTTCTCAGTGGTGAAGGCGCAGTGTAAGAACCAGGGTTATATGTTGAATAGTAATGCCTGAAAACTTTCCTTTCGCAGCAGTCTGAATAAGGCTTGCTTGGATTTTCTACTTCTAGTGTACAACAGCCTTCTTCAAGGGTTCCATTGAATTGCTCACAGCTGTATGTGTAGAAAACAGAATAAGCATTTAAAAGTAAAGCATCTGTGAGCTCATGGGAAAGGCTTTACTTCCACAAGTCATGGATTAGTGCAAACAAAGCATCTATAGAAATGTCACCGCAGCTCATTAGTGCATCATATTGCAAAGTGACAGTGAAGCAAGGGTTTGCTGAATATGCGTCGTAAATCAGCAGTCTTACAAGCTGTTTAGAGGGTGTAAACTGGTTCAAGGTGTGTGTGTGTGTGTGTGTGTGTGTGTGTGTGTGTGTGTGTGTGTGCTTGTGTGTGTGTGTGTGTGTGTGTGTGTTGTATAGCATTATTGAAGAGAGAATACGGAGCTCTTTGCAGTCGCGCACGCTGTTTTACAACAGCTTATTGCATGCAACTGCAACTTTGTATGCACATTTCAATCCCTGTAACATGATTTCTTTCCTAATAAGGTAGTAACAAATCTGGTAAATAGAAAAAACAAAAAAGTGCATTGTGCAGCGTCAGATGGACTCTGAAGGCCCTATGTTCTTTAAGAAAGCATTCCGCTGCGGAAACAAGAATTTACCATTCCAGAATTTAGGCATTCCGTCACATATCACAAATGCTTTTGCCCCTCAATCTTTATTTGCTGAAGAAAACCTAACAAAAAAAACGTTAGGACCTGTGATTCCGAAGAAGATTTTGTAGCGTAAAAGGACATATATGGTTACTATGTATGTTGCAACCGGCTTAATGGCGTTTGTGACATGAGCAAAAGATGACAAACGCTAACATTCCTCCTTTCGGAGTACTTTAGCACCATCTCTCTGGGTCTTCATCTTTGCTTCTTTTTCTTCGTGCTCCATATTTCGAATAAGTGGTCTTCATGCACCATCACAACAATTTTCAATCATATTCCACGTCAATTTTCACAAACCATATTGTAAAAGCACTCTGTCAAATAAATGTACACTTACCTGTAATTTTTGACTTCGTGCGCTTTGGCATTGCAGCTGTATAGCTCGCAAGTATCTGAGGTTGATAGAAAGTTCCTAAAGTATATGTCTCTAAATGTGCAGACATCTGGGCAAAAAGGGAAGTATTTTAAAACAGAAGAACCCATTAGACTTGTTCTTTAAAAAACTGATGATGTGTCAACTGGATTCAATTTTAATGTACCGAATAAATATTGCAAACTTTTTAGCATTTTCGAACCACATGAAGCGAGGCTTAGCCTCGTGTTTGGGAAGGGTACATTTTCTGTCACAAGCTGACGTTTTAATCACACGTGGGCATTTTTCATAAATCACTTGTTCTTCACAATAAACTTTAACAGGAATTCAGCGCTCGCCTTCGTTCGTCTCGTTGTCTCGTGTGCTGTAGTCACCACCCAAGCGTTAAACGACTCGTTTCGTTGGATTTTCAGCGTCGGTGTCAGCGTTTCTCTCGTTGGTTTCGAGTGTAATATCATCATCAGGAAAGCCGCAAATAAAATAAATCAGAAAAAAATCACCTACGCACCATATCTCTCGCGTCGTGCTTGGGCAAGGTGGCTGAGCACGTCATCCTACACAGGGTTGGGCGATACCTCGAAGATAACGACTGCCTCCCGCACTTGATGATAGGCTTCCGACCAGAATTATCCACTCTAGACGCCATGTTACTCCTAAAGCATCAAATTCTAGATGACGGAAACACTCCGGAAACTCGTGCAATACTCGGTCTCGATTTAGAAAAGGCATTCGATGCCATAACGGGCTCGTCAAATTTAAAAGCGATCGCAGCACTCGGGCTAGGTCATCGATTTTACTACTTTATCCACTGTTTTCTCACTCGACGCAGAGCCGTCCTCTGCGTAGGAGACCTAGTGTCGGAAGAAGTGGAGCTCGGACAGCGGGGCACTCCTCAGGGATCCGTCCTTTCGCCCACGCTCTTCAATTTTGTGATGATCGGGCTTTCCGAACTACTATCGAATATTGACGGGCTAAGCCACACTATCTATGCGGACAATGTAACCATAGGGGCTCCACAGGGCCGGATGGCTTCACTGAGTCTGCCTTGGAAGAGGCCATTGACACCGCCGAGTCCTACCTCGACCACACCGGTCTCAGGTGCTCACCCGCGAAGTCAGAGCTGTTGATATATTTGCCCATACGCCGGGGTGCCAAGTCCAAAGGGTGGAAACCTCTGGCAGAACACATTATCACCCTCCACACCAGAGATGCTCGTACAGTCCCCAGGGCAGATACCATCAGGGTCCTCGGCATGATCATCGAGTCTCGTGGAACCAACACCCAAACAGTACAGAAGCTCAGCACTAAGACTGAGAACGCCATACGGCTCGCGCGTAGAGTAGCCTACCGGTACCACAACCTCAAAAAAAGAGAGCCTGCTGCGTCTTGTACATGCGTTTGTTTTGTGTCACTTTCTGCGTCGCCGCTATACACAAATGGCTACGTGCTGATCACGATCAACTCAATGCCCTTATTTGCAAGGTGGTCAAATGTGCCGTTGGCCTCCCTATCACCTCTCGAACTCAAAAATTCCTCGAGCTTGGCGTACATAACATGCTAGAAGAGATCGCCGAAGCTCAGGAATGCGTGCCATTGACCCGACTTACGACCACCAAGGCGGCCCGCCATATTCTGCGCGAGCTTGGCCTCTTATCCTCGATGGCTAGGGATCCGCCAGAGTTAACTTTGATTCTCCGTGCGACCTTATCATGATCTCTCCCGTTCCGCGAAATGTACACCCCGAACACAACAGAGGCAGGCGCCTTGCTCCGGCGAGTGCCATTCTCAAGCGCATTGACATGGAAGCGGACAACGTCTCGTTTGTGGACGCCGCTGCCTATCACAACGACCGATCCTTCAACGTAATCATGGTATCATCCGCACAGCAGATTCTTAGCTTCCACAATCCTCTCCCGGAACCCCGTTGAAGCTGAGCAAATAGCTCTAGCTATAGATATGTTCGACAACAACCGGGAACTCATCTACAGCGACACCAGAACGGCCATCAAATCCTTCGTACACGGCGTCATCTCTGACCAGGCGTTACGTATCCTGCGCAGTGTAGACCCGAGTGCCCTGAAGCACCACACTGCCATCTGAATCCCCACCCATCTTGACCAGGTGCCGGGTGCCCCATTCAACCTCAACGACACCACCCATGATGCAGCGCGCGCACTTGCCGACCACGCCACCACAGGGCAACCCCATCTCTTCTAAGTAGAAGACGATCGGGATGCGCTCATTGCGTACAATGATATTGCTACGTAGCTGACGTATCAGTGGTCAGAAGACGACAACGAGGAAGTGGTCTCTCGGTTGTGCGTGCTCTCTTCCATCTTAGTCGACGCCATACGCATCAGTTTGCATATAGATTTTAAATAGACACGCCGTGTGTCATTTTTCTGTAACATCTTTGTGGTGGACGTGCTGGGTACTTCCCCGTCTTCATCACGAAGCTCCGCAACGGCCGCATCATCATAGGTCCAACCATGTCACAGGTTGAACAACCATCGTCTTCGCCACCTGCCCCTACCGTGACTTCTACATACGTCGTTCTACCCCCTGCTCGTGATCTCGGTGTATTTTCCGGTCAGGATGGCGTTGACTTCGACGAATGGATCAACCGGTACGAACGGGTCAGCGCAAGCTATAGGTGGGACCCGACTCTTATGCTTGCCAATGTGCTTTTTTACCTCGATGGCCCACCGCGAGTGTGGTTCGAGACGCATGAAGCGGAGATTACGAGCTGGGACTCTTTTAAAGAGAAGATCCGCGACCTTTTTGGTGACACCGTTGGGCGGCAGATCGCAGCGCGGAATCAACTGGCGGCTCGTGCACAGACGTCGACGGAGTCGTACGTCGCGTACATTCACGACGTCATCGCCCTATGCCGCCAGATTGACGAGCACATGAGTGAGTCGGAGAAAGTGGCCCATGTGCTGAAAGGCATAGCAGACGACGCATTTAATCTTCTAGTATACAACAACGTTGCCACCGTCGACGCCATCATTAAAGAGTGCCGGCGGTTCGAAGAAGCCAAGAGCCGCCGTATTACTCAGGGATTCACCCGGCTGCCCAACACGGCCGCAACCTCATCGTGTGAAGCCGCCCGCCAGTCCCCCATGTATGACAACGTCACACGCATTGTTCGTCGGGAAATCAAAGCCGCCTGTCCGGCTCCGATTCAGCCACCCGTTTTCGCAACGCTCGCCTCTGACCAACAACAGCCGTCAGTGGCGTTAATACAAGCTGTGGTGAGGCAGGGGTTTGCGAACCTCGGACTTCCATCAGCATGTCCCTTGACTCGCCCTGAAGTCCCGTCCTACTACCGAGGACACGCTTGCCGTTCACCTCCAACAATGCCCTTCCGTAACCCTTCGGATAGGCGAACACCCGACGACCGGCCTATTTGTTTTTCCTGCCACCAGCCTGCGCACGTTTCTCGCCATTGCCGCCGCCGTTGGTCAAACCAACCACGTCAGACCTTCTCTACCTCGACGCACATGCATCTGATGACCCCTCGACGTTCAGTCGCCACACCCTTCAATTTCTATTCGTCGTCGTCTTACGAGCCTTCCACTGACGCCCCTTTGCCCGGTCGCCGCTACCCTGATGCCCCTTCGTCCGGTCGCCGCAGCTCTCGCTCCCCGTCGCCGCTACGTCGCCAATCCCGCTCTCCGCCACCTCGGCGCTTTTCCTCGCCGAGCTTCTATGGACGACCGCAGCAGGAATACTAGATATTGCAGCTTATAGAGGTGAAGCTGTAATACCAATGACGACCGAAAATTCTCTACTGACGCTTCCCACGCACCATAGCCTGCTTGAAGTACAAGTCGACCATGTTCCTGTGACCACCCTTATTGACACAGGTGCGCACCTGTCTATTATGAGTGCTTCTCTACGCTGCCGCTTACAAAAGATTATGACGCCATCTACGACGCAGGCAATAGGTGTTGCCGATGGCGGTACTGTACCAGTAATGGGAATGTGCATTGCTCGTGTCAGCATTACTGGTCGTCACGCCGTGGTCCTTTTTGCCATGCTAGCCTGCTGCCCTCATGACCTCATACTTGGCGTTGATTTCCTTTCGGCACACTCGGCCTTAATTGATTGTTCGTCTGGTACCCTCAGCCTTGACCTGCCAATCTTTGCCGAGTACTCTGCAAAGCCCACCAGCCGCTTGAGCCCAACCACTTTCGTTCGCCTGCCACCACGAGCCATCGTGTACGTCTCTTTGTCATCAATCCCTCCCGTTCCTGACGGTGATTATATCGTTACGCCAATTACTGACGTTCGGCTGACGCGCAGTGTTACTGTGCCCTATACCATCACGACCATAGCGGATAACTGTGTGTTACTTCCGCTCCTTAACTTTTGTTTCTCCCCTCAAGTGTTGCCTTGCCAAATGTCTCTAGCCCAGCTAACTGCCATAACAGAGGACGATGTCAGTGTTGTCACTGTATCTGCTCTTGATCGAAGCGCAGTCTCACGGTCACCCATCTCAGACGATGGTATTTTTCGAAACATGATTGGATCGGAGCTGTCGCCTCACCAGGCCGACGCTCTCTGCCAAGTTTTGGCCTCATACAGTGACATTTTCGACACCGACGATCATCCCTTGGGCCAAACTAAAATTGTCACTCACCGAATCAACACTGGTGACTCTGCGCCCATTCACCGTCATCCGTACCGCGTGTCAGCGTCCGAGCGAGAAGTGATTCAGAAAGAAGTGGCCAAAATGCTTACGAAAAACGTAATCGAACCATCAACGAGCCCTTGGGCATCTCCCGTGGTATTAGTAAAAAAGAAAGACGGCTCATGGCGTTTCTTCGTTGATTATCGCCACCTCAACAAAATTACCAAAAAATACGTGTACCCTCTACCACGCATTGACGATGCCCTTGATTGCCTCACTGGCGCCACCTTCTTTTCATCTCTCGACCTCCGATCTGGCTACTGGCAAATTGCTGTAGATGACATGGACCGAAAAAACACCGCCTTCGTTACCCCTGACGATGTTCACCAAATCAAGGTCATGCCATTCGGGCTCTGCAACGCTCCAGCGACCATCGAGAGAATGATGGACACGCTCCTACAAGGATTTAAATGGACGACATGTTTGTGTTACCTGGACGACGTGATCATTTTCTCACCTATCTTTGCAACCCACCTTGAACGTCTTTCGACCATTCTATCATAATTCGAAGGGCCGGTCTGCAGCTGAATTCCTCCAAGTGTCACTTCGGTCTTCGTCAGATTACCATATTGGGTCACCTTGTTGACGCTGCCAGCGTACGGCCAGACCCGGCGAAAGAACGCGCTGTAACAAACTTCCCAGTCCCACGCTCTGTCAATGATGTTCGCAGTTTTGTGGGCCTCTGCTCCTACTTTCGCCGGTTCGTGAAAAACTTTGCGGCACTCGCACGGCCACTCACCGACCTTCTCAAACAAGACGTCTCATTTTCTTGGGGCCCTCCTCAAGCTGACACCTTCTCTCAGCTAATCACCGCTCTAACGACACCTCCTATTTTTGCACATTTCGACCCCGATGCTCCAAAAGAAGTGCGAACAGACGCGAGTGGTCACGGAATTGGTGCAGTTTTGGCACAAATTCAGCGGGGCAACGACCGTGTAATCGCGTACGCAAGCCGTCTGCTTTCTAAGTCTGAACGCAATTATTCTGTAACAGAACGGGAATGTCTCGCTCTTGTTTGGGCGGTTTCGAAATTCCGTCCTTACTTGTATGGCCACCCTTTCCGTGTCATCACAGATCATCACGCGCTATGTTGGCTTTCTTCTCTGAAGGACCCCACTGGACGGCTTGGTCGTTGGGCATTACGCCTACAGGAGTACTCCTACTCGGTTGCTTATAAGTCTGGACGTCTCCATCTGGACGCTGATTGCTTATCCCGCGACCTTGTTGATCAGCCCGGCGAACCAGACATCGAGCCTAGCCTCAGCGTCATGTCAATGACCCAGTTTCTTCAGATTGGCGATGAACAACGTCGTGATGCTTCTCTGCGACAACTTATTGACCGTCTCGAATGTGCTCCGAACGACACGTCACTTCGCATGTACGTCCTCCTGAATGGCACGCTGTACCGTCGTAGCCTCCAGCCAGATGGCCCTGAGCTTCTTCTTGTCGTGCCGAAAAATTTGCGTTCAACCGTGCTCCGTGAGCTTCACGATGAACCAACTGCTGGTCATCTGGGTGTATCTCGGACGTACGACCGCGTGCGTCGCCGTTTCTTTTGGCGCGGTCTCGCCCGGTCCGTTCGCCGTTACGTGTCCCCCTGCGATAAATGCCAACGTAGGAAGCGACCTACTGCGCCCCCGGCTGGACTTCTTCAACCAATCTCCAACCCAACCGAACCTTTCTTCCGTGTTAGTATAAATCTTCTCGGTCCTTTTCCCGAGTCGAAATCGGGCAACAAGTGGGTCGCCGTTGCTATAGACTACGCGACTAGGTATGCCATCACTTGAGCGCTCCCCACCAGCCCTGCTAGTGACGTTGCGGACTTTTTGCTCCACGTCATCATCCTACACCATGGCGCTCCTCGCCAATTACTCACGGATCGCGGCCGCGCATTTTTGTCCCGTGTAGTCGACGATCTTCTGCGCTCTTTCTCGACGCACCACAAGCTGACCACTTCCTACCATCCCCAAACAAATGGCCTTACCGAACGGCTAAATCTGACCCTCATAGACATGCTCGCGATGTATGTGTCTTCCGACCACCATGACTGGGACCTGGCGCTACCTCACGTGACCTTCGCGTACAATTCTTCGCGCCATGACACTACTGGTTATTCACTCTTTTATTTGCTTTATGGCCGTGATCCGAAGTTACCACTCGACACCTTACTTCCAACCACTACAACGCCGTCAACCGAATATGCACGCGACGCTATTGCTCGTGCCGACCACGTACGTCAGATCGCCCGCTCTTGACTTTCGGCTTCGCAAGCCACCCAGAAAGCCATCTACGACAGCCGGCATGCTGACGTTCACTTCTCACCCGGTTCTCTTGTTCTCCTGTGGTGCCCAGTTCGTCGAGTTGGCTTATCAGAGAAGTTGTTGTCTCGCTACATGGGTCCTTACCGTATCATCCGCCAGGTAACCGATGTCACCTATGAGATCATTGCTGCATCTGAGACCACAAGCCTGCCTGCAACCACACCCAGTGATGTTGTGCACGTCAGCAGGCTAAAACCTTACCACCTGCCTATTGAAGACCGTAGTTAATGGGCACCGAGACGGCGCTTTTACCGGCGGGGGGTAATGCTACGTAGCTGACGTATCAGCGGTCAGAAGACGACAACAAGGAAGTGGTCTGTCGGTTGTGCGTGCTGTCTTTCATCTTAGTCGACGCCATACGCATCAGTTTGCATATATATTTTAAATAGACACGCCTTGTGTCATTTTTATGTAACAATATAACAAAGCACTTTAACCTTGAACGTTGCACTCTCCCCCCCCCCTTCTTCCAAAACATAACACACCACAAGCGCTAACCCTACGTCTATTGCAAACCCACACATACCCTAACCTTTCCAAGCTTCACGTTTATTATCCTGATGCATACCCAGCGACACATGCCCCTCCTATGGACACACGGCAACACTCGCACACATGCTCTGGGAGTGTAGAAGCACTCCTCCCGACTCTATCTATATCACGTAGGAGAGGTCCCTCAGGAGCTCACTTTTCGCCGACCAGTAATGGGCCGTTCAGCAGGCCCACGAACCGGCCACCAGGTATTCCTTGTCGATCCCTACGTGGAAGACGCCCGCTAGGCGCTAAGCGCATCCGGCAGGACTGAAATAAAGGTTTTTGTCAACGCATTCCATAAAAATAATGGGTTCGAGTGAGAATCTAACCCGAGCCATGCGCGTGTTAAGATGTTCTACCACAGGGCGATGATTCTGATTACAAGTGCTTCGAAAGAAACACTACGTGAATAACATGTAGTGCAAAGAGTCTTTTTAATAAATCTAAGACTGCGTGGCAGAAGCGTAGAATCGCATGAGACGTAAAAGAATTTATATTGCCTTCAGCCTGTTTTAATCGCCCTCCCACTGCAAGGCTTTAAGATATATTTCATCATCAGCTTCCAGAGCATCAACACAAAAAAAAAACAAGTGCGTAGGTTCACGTGTTCTCTTATGAACGCGTAGTGGGCTCTCCGCTCATTCGCAAAAGGAAGAATTACGGCGTAGTGGGTGCTTCTCTGCTTCCAGTAGGTATTCAACAGGAAGACTTGAAACGCCGAATATTACACGCACAGTCATTCTTTACGTCAGACTTGCGCCGAGAACTGAAGCTAGGCTACCAATCAAAAGTACGATGTGCGTGGGTCCCGATTACGCTGTCGCCTTCTATTCTTATCGCGAAACTCAAGTGTCCTCCAAGTTCTGAGCCTCGTAATTAATACAACTGCAGAACCTGTGAGGCCGTGTTTGAGTTCAAAAAGCTTCACAAGTGAGACGTATACCACTCGATGCAGCTAAGGTTGCAATTGCACGAGATAATAATAATAACAGGGTTTAATGTGAATGTTATTATTATTATTATTATTATTATTATTATTATTATTATTATTATTATTATTATTATTATTATTATTACTATTTGTGGCTTCATGTTCCAAAACCACGATGTAATTATAGGAGACACCGTAGTGAAGAACTCTGAAAATTTGGGCTATTCGGTGACCTTTCACAAGCACTGACATCGCACATGGCGCGGGCTGCTACGATTTCGCCTCCATTGAAATGCGACTTCTAAGGCCAGCGTCGAACCCACGACCTTCGAGTCAGCAGCCAAACATCGCAACCACTGCTCCACCATGGCGGTTACCATTGCGCTAGAAACAATACGGTTCTGTTCTCACAGTTTAATCAAAGAATTCTCACTGGTAGCCAGAACTAATTTTATCAGTCATGGCGACGACAAACCAGCACAAACGAAATGAATCCTGCTGAGAAGTACAGCACTTCTCATATATTGGCATCACATATTGGCAACGCATACTGGCATCAGTTGCAACCACTATCTACGCGCGCGGACCGCTACTTACAAAGAGCCACCCATTGCACAGGGGAAAATGAAAGAAAAGCCAAAAAGGTACGAAACATGATATATAACTCTGGAGTGAAATGTAGAAAGTTAAGGCAGTATTGCATGCCTCTTTAGGAAACCGCCAATAATCTGTTGGTCACAGCAATAGGCGTAACACGCAAGTGCAGTGTGCTCTTACATATATGTACTTCATTGTTCAATTTATACTGATATATATGGAGCCTGCACAATGTGTTTTTGTGTTCGGCAACTATAGTCCAAATCGACGTGCATGTACCCCAATTTACTGATAGCCGAACATCTCCTATGCTCTAATGATGCACATTATCATAATTAGACCTTTCAGGTAACTGAAGTCGCTAACAATCCCTTTGGCACAGCATACTCTGATTGTTATGGTGTATTAAAATGGGGCATTTTGCCGTCTTCACATCAATACGATAAGACAGCGGTGGTCATTTTTGCGAAGACGCAATCAGTGGTCGCCATTTTCAAATGGTGTGCCCAGCGCCCGTAATTCAAATTGCATCGCCGACCTTTGTGCAGATTTCGAGTAAATTAGTCACATAACATGATAAAAAGTATCTGTAAAGTTGAACCCCATTCAGCACACGTGGATGCATTACTGAGATAAATAATGCTGCTTCTGCGTAGCCCGAGCTCGCCGAATGCCTATCGCAGAAGAGAGTTCCAGATCGCCTGCTTGCTTACTGTTTTTTTTACTTTTTTACTGTTTATTATAAAATAGCACATTGCTATTCATTTAATTCACATGAATCCCGGCCTAGATATCACACTAACGAAGTCAAGCGACGAAAAAAACGAGGAAGCCCTGAAGCATAACGTTATCAGTGGGTCAGTTCCACAATCTCCTGAGCCATGAGAGGAAGCAGTCACGACGTTAAACAAAAATTAACGCTCATTGGCGTACTGCTCGACTTCTTTATACAATTTACCATTATTTTTATACATTTAATGACCAGCGTGACAACTACAACTACGAATCTCGGAGGCTTTGTATTTAGGCTTCTTTTAAATTACCTCCGAGGGCGTCGACGGGTGGCGCTATGCTACTACGGTGTGCTCCAGCTTTGCTGGCCTTCATTGCAAAAAGAGCCATTCTTTTGGCGCTAGGTGACAGATTGCCCCATTGAAGTACACCATATGCATACACTGTAACACAGCGCGTAAGGAACGCAAAAGGCAGGGTTAACCGTGAATGCGTAAAGGCGTCCCAATTAGGGCTTGTATGCTTCTCATTTCACCAAAGCGTTCAGTTGCGTGACATCCGACCATAGACGTCGTGGCCTGGCTGTGGTTTTTATTGCAGCAATTTTATGCTTAGATGCCACCACAGTAGACAGACAAGAAACACCATTGGTGTTTGCGAAAGCGGTATGAAGAAGAAAAGGCATCGTTGGCAAGCAACATCGCCCCCTCTTGGGTACTGGGTTCTGAGCTCCTCTCGCTCAACTCGTGCTGATCGTCGCCAGCATCTGGTTGACCGTTGCTCTGTCCTGATCTTGTTTCCATCGTAGAGCCGCCGTCGTAACACATGCCAATAAACCCTTTTTCAATTAGTGGAGGGTGCTGATGTTCCCCGTCACCTGAACCTGGGTGCTGCCATTCACAGTCGCCTAAACATGGAGCGGCGCAACCGATGGCTACCTCCCATGGTCACAAACACCGCGCAACCTGGCTCACCCACTCCATTCTCCAGCAACGCCGGCGTTCTTCGCTTGCGAGAGCCCAGGGTCTTTAGCGGAGCTGATGAGACCGACGTGGAAGCCTGGTTCACTAACTACAAACTGGTGAGCGCTAACATTAAGGGGGATGACGTGAACAGGTTTGACTAACCTGATCTTTTACCTCACCGACGTGGCCGAAATGTGGTATAACAACCACAAAAACGACATTACGACGTGCTCTACCTTCGAAACGTCGTTTGCTAACGTGTTTGGCCGACCCGCTGTCCGCTAGTCTAGGGCCGAGCAACGCTTGCGGACTCGCACACAGACGCCATCGGAATCATTCACCGGTTACGTCGAAGACATTGTTGATCTTTTCAACCATGTGAACACCACCGTGCCCGAGTCGGGGAATATTCAGCACATCCTCGAAGAGATAAATGGCGGCGCATTTCAGGTGCTCCTGGCCCGTAATCTTACCACCGTTGTGGAACTAGTCACTTTATTTCAAAATTTCGGCGAGTTGAGGAAGCAGCGCGCCCTGACGCGGCCATTTTCCTCACACGCCCACTCTCTCTGCAGTCTTTCTATTCCCGATCACTCACCGACCCTGCAAGAGATTAAAGACTTTGTGCGTGAAGAAGTAGCTCAGCAACTGTCGTTGATTCCCTTCATGCAGCAGCCGCCGTCTTCTCGTCTGCCCTCACCGCTCCGCGACGTTATCGCCGAAGAGGTAGCTCAGGCTGTTCTCATCGCCACCCACCTGCAGCCTGTGCCCATGCCTGTTCTCCATGCGCCGGCTATGCAGTCCGTATCCGCGCCTCTTACGTATGCCCAGGTGGTACGCAGCAGACCCCGCCAGCAGCATTTGCCACCCATGTCTTCACTTGCTACCCACTCCGCCCGTCTTTCGACACCTTGGGCCGCACCACGAATCAGCAATTCCTGGCGCACTCCTGACAATCGACTGATCTGTTACGCCTGCGGTACTCCAGGACACGTGGCGCGATATTGTCGCCGTCCCTTCCAACCCATCCACGACGCTACTCGGCCGTTCCCGTATTACCCACAGCCCATGCACCAACCTGCTCTCTGTCCCTCAACGCAGTTTGGCTACACTAACCTTCCCGAGTCTCACTCAACCCATCCCCCATCTAAGACTCACTCTCCCCCTCCCCGGTTTCTCGCAAGCGATCACTATCCCCGATGCATCCCCGACCCGCTTTCTATAACCGGGGAAACTAAACGCCGCAGTTCCAGAGGCAAGAACTGCACCGTCGTTGAAATGCTAAAGTCCTCGCACTTCACCTGCTAATGTAGTCGCCATGTCTGTAGATGGTGTTTCTACTTTTGCTCTCGTCGATACAGGTGCTGTCGTTTCTTTTATAGCCGCCCAGCTCTGCCGCTCTCTACGCAAAGTGACCACGCCGCTCTCTGGACTATCGCTTCGTACGGATAGCAGACAACCAGTTCGACCTCTCGGCACCTGTATGGACCGCATATTCATCCAAGGCTCTATGTACGTTGTCGAGTTCTTCGTCCTTTTGGTGTGCTCGCATGACGTTATCCTCATGTGGAACTTTCTGCCACATCACCATCGACTGCGCACGCGCTGAAGTTCAATTTTCGCACCTGTGTGACGAACCTTTGCACAAAACTCTTGAGCAGTCGTCAAAACTTGTCGTGCGTGAGGACACCGAAGTTCCGCTAGCCTGTCTTGCCATCGTCCCTGTTTGCTGCGATGACCATAACGATGCTACGGTAATGTTTACACCTTCCGACTTTTACATGAGCCGCAGAGCCGTTTTCTTGCCTTTCGCTACAATTAATGTCACTAATGGCCAAATCAATATTTTCGTCCACAACCCCCTTTCTGCACCGCTTACGCTACTTGCCGCCGAATGTCTCGGTCGAGTGGAGTACCTTGATTCATCTCTTTTTCTTAACATGCCATACGAATCGTGCAGTAGCGCATCGACCGAACTTCATGCCCTTTCCAGCAACACAACAGCACAAACGACAACATTCTTAGGATGTTCGCTTCTTTTTTTATTATGCCTCCAAACAAAGAATCAAATCTACTCAGCCCGGATTGGTGGACCAAAGTCATGTGAACTGGCCCAAATTTGGTAGCCGTACAGGTAATCAAATTTGGTTGCTTCTGAAGTGCCAGGCATTCATTGAAAAGTCGTGTAGCTCTTGCAGAATCACCAATTACGGGGACGCTCATGACACCCATACAACTATACATTCATCCATATATTGAAGGGCACGAAAAAAATGAGGAAATAATGCGAATTTTGCACTCAGTCGTGCAAGCCTTTAAACAGCCAAACTGCACGATCCTAACGATTATTCTTGTTGTGTCTAGGTTGTTTAGGCCTTAGCTAACGGATGCAAGTTGTTGCTGGGTTGCTCCTGGGTCGTCACTGAGCTCTCTCTAACTATGTTGTTTTTGCGTTGATTTTAAGTGCGCAGAGGTTAGACTTAAACCACAGACCATCACGGACACGACACGAACATCCGTCTTCGTGTAGTTTTTCTTATTTTATGTGCCCCGCTGCGCTTCCTCTTGCACGCTGAATGTCTGAGCGTCTAACATGATTCCAGCGAGGGCTGCAGTGCCCCAGGTACCGCACCCGTCAAAGCTTTCTGAGCTTCAGCCTGGTACCATGCCAGACCAAGCACATCAAATGAAAGCGGCGGATCAGCATCGGGACAACCCTTGGTGCAGGGCAGCAGCCTCTGACGGCTACAGGTCAGAGATATACTTCTTATTCTGCGAATCTCTCGCTGCAACCTGGCCGAGGCCTCCCCATGGAACGCATGTCCTGCCTCGACATCAATCTGCCTGAGGGTCCAGATGATGACTTTTCTGACATGTCTGAATCCTCTGCCACTATTACGTACATAGATGCTACCACGCCTTCTTCCAATCGCTCGGAAAAACACGTCGATGTACCACCTAACAAACGCTGCCGCATATCGAAGAGGTCGCACATGCCGCCTAACTCTCTGCCAGCAGAAAACGAACCTAAACATAAGCCGAACTTGACCATTATATTGAAAGTTGAAAGTTGAAAGTTGAAATTTATTTCACCACAACGATACACCGTGATTTACATAAACAAGAAACAATTGTGGCATGGAAAGTAGGAAAAAAGCTGCGCTATAGCAGCTTGACTAGCCCCACCTCCCATTTGTACAAGGCAACAGAAACAATGGCACACCAAGCTCCATACGGTGCTCACGTATGATTGAAAGAAAAAAGAAAAGAAAATAACATTCTAGTGGTTGTTTATGAAGTACAGAATAGATGCACACTTGGGTGTTTACAAACGAACAATTTCTGGGAAGAAAGGCAACCAATATAAGACGCTATAACAGAAAGGGGTACACTTAAAATTCGAACAAAAAAAACCCAGAGCATGTTATCACACGATTAATGCCACTTGCGTTGAAAGCAGCCTTCGAAGAAGCAGCTCTAAATGGAGTACTGCACCGCCCATCTCGGCCAGGTGCCGGGTGCCCTATCCAACGTCAACGATATCGCCCATGATGCAGCGCGCGTACTTACCGACCGCACTGCCACAGGGCAACCCCATCTTGCTGGGTTAGATACCCATCGGGATGCACCAATTACGTACAATAAAATTACAAAGCACTTTTACCTGGAACGCCGCATTTTTCCACCCCCACATCCAAAACTTAACCGACCGCTGGCATTAACCCTACGCCTATTACAGACACACACGTACCCAAACCTTGCCACACTTCACGTTTATTATCCCGATGCATACCCCAACCACACATGCCCATCATGTGAACACACAGCGACACTCGCACACATGCTCTGGGAATGCAGAACAACTCCTCTCGACTCTACCTCAAGCAAGTGGGAGAGGTCTCTCAGGAACTGACTTCTTGCCGACCAGCAATGGGCCGTCCAGCAGGCCCACGAAGCGGCCGCCAGGTACTCCCTGTCGGTCCCTACGTGGGAGACGCCCGCTACGCGCTAAGCGCGTCCTGCAGGACTGAAATAAAGCTTTTTCATTCCATTCCATGGAGTACTGCAAGAACGGACAAACGAACGTCTGAATCTTCTAGCTTTAGGTACTCGTAATGCAGACGCCTCCGAACGTCTACTGAAAATCTCAAGCATTGCAGGAGTACTTGTACAAGCCTACGAGCCACGACTGAGCAACTGCCCAGTAGGCGGCATCAAGGGAGTCCCAGTAAACCTTGATCAAGCATACATCATCGCTGCCCTTCTTCAAAGAGCTCCCGTCAGGTCTGTAAGACAGCTAGGAGCGTCAGAAAACGCCCGCATTGTGTTTGTCACGGAAAGCGCTCCTGAACACGCACTCTTAGGCTATACACATTACCGAGTGTACAACTACATTGAGGCTCCGAGACAGTGTACCAAGTGTCAGCGTTTAGGCCATGTTGCTGGTGCCTGCAGGCTACAGGCACGGTGTTCTCGCTGCGGTGGCTACTACGATCGATCTGCATGTGAAAATGAGGAGCCACCGTGTCCTAACTGCGATAAAAAACACGGATCTACGTCTACTCACTGCCCCATTCTGCGCAAAGAGAAGCGCATCCACAACTACAAGAGCGAAAACAACGTTGGGTACTGAATTGCAAAGGATGCGGTACACCATCAACAGAAACCTAGAAGTGGTGACCAAGCAATGACACCCACAGTAGACAATTGAACATCAGCAAATCTGCCACGGGTCAACGACACAACTGAGTTCCCGTCTCAATTGACATGTCAATCAGATCCAGCTCCTTCCACATGAAGTGCTCAAAAGCGTACGTCTGGCCAGTCGAATGAGTCACGCGCCCCAACTTCTTGGAGTGGACCACGTGAGTACACTGCTCGACAAGACAATGGAAACATATACTCATTGGTATCTGCACTTGTCGACGCTGTACGGAGCTTCTTCGCTCCGATGTCCTTCCCGGTAGCTAAGTCTATATTGACCCTGCTTGATTTTCTGTCTTCTGTTCTGGCACAATGGCGTTAACGGCGCAGCCATCCAGTCTGAAGAACATTAGAGAAAAGGCAACCATAATTCAATGGAATGTCTGCAGTATCCACCGTCGTCTTTCTGACTTCAGACAATTGGTATACAAGCCACCCTTTCCGGCCATCTGAGAGTCCATCTCAGATCACCATCTGAGAGTCCCGAGAGCGCACCGGCATACGTATTTCAGAATACACCATCACATTCTCCTCAACAGAAACGTGTCAGCTGAGTTCTTTTAGCTGTTCGCAACAATTTAACTTTCAATGTTCACCACATATCAGCTGACGCATTCAATAAATATGCTGCAGAGACAGTGAAGATGGACACTTCGTTATTTACGGTTATTGCGGCACACATACCACATTGAACTACATTCGACGTCGACAGACTGCCGGACATAATAGATGAAACACCTGGACCTGATATACTAACCGGGGACTTCAATGCCCATCACCTTGCCTGGGGTGGCAGGAAGACTTCAGTGCGCGGTAGACGCCTTTTCGGCAGCACTCATCGAAATAACCTGGTGATTATTAATGATAGGCAGCCAACCTTCTTTAGGAACGACCGATGCAGCGCCCTGGATATCAACATAATCTCCACCTGTGTCGTGTCTACGGTGACCTGGTTTGCCAATATCGAAAATCATGGGAGGGACCACGTGGCCACCTGCATCTCATTGGGCTCTCCAACGCTAAACAGAAAGCAAAGGAGGATTCGGTGCGCTGAATGGAAAGCATATAACGTTGCAGTCAAGGACGCAGAGCCATCCGAAATGACGTATGAGGAATTCGTGGCTACTCTGAATTGAGCAAACCAAAGCAGCACTAAACATCTAGAACCACCTCAAACTCCCTCAATGGTCGCCGTGAAGTATGAGATTCTGCGGGCTATTTGTCGCCGATCTGAAAGACGTGCTCGAAGGACATTATCTGCAGATGACATTCGTGAGGACAGGCAAATACAAAAGCGAATTAAACATCACCTTGACAAGCTAGATAAGAGGCAATGGCGGCTCTTCTGTTCAACACTGGACTCAAGAAAGCTGCTGTCTAGAATATGGAGTATTGTTCGGAGCCTGAAAACCCCACCGACCCACCTTCATCCATTCAGCTCAGTTCTTTTGTCTCGTAAAAGCAGCGAGTTGGACATGGCGGAAGCTTTCTGCTCTAAGATCACAGCAGCGGCTATAGCAACGTTACCTCGTGCATCACGACAAGTTTCAACGCCGCAAAACACCATTAAGGTAGATGAACCTTTTACTATCATGGAACTTCTTGGTGCTTTGGCACTGATGAACAAGGCGTCATCTCCTGGACCTGATTGCGTCAGCCACGCTGAGTTAACCCTTTTAGGCGACAAGGCAAATATGTGTGTACTTACCATATTCAATGCCAGCTGGGAGAGTCCGTCTTGAACCTTCCTGGAAACGAGCCCGTGTTATTCCTATTCTAAAGCCAGGCAAGCCTCCCACGTAACTCAACCCTTATTGCCCCATTGCTCTTCTCAGCTGCGTAGGAAAGCTCATGGAGAAGATGGTGTTGATACGCCTGGAGTGGATGCTTATGAACAAGAATGCCTACCCCCCACAAATGTCTGGATTTAGAAAAGGACGCAGCAGCATTGACAGTGTAATGAATCTCATCAACTGCGTAAAGTTGAACAGAGCAACCGGTAACCTCACTATCAGTGTATTCCTCGACATTAAAGGAGCATTTGATAACGTGACTCATGAGTCTATCCTACACGTCCTGGGGTCATTAGGTACAGGAGGTCGTATGTACCGCTGTATCTTGGACTACCTCAGAGACAAGGCAGTCTACATGTCCTCAAAAGAAGGTGAGGCAACTTCGTACACAGTGCATCAAGGAGTTCTCCAGGTCGGTGTCCTCAGTCCGACCTTATTCAACATCTCTCTCATCGAACTAGAGAAATGCATCCCAGCATCGGCAGAAATCTCACTTTACGCAGATGACATTTGTATATGGAGCAGCGGTCGCAACAGACATGTTCTACAATCAAGATTGCAGAAAGCTGTGAACTCCATCGAAAAATCCTTGCTTGAATGTGCTCTAACGATGTCACCAGAAAAGTGTCCCACCATTGCTTTTATGGGGCATGATGTTTCACGCTACACAATAAAGGTAGCTCATTCTCCCATTTGGTACGTGACAAATCAAAAGTTCCTGGAAGTGACAATAGACCGGCTAATGACGTGGACTCCCCCGTTTGGGTATTAAAGGAAAAAGTTGCGTCATACGCGAGCATTTTTCGCTTACTAACAGGCAATGCTGGTGGCTGTACCGTTAATGCTATGTTACAAATGTATACCACTCTCTGCGAAGGTCTTCTACGTTACAGCATTCCTTCGATGCATGGAATTTCTCAAACGAACATACAGGCACTGACTGGAGTCCAGGCACAAGCCTTGAGGGTGTGCCTTGGCTAATTACAGAACACATCAAGCACCGGAACGCTTGCTCAAAGCAGGCGCCTTTCAGCTCCTGTTCTTCTGCAGCAGGAGTTTCTTCGAGTCTACTTGCGTTATGCAACCAGAGCGCCGGATCATCCTCTTGCTTCAGACAGTAGCCCTGTGCAGAGCCTCCACCCGCTACCCTATCAGAGAGCATCAATTCATGCAGAACCATCATGGAAATCTCCTTCGTGGACCATAGTCACCTTTGTGCCTGGGTTCAAGAGCAAAAGACGCACACCCAAACCACCACTCGGACACTTCACTCTAGAGCATTTGGAAAACTGCTACAAAGCTCACCGTCATATTTACACTGACGGCTCTCTTACGTCTACATCATCTGCCATAGGCGTCTGGATTTCATCTGCCAATGTCATTATCTCTGCCACTCTCAATCACTGCACTTCATCTACAGCCACTGAAGAGGCTGCACTGCAGGCTGCCATGAATTATATCATTGACCAGACAGCCGAGTCCTGGGTCATCCTCATTGACTCAAGAGCTGTTCTGCAGTCGCTGAGATCTTCATGCACACAGGACCAACTCGTCATGGACATCAAACGCGTATGCAAGAATGCCTGTGACCTCCATGATCGCAGTGTTCTGCAATGGATACCTGCCAACTGCGGAATACAAGGCAACGTCTGGGCTGATGACGCTGCCAAAGCTGGACATAACACTTAAACAGAAATCGTCGAGACACCTTTCTCGAGGGAATATGCAGCAACGCTAGTGTTGCCACACGCCTGGTGCCTCCAGCGATTCCTATGGACAGACCATAGCCAATAGTATAGGCCTCTGTACAAGATTAATCCATCGTGTGACTTCGGGATGCCGCAAAATCTCAACAGGCAAGAAGAAACGTATTTACAATGCATCCGATCAAACGTAGCAAATATGAAATACTTCAGGAACGAAATCGAACTGTCCGACTCAGCATTTTTTGCTTAATGTAAAGTTGTTGATGGCATCCAACATGTCCTCTGTGAGTGTACGAAATACGCATCAGAGAGATAGTCTTTGAAGACGGGCTTAAAATTGCAACAGGACACAAATTTGGAGTTAAAAAACATTCTAGGCGTATGGCAGAACACCTCCAGTGCGTTAGACTCTACAAAAGCGCTACTGACGTTCTTACGGGCCACAGGCTTGAACGAAACGTTGTAAATTGTGCAGTGCGTGTGAGAGACTCAATGTGCTATGTGACTGTTATGCGTTAATGTAACTGTACAAGTTCTGTGTTTATCATTGTATATATCATTGTCATTACCCGGCAACTGGAGTAGCCTGTCAGGTGAAAATTCAGGCAAGCCTCTCCAGCTTCCCATTAAAATCATTCTCTCTCTCTCTCTCTCTCTCTCTGAACTCAAAAGACAGCTCACTCGCTGAAACCGAGTGATCGTACCTCTCATATATTTACACGCATGTCGCTGTTAGCATAGGCCTTCTATCGCTTCGGGATCTTCTCACAGTCATTGTTGCCTTTTCCATTCCTTAGACGTGCTCGGTGTGTCCAGCCTTCCCTCATCGCTTCGTCGAATTTAGTTGCACTAAGTGTTGCCTTCTTGATTTTAAGTACATCAGTTGTGAGTAGTGAATAGTAAATTTTAGATATCTGTGGCACTTACAAATTTTGACTATGATAGTCTTCTTTTTTTACCAGTGGGCTACTTATTTGTTTGATTGTTTGTTTGTTTGTTTGTTTGTTTGTTTGTAAACCATAACATATACCCACTCTTGGGCATTTGATAATAAAACATGTATTCTGTTGCATTCTTCGTTTTGAGTGGACAAGTGGTGAGCAGGGGCGTTTACTCAATTTCTGGGGCACACGCCCGTTTATGGTGAAAACTTTCTGAGAAGCCACACAGCCACTTACCCATTTTGCTTTTATAGGTCGCACAAAAATATAGCTATCATAAATAGCATAGATGTTTAAAAGCTGGTGTTTACCCGAAAGAATCCAGCACCGATTACCTAGCGGTTACATCATCTGGCTGCTGTGGTATAGGTCAGACATTGTTCATTCGGGCAGCTTGGTCAAAATAGGTATTGAAGCTAGACCTAGTCGGCAAACAACAGCCGTCACAAAAACAATTAGAAGTTGCAAAGACATTTTCACTTTTGAAGTGGTTGGCAACAACACTGGCCTGACAATGGTCGCGGTTCACGACAGATACTTCTTCATACGCAACGTGCTTCCAAATGCTGTCAAACGCATGCACTAAGCCTGTTTCAGTGCATAGACAGCCTTGCACTAGCGGGGTGAAAACTTTGAAGGATAGCGGAGCGGGTGACCTCATTTCTGTCTCTTCACTTTTCTCTTTCGTTGTTTACTTCTTTCGCACACAATTTTTGTCTCTCGCTGTTTTTCTCTTGATATTTTTTCTCGCACATTCCCTGTATCTTCCTTTTCTTTCTTTAGGAATCCATCTATTTTTTCTCGCTCTTTCAATTTTTTTTCTACTTCTCTCATTCTTGATGTCTCGCTATTTCATCAGTTCTAGCTTATTCTTCTTCTTGCTATCTGTTTCTTTCTCTTTCCAGTTTTTTTTTAATTCTTTCTGCTTCTTTCTCGCTTGCTAATTTTACATCCAATTTTTGTGTCTATTTCATTCTGTATATTTCTATCTCTCCCCACGTGTTTTTCACTCGTTCATCATCTTTTTTTTTCTATCTTTTGCACATTTTTTTATTTATTTCTCTCCATTTCTAATCTGAGTATCCTCTTCATCTCTCTCTTTCTCTCTCTACGCGTGCTCTCTCACTTATACAAGTTATTGCACATCACGCTGAACAAATCGGTGCAGCAGTAAAGCGCCGAGAGCACTTGTTCATGGAGTGAAGCCGATGGTGAAGGGAGAGCGCACCGGCTGATTTGCAACACAGCACCTGCTAGTACCGATGTTGGCTTTACGCATGGTGAATATCTGCCAGGCTAAGCTGTTCCGCTGTTAGAATTCCGCCAGCTTTTCCAGGCGCGAGGGTACTCGCAAACCGCTACGGCGTGATATTGTTTCTGGATTGGCTTTACCGCGGTGTGAACAATTAAGTGCACACCACAACGGTGTTCACACTTATCGGTTGTGGGCCTAATTTCTACAACTATAAATTACCACACCTAAAACCAATACATTACTGAAATGGTGAATAATAAGTCAGCGTATATTGTAACTCATCAGTGTGACCAAAGGCAAACAAATACAACATTCTGATCGATTTAGAAGGTGATATTCACTGTTACCTAAATAGTGGTTCAAAGGCACGCAGGCATTTATAGCTGGTACTGCCACTTAAATATCTTGCACACTTTCCATCAAGGTGGGAAAAAACTTTACGATATAGCAAGATCAACCCCTTGAATATTTAGTGTGGTTACAATATGGTCGTAGCATCGTAAAAAACACGGAAGAAAAAAAACTGTGGGCAATTTTCGAGGATTCGCTATTTTGTTAGAGGAAAACTTAATAAAAAGCTGCTGGTTTTAATACGTACGTAAAAAAGGGACACATAAGCATTTACTGGTGAATGAAATATTTCATACTAGGTAAATTAAAATAAGGGGAACTCGAGCGAACTGCGCCGTTCACTTTATTTTATTGCTTCTTCTAGTGAATGGTTCAGCTAGGGGGGAACGTTAGTTGCGTCTGTTTCTTAGTACGTGAAGTTCGCGCTGTTAAAATCATGAAGAACTTTATAACAGTTTCTGAGCCTATGCTGATGTCAAATAATCTTTTACAAGCAATACACCCACATCTCCCTCATACCTCGAACACCAATAACTTCCTCTTCTATTCGCTGAACAGTGTTCATTAACCGCACGACTGCGCAGCAGGACAACGATTACCATCTGAATAATCTAAAAATATGTCTACTTTCTACCGCTCTTAGTTTTTTGCTGCACCTATTTACTCTAAGAATGCAGTCAGTGAACATTTCGGATGTGTGCCAACACCTTTGTTTTCGGAGTACTAAATCAGATTCTTGTTCTAAGCACTCATGAGTATAGAATACAGAGCGAACCTAATTCGACACGGAAAGTGCTACTGCACCCGTGTTTTGTTTTCCGTTCCATTATACACAGACTTATAACCATGAGTGCTTACCAGCCATAATTCAGCTGTTCAGTTTATTCAGAAGCCACTGCACTGTCACAACAAATAACCAAACGCAAGCTTATAATATTGTTACGGGAGAGCACACAGAGAAACGAGGTTACAGCTAAGATACATTTGCACGACGCCAAGCCTAAGCCGAGATGGCAAGCGAGAGCGTGCCCGCCATTTCAGGATCACGCCGTCTTTCTCGCTGTCTGTTTTGATTCTTCAGCGTGATGTAGTCTTGTAACATGACCCCCGGGTGCAGAAGCACCGTCTCGGTACTTTCTATGGTTTTGAGGAGTGGTAGAGCTTAAGGCGGGAGACAGGAATAATGCCTGTAAACAATGAAGCGGAAAAAGACGACGACTTCAGCGGGGCTATCTCGTCGGTAACGTCGGTCACCTGGCGCAAGACCCGGTAGGGTCCTGAGTAACGCGAAAGCAGCTTCTCAGAGAGACCAACATTCCGAGTCGGGGTCCACAACCACACAAGGGAACCCGGGGCAAAGGAGACATCACGATGACGTGCGTCGTAGCATTGCTTCAGTTGCTCTTGCGATGCTAAGAGGCGCTTCCGAGTGACTTCTCAAGCTTTGCGAGCTCTGGTGATAGTGTCAGGGGCGTATTCAGTCGGCGAATCGACAGCTATCGGAAAGATGGTGTCGAAAAGTAGAGTTGGGTCGCGGCTAAAAAATGGCAGCATATCCACGGAGTGAATAATAGAGAGTGGGGCGAAGCATTCGTCCATCCATTCGTTCTTGCTTCTGTCCGTCCATGCGTCCGTCTGTGTGACCATCCATGTGTCCATCCGCCCATCCGTGCGTGCGTCTATTCATGCATCCTTCGCTGCATTCGTCCATGCATCCGCCCCTGCGTCCGTTCATGCGTCCATCCATGCATCTGTCTGTGTGTCCGATTGTCCATCTAGTCAACACTCCAAGTACCACCATCTCGCATCTTTTCATCATATATTCTCCATATAGAAGCACCACCATCCAGCGAACATTCCAAAGACTAAACGAGCGGTGGCACACGCACACTTTCTTACGGCTTGTGCTTCGGGTCTACTTCCAACCTTTAACCACCTCGAGTTCATGGTATATGCTACTTCACTGTATTCGTGGCACTGCGGCCCAACGCTCGCTAAACCTTTCTAAAACCAAGGAGGTTACGCCCAGCGAGTATAACGTAGCTACCTTTTCCTGTCAGATAATGCTCATTGTATAGATGCCAATGGCTGCTAATGGGGAATGAGAGACAGGTGCATTCGGCATTTAGTTAACGCGCACGCCGCGAACTTTTTATTGTTCAACAAAGCACAGGAGAAACCTCCCACCGGCACCACCTTGCAGGTCAAAATATAACACTGGTTACACACTACGACTATGACTACGAGGGACGAACGGGTGCCACTTTAAGGAGCTTCGCCCCTAATAAGAGATATAATGGTGAAAACCCAGTGGTATCATGGCGTGAGGAATCATATGTAAATGTGACAGATGACAATGCAATGTCTCAGTCTAGGTGGTCAGAGGAGACGTACATGGTGAGCATGTCAGTTATAGTCCGGTTGAATCGTTCGGTAAGCCAATTAGTTTGTGGATGGTAGGCCGTCGTAAATTTATGTTTGGTTTTGCAAGAGCAAAGCAGGTCATCAATAACTCGGGAGAGAAAATAGCATTCACTATCTGGGAGGAGGTGGCATGGAGCACTACGATGGAGGATGACATCGTAAAGATTGATTGATTGATATGTGGGGTTTAACGTCCCAAAACCACTATATGATTATGAGAGACGCCGTAGTGGAGGGCTCCGGAAATTTAGACCACCTGGGGTTCTTTAACGTGCACCCAAATCTGAGCACACGGGCCTACAACATTTCCGCCTCCATCGGAAATGGACATCGTAAAGAAGGAAACCACCAACATCTGTGGCACAGCTGGTTGGAAAAGCCTGCGTGATGGCGTACCGGGTCGAATTATCCGTAGCGACAGCTATTTATTTGTTTCCGGGGGTAGACTGAAGGAAAGGGCCTAGGAGGTTAAGACCAGCACGAAAGAAGGCGTCAATAGGAAGATCAAGTGGTTGGAGGAGTCTGGCAGGACTCATAGGGGAGTTTTTCGACGATGGCACCAGTCGCATGTGACGACGTAGTGGTGGACGGAGCGATAAAGCCTGGGCCAGTAAAATCGATGATGAACGCGGTCATAAGTCTGAGAGAGACTAAGGTGACCGGTGGTGGGGGCGTCATGAAGCTGTGCGATTGCACTCGAGCGTAGGTGGGAAGGCACCACATGGAGCAGTTCGCGCCCATTTGTGTTGACATTGTAGCGGTCATGGTGCCTTCTTTAAGCACAAATAGACGAGTAGACGGATGGGGCGTCGGAGAGTTCAGCTTCTCAATAATGTCATGCAAGACGGGATCTCGGCACTGTTCATCCCGGATGTTGCTCAAAGCAGAGAGGGAGAGAGAGAGCACACATGGCGGTGCGTCATCTAAAGTCTCAGGGGGGTCCACTGGATAGCGAGACGAGCAGTCAGCGTCATGGTGTAAACTGCCAGATTTGTTAGACATTGAGTAGTCGTATTCTTGGAGCCGTAGTGCCCAGTGACCAAGACGCCCAGTGAGATCCTTTTACGACGAGAGCCAGCACTGTACATTGCAACTGTACATTAAAAGCTATAAGCGTGCCTTTGCAACACTGAAGACTTTCTCTTTTATGCTGCATAACACGATCAAGTAGGCACGTACACACTTCTAATAATTTTTCTTTATTTGTTTGGTATTTTTTTCCTTTAATATCCCACCAAAGACAACGAGTGTGAATGTGAAACTTACCTACTTGAACTCCTGATCTGAATATTGCTGGCTGAGGCAGTTAACGCACTGGGGAGAAAGACAGGAGTTGAAATGAATTAGTTGTTACCTTTCCTACAAATGACGCTCAAAAGCGGGTTTCTCTGCGTACTGTGCTGCATAGAGAACACGGTAAGAATTTTGGCTGATTGGTTCATGATTACTGACGGTAAAATAGTGTTAAAACACTGGATGAAGATGGGACACAGGAACCAGCACTGTGTTCTTTTTCTTTCCTTCTTTCTTTCTTCCTATCTATTTACTTATGTTTTGTTGATGGGTCTTTCTCCCTCTCTTTTCCTCAACGTTTTCTAACAGTTCAGTAAACAGGACCAGCAAGCTTTTTTCATGGCAATTTATAAAATAACCTCACTGTAAAACTAATTATAGCCCCGTAGACTCACAATAGCCAAAGCTTTTTTTGTTTTTTTTTTCTTCTAAGACTGTGTGAGAGCAGTTGGTACACCCTCTCGTTGCCTTTTTCTTTCCTCTCGCTTGCACAAGCGTGCGGGAAGCCGCATAGGATGTCTGAATGGCAAAGAACCAGAGCCTTGCGACAAGGTTACAAGGCTGAGCATTTTGGCACTTTCTGTTGCTAGTTTTGTATTATTGTGTGGGCTACTGCATTACTTCTTTTGGGCTAACTGGCTCATTGTGGAGCAAGAACATTCCCTCCACAAGATAGACGACAGAGACACACAAGCGCTGTTCATTTATTTTTCTGTGTTGTCTGTCTGGGGGGTATGAGTTCCCGATGTTACTTCCTTGCATCTTGAATGAATATTAGCGCGGCAAAAACGGGGACGAGAAGACAAGAGACAAAGCCCCGCCACAGTGGTCTAGTGGCTAAAACTCTCGGCTGCTGACCCGCAGATTCCTGGCTGCGTCGGCTGCATTTTCGAAGGAGGCGAAACTGCTGTAGGCGCATGTGGTCAGATTTGGGTGCACGTTAAACAACTCCAGGTGGTCGAAATTTCATATGGTGGTTTTGGGACGTTATACTTCACATAATAGAAAAAACAAACTACACCGTTCACTCGCAACTAACTTTTATTTCAAAACGAAGCGGATTGAATAACATCTTTTTTTCTCGTCCCCATTTTGGTCGCGCTGAAATTCGTTGAAAATGGAAGCACACCAACTCAGCCAATTCTACGTTCTGGTGTTACTCCCTTGATCCACAATGTGGGCGGTTACTTCCCGTTCACTCATGCGCTGAAGTTTCCCGCATCGATTAGCTTACTCGGGTTTCCGTGCTTTGCTACACACTCAAAGTTCAATGTTAACATCAACTACCAACACCCCGCCGCTGATGGGATGATGGAAGTCGTGTTTCTGCGCGCCGTGGTGGCTTTTGTTAGTCTTCACGGTAAGCTCCTTCACACCACAGCCACCACTCGTTTCGAAGTGGGGTTACGTCGTAACCGAACTGTACTGTCTAGCACCACCGAATCAACAGATTAAGGAAGACAGCTACTCAGGAGACGGGGAAGGAGAAACAGGCAAATTTAGTTGAGCATTTCGCACTTGTCTACCTAAAAAAATTGCCCGCAGCTTCCCTCGGGGGAACACTGAGGAGGATGCGGACCATATAATTGGTTAACGGGGTGTTAAAGTGCGACTTACTTGGGTCGATGGCTAAATTGGTTAACGTGGTTGTGAAATGGGGTGTTAAATTGCGACTTACTTGGGTCGATGGCTAAATTGGTTAACGTGGTTGTAGGAGGGGGTGTTAAATGAGTGAACACGTACACACGTATGCGAAAGGGCGGCGCTGGTCGAAGGGACGTCGATCATTGTGTTTGTGGATTCGTTGGAATTCATTTCACCGCGACCTTGGACGTGGACGCGCCGTACAAACCAACCGACGAGCGGCAACTGAGCGAGCGAGCGCCGACCTTGAGTATATATACAGCACGACGGCGCCTGCACTGTCAGCTGTTGAATGTTCTCGAAGCGCGACGCCACATGCGCGTCCACTGGAGAATCAGGAGAATTGTAGATGTCGAACGCGGTGTGTAGAGGAGGAAGGGTGCACAGATGGTGGAGGAGTGAAGCACGCGCGGTGTGTAGAGGAGGAAGGGATGCACAGATGGTGGAAGAGTGGGCGACGGCGCGACGGCGCATGCGCGCGCGTCAGCTGTCGAATGTTCGAGAAGCGGTGCGGACGGCGCACTACAAGGCGCGAGTATAAGATGCTCCGCATCTAAAAAGCGTTCAGCAATGAGCGACTGGATGAGGCTCAGAGCGACCTTTGGGTGAGAGCCTCACAGGCCACAGCTGCAGCGCAGAGCCCGTCCTTGCGTCTCTTTCACTCAGTGACACGGTTATAAGAGCTCCAGCCGGCCCTCCTAACATATCGTTGCCAATCGCACACAAGACGCCCCATACCAGTACGCCAGCTGCGTGATAACGCAACAGTGTCAAAGACGTGTCCTTGCACTGTGTTGACGTAGCAAAGCTGTAGTGGTCAATGGCACTTAGGCGGCGTTGGACTAAGCCTGAGTTTCTCCTCCGCTCATCAGGCCAGTAGCATCGTGGCATATCATAGAAACCACAGCGGCCCATTGTGAAGAATACACCAGCTGTAGACATCGTGACGCTTCTCATTTGAACTCGCGTGCACCTCCTTGTGCAAATTCCGTCTCCGAGATTGATCAAACTGTCTCCACTCGTGTGGGATGTCTCCGCCATCCAACTTAGCAGATAACATGGTGCCAGTGAGGCTCATAACACGCAACCTACATTACACAGGAGACTGCGTACACAGTGAGCATTGTTCGCTGCGTACACGACAAACTTAAATGCATGCATGCGCCCAAGGCTGGCCAGTACTGCGATATAAAGGTATAGCGAGAGCACCTCAGAAATACTTCTGGGTATCTGTATTTCTGTATCGAGATAGATTTCAAAACGAAAAGTATTTGTATCTCAGTAATGAAAAACTTACATGCAGTCTTGGTTGCATTGTTACACTTGCCAGGACACGCGTATATTCTCGGCGCTATTCTTTCTTGGACCGTACGCGCCACAAAATGCACGTATGATGTACCTAGCAGCGCCTACCCTAGCATAGCCTTGAACGGTATTATACAGTATTTAAAGCAAGGGGGTAAATGAGAGCGAAGATGCGGGGAGTTATAGGAGGGTAATGATGGAAGAAAGGGGTGGGCTGAAGCATAGCTTTGTGTGGTACAGATTACCAAGCTGATGGGAAAAAGAAGCTGTGGTGTCGTGCTTTCGGTTCCGCTTTTGGAACCGGTCGGCTGGCCCCTAGGAAGTTCTGTACATATGTATATATCGTAATGCCTGTGTATATAAAGACACAGTTTTAAAGACGATAGTCTTTCTTGTGGACCTTCACGCAAAAATTTTGGTCTGTCTGTGTGTGTCTGTCTGTACATTTCTCTGTTTGTACACTCTTAACGGGCACCTGGTACTTAAAACGGCCGACCCCATCCGCCACGCCCACCGATGTTGCTCAAGATTTAGCGTTCATACTTGTGCGATTGTCAATAAAAAAGCAGTTATTCCACACGTCTTGGGCACCGTAACACGAATATATTCTGCATGTGGGTTTTTTACTAGAAAAGGCATACATAATTGATTTTAAGGACTGTAGCGCTTATCACGCTGCGCTGACCATGAAACGCTTGCACGAAAAAGCGAGTGTTTCCAACGCTTTGCTAAGAGGAGACGGTAGTGGCTCCTACCCATCACCTTGCGTTCTACACCTTATCACCTCTAGACAGGTGCGCAGCCCGTGTCACAGCCACGCACTTCGTTTTCCAAGAAAGTTGCAAGATGGCACTCAGGTCTCATGTCTCAAGTGCGGAAGTTAAGAGAGCCGTAGCAAAACGTCAGGAAGCCTTTAGGGAACTCAGACGTGTTAAGCAGCGGGGTGAAGCGACAGATAAAGTTGAAAGAAAGTAGAAAATATTTCTAAACTCTAGAAGGGATGCATCCCTTCTGATCAATGAAAAGATTAGAATAAAGGGAGCTCAGTGGCTGGCAGAAGTACATAAAACAATAGAAAGGCAGCTGCGAAATTTTGAAACCATCTAAATTTCCTAAGAAATGAGACGAGCCTAGAGAAGAGGTTTAAAACTACAGCTCAAGGCGATAGGCTAGAAGGGGACGAAGCTATTGAATATATAAGAACAAGGGTGACAGAAAAATTTCATCAAAGAAGTGCTTTATGCACCACATTAGACAAGGAGGAATCAAGTACGTGGCGCAATGGCTCCACATTCACCACGACAGGGGGAAAGGGCTCAGAAGAGGGTTCCTAGTAGTACATCAACAGGCCCAGATGGCATTCCAATTATACTGATAAAGACATTGGGTCCGAAGTCCAAGCAGACTTTGAGAGAGGCTGTGAGTAGAATAATATTGGATGGTGAAGTCCCCGATGGATGGAAACTTAGCAGGATGAGCACAATCTCTAAAGAAAAGGGGGACAAATATGACATGAACAACTACCGTTATATAAGAGTGACATCAATGGTCTGGCGGTGCAGATTATAAACGAAAGACTGTATGCGTGGATAGAGAATGAGGGGTTGCTGAGGGAACTGCAGAATGGGTTTCGGAAACACAGGAGGTTGGAAGACAACTTGTTCTCACTGACGCATGGCATCGAAATAGCAGAAAAGTAACACGGGCCCCTGTGGCTAACATTTTCACATATTAACGGAGCATATTGTCGCGAGAGGAAACGATAGGCAGGAACTCGTGGTAGAGGACTGTTTACTCAGCCACAGCTGCCATTCACTTTTTCGCTCTCGTCTTCTGCTACCAACACAGCGTGGCATTACCCTCTCCCCAATAAAAAAAAGAAGAAGCATAGAATGAATGCCATGGCTCCGAAAAACACCGAAAGGTAGTAAGAAATGTCTGTGTCTAATGAAAAGAAAAAGGACGAGATGAAAAATAAAGAGGCAAGAAAGTAATGTTGAATTGTCTTGAAGGATATTGCCACATCACAAAGTTCTTGTCTTGCAGTCAACGAGTATAGTACGGCTTCATCCTGGAGACGTGAACCACATCCGAGGAGCGGGGTCTGCGAGAACGGTGTGACGTGTCTGCTGGAACGACAACTTCGTAGTTCACTTCGCCGAGGCGATGAACAACTCGGTAGGGTCCGAAGTACCGACATAACAATTTTTCTGAGCGTCCACGTTGACGTATAGGAGTCCAAACCCAGACTAGGTCAGACTAGGTTCGTATAAACCCAGACTATGTTCGTATATTACTGCTCTGTGGTGGGTGTTGTACCGGCGAGCATCTTCATTTGGCCGCGATAAAATGCGAAAGCGCGTCAGCTGCCGGGCGTCTTCGGCACGCTGAACAAATACATCTGCGTCCGGGGTAATCGTGTCCGGCAGAGTTGGTTGCAGCATGGTGTCAAGCATTGTGGTGACGTCACGGCCGTAAACCATACGAAAAGGAGCAAAGCCGGTGGTTTCCTGCAAAGCCGTATTGTAGGCAAATGTTATATATGGGAGGATTTCATCCCAATCCTTCTGATTGTTGGCGACATACATCGAAAGCATATCTGCAATCGTTTCGTTAAGACGTTCGGTTAACCCGTTAGTCTGTGGGTGGTACGCAGTTGCTGTTCGGTGCGTCGTGTAGCTCAGCAACAGGATCTGTCGGAGGAACTGTGCCGTAAAAGCAGTACCACGATCTGTGATGACGACAGCGGGAGCACCGTGGCGGAGAACGATGCTCTTGATGAAAAAGTCAGCCACCTCGGGAGCAGTTGCTCGCTGGGTGGCTTGTGTTTCGCAGTATCTGGTCAAGTAATCGGTGGCAACCACAATCCAGCGGTTACCAGCCGTAGACTTCGAAAATGGGCCGAGTAAATTCATCCCGACCTTTTCAAAAGGTTCGTGAAGGGGTCGCAAAAGCTGAAGCAGACCGGCTGGTTTCGTAGTTGGAGTTTTGCGGCGCTGACAGGCTGTGCATGCCTTGACGTACTGCCGGACGGTTTTCGTAAGTTTCCGCCAGTAGTATTTGTCCTTGATCCGCGCCAGAGTACGCGCGAAGCCAAGATGCCCTGACGATGGCTCGTCGTGACTAGCACGCAAAACATCATCGCGGAGAGCAGCAGGAACGACGAGGAGGTAAACAGTTTTCGTTGAAAGAAAGTTGCGCTTGTAGAGGATGCTTTGGTGTAAACAAAAAGATGACAAATCACGCGCGAACTGATGTGGGGGTTGTGGGCGACGTCCCTCAAGGTATTCGATCAGTGGTTGCAATTCTAAGTCTTCGCGTTGCTGCTCAGCCACGTTTAATGATGCGAGACTAGCAAGGCAGCTGAAGTCTTCATCATTGTCTTCCTCAGTGACCTCAACGGGTGCGCGGGAAGGACAGTCAGCGTCGGTGTGTTTCTGGCCAGACTTGTAAACCATCGTTATATCAAACTCTTGTAACCGAAGGCCCCATCTTGCGAGACGGCCCGAATGATCTTTCAGATTCGCTAGCCAGCACAGAGAGTGGTGGTCACTTACGATTCGGAAGGGGCGTCCGTACAAGTAGGGCCTGAATTTCGTTATGGCCCATACAACTGCCAGACATTCTTTTTCAGTCGTCGAGTAGTTCTTCTCCGCAGATGACAACGTCCGGCTAGCGTAGGCGATGAAGCGTTCCACGCCATCTTGATATTGCACGAGGATAGCTCCGAGGCCAAGGTTGCTCGCGTCAGTGCGGACTTCTGTGTCTGCTTCGGTGTCGAAGTGACCTAGGATCGGTGGCATTTGTAGGCGTTGTTGAAGGTCGCGGAAAGCGCTGGATTGTTTCGGACCCCAGACGAAGGCGACGTCATCCTTGACGAGTTGTTGTAGAGGGTCGGCGATTTTCGAAAAGTTTGGCACGAAGCGGAGGTAATAAGCACAAAGTCCCAGAAAGCGGCGTACATCATGCTTTGTTTTCGGTATCGGGAACAAAGCAACTGCCATAGCCTTGTCAGGATCGGGGCGAACACCACTGCTGCTGACAATGTGGCCAATAAATTTCAGTTCCTCATATCCAAACTGACACTTTTCCGGTTTCAGAGAGAGGCCGGCAGTGCGAATAGCCAGAAGAACCGCCTCAAGCCGCTCAATGTGCTGTTCGAAAGTCGTAGAAAAAACGACTACGTCGTCTAAGTACACTAAACAAGAGTACCACTTCAAGCCACATAAAACTGTGTTCATCATTCGTTGGAACGTGGCTGGAGCGCAGCACAGGCCAAAAGGGAGAACTTTAAATTCATAGAGACCGTCCGGTGTAATAAACGCTGTTTTTTCTCGGTCCCGTTCATCTACTTCAATCTGCCAATATCCGCTACGGAGATCCATGGAAGAGAAGTAACGGGCGTGTCGCAGGCGATCCAAGGAGTCATCAATACGAGGAAGAGGATATACGTCTTTTTTCATTATCTTGTTCAGTTTGCGGTAGTCGACGCAGAATCGTAATGAACCATCTTTCTTTTTAACCAGAACAACTGGTGACGCCCAAGGACTAGTCGATGGTTGAATTACGTCGTCGTCGAGCATGTGTTTCACTTGATGACGGATAGCATCTTGCTCCTTCTGCGACACGTGGTAAGCATGTTGGCGCACGGGTTGCACGTTGGTCTCAGTGATAATTCTGTGCTTCATTAGAGGAGTCTGTCGGACTTTCGAAGTAGTGGCAAAACAGTCACTAAAGGATGAGAGGAGACTGAGGAGCTTTGCCCTCTTAGGTTCTTCTAACTGGTGATTGACGTTGAGGCGACTAGTCATGTCAGTATCGCAGCTGTTCTCAGTCGAGATTGTCGTAATCAAAGGGAAAGCGTCCTAATCATCCAATGCCTCTAAGTAAGCTATGGTTGTGCGTTTCGCAAAATGCCTGTGTTCGCCACCAAAGTTCGTAACTAAAACCGTAGTCTGGCCATTTTGGAGTTGAACGAGACTTCGAGCAACGGCCACTTCCCGATCAAGCAATAACGTCAGGTTATTTTCGGCGATGCCCGTAATTGACTGCTCCTGTGGACACTCAACAAGCACGAAGATACTACTGCGAGGTGGCAACGTGACGCAATCATCGACTACGCGTAAGGGCACGCCACAATGTTTGTTCTCGATGTCGGAATCTGGAGAAACACAGTTAACAAAACTGACGAACAAATCGCGCAGATTAATTATCGCTCCATACTATTGCAGAAAATTCATGCCCAATATGACCGGCCGAGAACAATTGGGCAGTACAAAGAATGATGCTACAAAAGCCGACGCACAAATCTCAAGCCTGGCGGTGCACCTTCCTATAGGGGATACGAGGTGTCCTCCAGCGGTGATTAGTTGAGGGCCGTCCCACGTTGTCAGCACCTTGTGTAGACGGGTGGCCAATGAAGCACTCATCACCGAGTAATCAGCTCCCGTGTCGACAAGCACAGTCACCGGATAACAGTCGACAGAAACGGTAATGGCAGTGGACGTTCTGTTGGCGGTTTCACAAACAGGCTTTAACGGCACGTCGTAAGGCAGCGGCGGCGGGTATTTGTCGGTTCGCGTGACAGCGGCCTCACCTCCGGAGGTCGCCGTTTTCAGTTTCCCCGGCGTGGGCTTGCACCACTGACACCAGGGGACCCAAAGGTAGGTCGGGCGCGGTGCGTTGATGTGGACGGACGGGGAGATGGCGACCGTGACTGTCGTCGCGGCGGGACAGGAGCGTGATGACTACCTTCCAAGTAATCCGCAATTTCTTGTGGGCGTTCACCATAGCGTGGGCAACGTGCATCGAGGTGGAATCCGCGTAGGCCTATTCGTCGGTAGTAACAGTCGCGGTACATGTGTCCAACTTCACCACAATGATAGCACAAAGGACGATTGTCGGGTGCACGCCAGGTGGTGGACTTCCGCGGGCCAGGACGAAAATCGGCCTGAGAAGGCAGGCGATGGGCTGGACTTGGAAAGTGTCTGGGAGTCCCAGCTGGTGGATGAGCAAAATGTGCCGTCGACGGCGTAGAGACGCGTAGGGCATCCGCGTAGGAAAGCATGGGAGCTTCGACTTGTGATGGTGGTGAGGAGTGAACGAACTGCCTGATTTCGTTACGAACGACGTCCGTAAAAGCAGCACTACTGGGAGGAGACGCTGCATGAAATTTCCGAAGTTCTTCGCGTACAACTTGCCGTATGAGTTCTGTAAGGACCTCCCTGTTATCACCTCCTGGTACAAGCGAGCACACAGCGGAAATGGCCGTCTGACGCTCATACTGCGACACCCGCTGCCGAAGCATGCGCTCCATAGTTGTGGCCTCACGTATGAACTCGGACACTGTCGTGGGAGGGTTGCGCACAAGGCTCGCGAAAAGTTGCTCCTTTACGCCTCGCATTAGCAGGCGCACTTTCTTGTCTTCTGGCATGTGGGGGTCAGCCCGTCGAAACAATCGCGACATTTCTTCGACGAACATGGCGATGCTCTCGTTCGGCATTTGAAACCGCGAAGAAAGTGCCTGCTCCGCTCTCTCTTTCCGTTCGGGGTTACTGAACGCCTCACGAAGCTGCCGATGCTATTCCTGCCAACTTGTGAATGAAGTTTCGTGGTTCTCATACCACACTCTTGCCGCGTCTAAGAGGGAGATATACACGTTCTTCAACTTACGGCGATTGTCCCAATTGTTGATGGCAGCGACCCGGTCGAAATGGTCAAGCCAGTCTTCGACATCCTATTCGGCATCACCATGGAATCTGTTGGGTGTGCGAGGCGTGTTGATGACACAGGGTATGCTAGCGAGTGGGTCATGCTTGATTTGGGTTGCGGATGTGGCAAACATTGTCCTCACGGAACTTGCCAAGGGGCCGTACTGTGGTGGTAGTCCTTGAAGGCGGCGGCTGCTTCGATAGATATCAGCAGACCCGGGTGCACTGGTGGTGGTTGCTTCTGGTTCAGGACCAGCAGGCATAAGACGTTGAGGTACAGTACCAAGCACGTCCACCAGTCTGTCGCGAGAGGAAACGATAGGCAGGAACTCGAAGTAGAGGACTGTTTACTCAACCACAGCTGCCATTCACTTCTTCGCTCTCGTCTTCTGGTACCAACACAGCGTGGCAATATGATAGCGTGGTTCAAGAGGACTTGTGGGGAATACTGGACACAATAGGCGTGGAAGATGGAGTTATAATATTTTAAAGGATACCTAAAAATGTAACAAGAAAGTTATAAAGTGGGAAAAACAGGTATCCAAGCCTGCACAGGTAAAACGGGGGCCTATGCAGGAGTGTCCTCTGCCACCCTTCTTATTCATGATGTACCTACAATGGTTAGAAGCCAAATTAGAGGGCAGTGGACTAGGCTTCAACTTTTCGTTCGTTAAACAAGGAGAACTCGGGGAACAGGCACTACAAGCATTGATGTACGCAGATGATATAGTGCTAATGGCCGACAACAAGGAAGATTTGCAGAGATTGATGGACATCTGCGGTAATGAGGCAGATAGGTTAGATTTCGGATTCAGTAAGAAAAAAGCAGTGGTCATGATTTTTAATGATGATGAAGGTAGTGAGCTTAAAATACAGCAGGTCACGCTAGAAATAACAGAAAAATACAAATATCTGGGCGTATGGATAAGCAATGGGACCGAGTACCTAAGGTAACACGAAATATACGTGACGACTAAAGGTGACAGGAATGCAATGATGATGAAAAACAGGGCACTGTAGAATTACAATAGGTATGATATTTTAAAAAGAATATGGAAAGGGTTCATGGTTCCTGGTTTGATGTTCAGCAATGCGGTCTTGCGCACGAGATCAGAAGTCCAAGCGAGATTAGAAATTAAGCAGCGTGGAATGGGTAGGCTCCCATTAGGAGCTCACGGGAATACACCAAATCAGGGAGTACAAGGTGATATGGAATGGACACGATTTGAGGGCAGGGAAGCTAGCAGCAAGGTAAAATTTGAGAAGCGATTGAGAGAAATGGGGGAGGAGCGTTGGGCGAGGAAGGTATTCAGCTACTAGTACATGAAGAATGTCGATACAAAATGGAGGAAGCGAACCAGAAAATTGACTGGTAAATACTTAGAAAACAGCAGGGTGCCAAACCAAAAAGAATTATCGGTTAAGAAGAAGGTGAAGGAAGCTCAGACCGAGATGTGGAGAATCGGCATGATTAAGAAGTCCGCACTAGAGATCTATCGAACTTTTAAGCAGGAAATTACAAAGGAAAAGATCTATGATAATACTCGGGGTAGTTCTCTACTGTTTGAGGCCAGGACAGGACTTTTGCGAACCAAGACATATCTGGCCAAATACAAAGGGGTAGACACGGTATGCAGTGCGTGTGGAGAGGAAGAAGAAACTGCTGAACACTTGATAACGTTCTGTAAAGGACTTCACCCTATAGTTCAGGACGATGGCGCAGAGTTTTTCAAAGCACTGGGGTGTAGGGACAGGGAGGGCAAAATAGACTTTAAGTGGGTAGAACTAACTAGAAGGAGGTTATCTGATTGGTGGCTGAACTCAAGGAACGAGTGAAAATTAAACCCTTCACTGCAAAGTACGAATCCTTAATCTCACTATTTAAAAAAAAATCTAGTTTTGGTTCATTAAGTATTACGGCTTGGTGGTGCTAGCCGCTGCCTGATCTAAAGGGTACAGCCATATCCATTCATCCATCCATCCATCCATCCATCCTTCCATTTATCCATCCATTCATCCATCCATCCATCCATCCATCCATCCATCCATCCATCCATCCATCCATCCATCCATCCATCCATCCATCCATCCATCCATCCATCCATATCGTAATGCTTGTGTCTATAAAGAGAGAGTTGCTCCTTGGCTACTGGCTGCTGCGTATACCTCGTGTCGGCGGCCGGCGTTTCAGCGTCGTGCCCTGTGCTCTCTGGGTGGCGTATCCGCCACACTATACTACAGAAATGTACGTGAGAAATCGCATAACGTTTAGGAGAAGAGAAATTTTCAGAGAAATAGATGGAGAACAAATAAACTATAGGATATTCATGTACACTGCAGCATAGAAACAAGTGAAAAGAAAAAAGTGATCGTGAGGAGCACTGATGAAAGAGCTAGAAGAACTGAGTGGTTGAGTGAGTACTATATAAAGGAAGACAAAAGAAGCAAGATAAAAGGAAGAAGAAGACGAAGAAAACTAAATATGCTTGGTTAGGTGGTGGTACTTTTATGGTAGTTCCCCTGCACTTAGATTATAGAAACGTATCCTAGCTTTTTCATGTTTTTTTGCCATACCGAGTTTTATTTCAATATGAGGAAACCCTATTAACACATGGTAAATTGATCCAACCTCGTAGGCGGGGGAATGTGTTGAACGTGACGTCGCAAGTCAGGTCACCTGATTATAGCACGGCATGGTTATAGCACGGCAAGGCAGCAGCACAGGCAGCAACAGCAGCAGCAGCCGCTGCAGCGAGGCGATTCATGTTTCCTTCCTTGCCCTTTTCATTGGTTAGGCAAAAGATAACACGCAATACATCGCCAAACAAAAATTTCCGTTTTGAGAAAGCTGAGGAAGACGCTTTGCTTATACAAGAAACAGCTAGACTGTGCAATCATCTGTGCACAATGTTTTCTTTGTTCTCACTAGCTCCAACAGCTTTGGAACACTCATCATTTCTATGAAGTTCCTGTGTATCTGAGTGAAGTAACAGTACAGAAGTCGTTACTGATTCTGCATAATGCGCTCTCTTACGGACGCTCCCACCACCCCACCAATTACACCGAGGACATACAGCGTGTAGACCTGATAATACTGTATTTATCACAATGCGCACATTAGTGAGAATTTGTGTCGAGTATATATATATATATATATATATATATATATATATATATATATATATATATATATATATATATATAACTTCGGTTGCCGCAAGGTTATAAATATGAAAGTAGATGCGCTTTCACATAACAACTGTTTATTGTGCCGACGTTTCGACAGGAACCCTGTCTTTTTCAAGGCATAATGCCTTGAAAAAGACAGGGTTGCTGTCGAAACGTCGGCACAATAACAGTTGTTATGTGAAAGCGCATCTACTTTCATATATATATATATATATATATATATAAAGTTGTTCTATAGCACGCGTGATCTATCTATAAACCTCGCTGATTTTCTCCACTGTAAAACAGCTTGAATTGACTGAGCATATATGCAGCATATTTTGATATGTAGGTTGGGAGATGATTGAGATACAAAAAAGATAAAACCAATAAAAACAAATGTATACATTGCACATAGGCACAGTGAAGCTTATGTAACGGTGATCACTTAATTCATTTGGCAGCATCAACTGCTGGAGCGCTCTAATGGTTTTCTCTCCTGATGAGCTTTGACGCCAAGCTCCAGGGTTCTGTTAAGAAAAAAGCGTGTTCACAAACACTTGTCTTGCACCAAATGAGTGCAGTCGGGAACATTTCTTGTTCCCACCATGTGCCGTGATGCTATTTACGTTGAAAATAACATATCTTGGGCGCCACCGTCGCACTACGGCATATGAGTTTCGAGAAATTTCTCCACTTCGAATAAAAACATGTTTGATCCCTCCGTCAAACGAAGCGGCATAACACCAATGTTAAATGTGAATTCAAAGGAATGCACGCTAGTTTGTTGTGAATCAATACGAAATACTTATTTATGGTCTATTCACATTTCGCTGCTATGGCATCGTTTCACGTGGATTCACCCACAGTGACGTCAAGAGGCACGTTTACGTCCTGATTAACATTACCCATCATAACAATAAACCGTCGTTGTTGTTGAAGTAGTAACGTACATCTGAACACATCATATGCCGCAACGCAGGGAAACACGCAATAGCGCACACTAGTAACTTGCACCTGTATGCGAATATGTATAAGCTTATAGGAAACCGAAGCTCAAGTGTGCGGAGTGCCGACAACGCCACGCCTGGCCCTGGCAACGAGCTCCGGAAACTTGAGGAGACACGCGGAAGAGATCGAGGCGGAGTCAGTGTGTTTCGCTGAAACAAGAGCGCACGCTCGCTGTGCGAAGTTGCCTTTCCGCCCGGAAGCGTCAGTGAGGTCCGAAGTATTGTTGTGTTGTGGGCTGCCAAAACAATCCAGACAACCCCAAGGTATGCTCTCCACGTGTGGAGCTGTATAAGTTTTGCCCCGTTGCGGTGGTCTAGTGGCTAAGGTACTCGGCTGCTGACCCACAGGTCACTGGATGAAATCCCGGCGGCGGCGGCTGCATTTCCGATGGAGGTGGAAATGTTGTACGCCCGTGTGCTCAGATTTGGGTGCCCGTTAAAAAACCCCAGGTAGTCGAAATTTTCGGAGTCCTCCACTACGGCGTCTCTCATAATCATATGGTGGTTTTGGGACGTTGAAACTCACATATCATTAAGCTGTGTCAATTTCGCAGCAAGTACGAGGAATTAGGAACAGGCTAGCGGAGTTATGTGGTTAACAGAAAAAATCGTTAACCACGCGGTAGTTTGACCTGCCTTGCTAGTCGTAATGGGTACGGTCATATATTATAGTATGATCTCGAGCCTTGCACTAGAAGGCGATAGAGGTGGCTACAGTGATAAGGTGAATTCGCTTAAGAAATGCAGCGACATTGACATCCGTTCACAGTGAAATTGAGGTTTCTCCTCCTCGCAAACATAGGCTCCCTAAGTATCCTCGCTGCGCCGATACGGTGTGTCTTCCAGGTGGGTTTGTTATGTGGGGTTTAACGTCCCAACGTCCCAAAACCACCATATGATTACGAAAGACGCCGTAGTAGAGGACTCCGGAAAAAAACGTGCACCCAAATCTGAGCACACGGGTCTAAAGCATTTTCACCTCCATTGAATATGCAGCCACCGCAGCCGGGATTCGATCCTGCGACCAGCAGGTCAGCAGCCAAGTACCTTAGCCACTAGACCACCATGGCGGGGCTCTACCAGGTGGGAGAAAAGAACTGTTATAATGGTATTTTATACAAGCTTGAGTCACGAACATGTTTTTTCCTGTCCTACAAAACGGTGGCCAACTTCAGAAAATAACCCTTCAGGTTTCAGAAATTGCTATATAAAAAAAAATAAAACCCACGCTGCCTTCAATGTAAGTGAGCGACCTCTGAGAAGCAAAATGGTGGCCCGTCAAGTATGGTGGCCGTTTGAGCCAGTTGTCAGAAACCATAATCGAAGTTGTCACCACCCTAAAAACACGGAGACGCGTGCACATGAATGCTCCCTAAACAGTTGTGTCGTCCGCGATCTCTGACACCGGCGTAGCTCTCGCCGATTTGGGCCCAGCCCTCCAACTTCTTCAACTGTTTCACCCTCCTTTTCTATCTCTTCTCTCCTTTTTCTTCACTTGTACTGGGTCGAGTGCTGCGTCTTCTGTATCTTTCTCTTTCTACTATTCTGTTTTATCCCCCTCCCCTACAAGGAGCGAAGCCGTGTCGTTTCTAAGGCAGAGAGAAACTAGCTACTTTTTCTTTCGTTCAACAACCGCTTACTTACTTACTTGATCACTTGTTTTTATTTATTTTTTTCTTTGAATTCGCGGTTTTTTAATGCGATGGCTTGCGCACCCGTAAACAAGTTGCGGCCTCCCACGGCGATCTCTGTAACGAACGAGCGCATTCTGTTCAAATCAGCCAATGACTAATAAAACGGCTGTGGTAAGGCATTTTTGAGCTTCTTCCATCCTTTATAAAAACAAAAGACATCAACCAACACATTTTTAAATGATTTTGTATTACAGGCCGCCTGCTGTGCTATATTATTTGGCTCGTGTGTTCTCGGGAGTCCCTACTACTCATCGGCAGCATTTTCTAACCATGCTCAAAAATATCGCAGGGCACCTTTAAAAGTGCTCCACTCTTCGCTCTCCTGCCATTTCAGACAGGTCATATAGCGGGAGCCTTCCAAAACATTTTATTCTGTGTTGTTCCTAAATGCGAGCATACAAAGTGAAAATGCACGTATAACTATCGTTCCGATAGAAATGTTGCTTCTACGGCCAAAAATAGGCCTGCAACCAGGAGCTGAGAATTGTGACAACGTATGCACTAAAGCACCCTCTCCAACAGCTAAACGCCAATGCACAACAGATGCCGTACATTTATTGCATTTTATATCCATGTGCATGTCCGATTCTCGCAGCTTTCAACAGCCGTTGTTCTGCTCATGGCCGCAGTCACAGTTTTCAACCTTCACATCCGCGTTCTATTCTCTATTGCTCGCTTCCTGCTGACGTTCGGATTAAGCTGTTCAATGTATATATATATATATATATATATATATATATATATATATATATATATATATATATATATATATATATATATATATATATAGTGGGAGTAATAATTCAATGGGCCAGTTAGTCTTCGTGAAGGTATGGGATATGGCACAACGGGAGCTTTGTCAACAAGGATAAATACATTTATTTCCCAACAGTTTCGGGAGGGTTCCTCCCTTCATCAGGGGATGAGTTATCCCCTGACAACTCCTCCCCTGATAAAGGGAGGACCCCTCCCGAAACTGTTGGGAAAAAAATATATTTATCCTTGTTGACAACGCTCCCGTTGTGCCATATCTTCTGTAGATATATATATATATATATATATATATATATATATATATACATATATATATATATATATATATATATATATATATATATATATATATATATTTATATATATATATATATATATATATATATATATATATATATATATATATATATATATATATATATATATATATATATATATATATATATATATATATATATATATATATATATTTATTTATATATATATATATATATATCACTCCTGTAGTATATCATTTATTAATAGAGCGTTTTTGTAAAATTCTGTACATTCATGGGGTAAATAGGCAGTAGCATTGCCAATAAAACATTCTTACCCGGAAACATCAGTCATTTCACAATAATTAATTCATATCGCTGTGTGTTTTTTCTGACCTCATCATACAATTTACAAAAGAATATTAAACCACGTTATTTTCATGTCACAAGCTCAGTGCATATTATTTTAAGTCACTTCGAGAATTTCCAGAGACGAAGGCCGATTTACCAAGAGTTCGTGAACTACTGTGCGACCATCATCATTCTTGCCATCGTCATACACCTAACTCATGTCCACTTGAGGACCAAGGTCTTTATCCGTCATCACCAACTTTCCTAGAAATCGTTTCCGTGGTGTTTTTAAGAACATGCGTATACAAGGGCAGGCACGAAGACAGAAAAAAAACAAATCATCTTCTTTTGTGTTAGCCTATTTGATTTTTTTATTCTATTTCCTATTTGATTCTTATCCATATTGGTAGTTATTTTGCCTTCTTTGTCCCTTAGTGCATACAAAAGTCGGATGTATGCACTAAGGGACAAAGAAGGCAAAATAACTACCAATATGGATAACATAGTTAAACTAGCGGAGGAGTTTTACAGAGCCTCTGTACAGTAGCCGAGACAACCACGAGCTTAATACTATAAGAACTAGCAGTAACCCAGATGACACCCCACCAGTAATGATAGAAGAAGTCAGAAAAGCTTTGGCGAGCATGCAAAGAGGCAAAGCTGCTGGTGAGGATCACGTAACATCAGATGTGCTGAAAGATGGAGGACAGATTGCGTTAGAAAAACTAGCGACCCTGTTTACGAGGTGTCTCCTGACGGGAAGGGTACCAGAGTCTTGGAAGAACGCTAACATGATCTTAATACATAAGAAAGGAGATGACAAGGACTTGAAGAAATACAGGCCGATCAGCTTGCTCTCTGTAGTATACAAGCTATTTACAAAGGTAATTGCTAACAGAGTAAAGAAAACATTAGAATTCAATCAAACAAAGGAACAAGCAGGATTTCGACCAGGCTATTCAACAATTGACCACATTCATACTATCAATCAGGTAATAGAGAAATGCTCAGAGTATAACCAACCACTTTACAAAGCCTTCATCGATTACGAGAAGGCGTTTGATTCAGTAGAAATATCAGCCGTCATGCAGACACTGCGGAATCAGGGCGTAGATGAAGTATATATAAACATTCTGGAAGAAATCTACAGGGGATCAACTGCTACCATAGTGCTTCATAAAGAAAGCAACAGAATACCAATCAAGAAGGGTGTAATGCAGGGGGACACATTCTCTCCAATGCTATTTACCGCGTGCTTACAGGAGGTTTTCAGAAGCTTAAAATGGGAACAGCTAGGGATAAGAGTTAATGGAAAGTACCTTAGTAACCTGCGCTTCGCCGATGACATTGCATTGCTGAGTAACTCAGGGGACGAATTGCAACTCATGATTACGGAGTTAGACAAGGAGAGCAGAAAGGTGGGTCTTAAAATTAGTCTGCAGAAAACGAAAGTAATGTACAACAACCTCAGAAAGGAGCAGCGCTTCGAGATAGGTAATAGTGCACTTGAAGTTGTAAAAGACTATGTCTACTTAGGGCAGGTAATAACCGCAGAGCCTAACCACGAGATTGAAGTAACTAGAAGAATAAGAATGGGGTGGAGCCCATTCGGCAAGCACTCTCAAGTTATGACAGGTAGATTACCACTATCCCTCAACAGGAAGGTATATAACAGCTGTATCTTGCCGGTACTTAGCTACGGAGCAGAAACCTGGAGACTTACAAAGAGGGTTCAGCTTAAATTGAGGACGGCACAGCGAGCAATGAAAAGAAAAATGGTACGTGTAACTTTAAGAGACAAGAAGAGAGCAGAGTGGATTAGGGGACAAACGGGGGTTAAGGATATCATAGTTGAAATAAAGAAGAGGAAATGGACATGGGCCGGGCATGTAGCGCGTAGACAGGATAACCGCTGGTCATTAAGGGTAACTAACTGGATTCCCAGAGAAGGGAAGCGGGTTAGGGGGAAGACAGAAGGTTAGGTGGGCAGACGAGATTAAGAAGTTTGCGGGTATAAATTGGCAGCAGCAAGCACAGGACAGGGTTAACTGGCGGAACATGGGAGAGGCCTTTGTCTTGCAGTGGACGTAGTCAGGCTGATGATGATGATGATGATGATGATGATGATGATGATTTGATTTTCTGGCTCTAAAACGCTGCATTTTCTTGATTCGCCTAACTTTCTCGCGTCCTCGTCCTAGGTTCCCATTTCTTTTATCGGTCGTTTTTTTGGCATGACGAATACAGGTAGATTACTTCATCTTAAAAAACTGGAATATTTGCTTTATTTATATTTGTTTTACAATACACTCTTCTGTCTGACCTATTCCCAATGTTGTGTTTAAGCTTTTCATTTTCTCACAGGGATGAATCCACTTATTCGCATGTATTTCTACGTAGTAAACTTTGTGTGAAGTGTTGTCCATCTTATTCGTGTATTTAAGAGCTGGACATGACAGGCGTGTTCATACGTGTTCGACATAGAAAAGTGGAACTTATGGTTACTGTCTTATCGGAAGAACATTCGGATTTCACTGACTGTATATTGCGTCATTTCTAATTATATTACTAGAGTACTTCTGAAGTGATCCTTTTGCAGTACCAATGTAATGGCTGTCAGTGAACACAAATGGTAGCATATTCGTCCATGTCTTATTTACGGTAAATTAGAAAGAGCCACCATCATGTACCGAAATTTCAAGTCAGGACAAAACTTTTGGTCTAAAGGGACACCCGCTTGTATGTTGGTGCGCGTCGCTCTATCTAAACCATGCAGCTACTTAGCCTCAACAAAGACATCCACACTATAATATTACACAAAATTCTACAGAGAAAGCCATTATGCAATCACAGCAAGGGTCACGTGCGGCGCCGTAGTTCACTACATGCCGCCGCTGCCAATGTGCGTAACCACTATCGCACAAAATAAGAAACTCGGTTATTTTTTTCTGGGGACGCAATGGGATTCCAACACGGGACCCCTGTGTGCAGGCTCAGTATTCTAACTCTGAGAATCGCCAGTGGTTGAGACTCCTTTAGGAACTGGCCTGAGGCAGGCTTGATGTCGGCAAAGTAATTGTGTTATTATGAGTAATAAAACGTTTTAGAAGAGCAAAAAAACAACCAGGAGTCACACAATGCGACGAGTGAGTCGTCAAAGACTCCCAAACTCATTACAAAAGCTTGTTCTTGTTCACCTATTAACTGTGGCGAATACTAATGGGGGGGGGGGTAGGAAATTGCGCCTTGGATTACAAAAGCTTCTGGCGTAATTCTTTTCCACCATCAGCCTCAAGATAAAAAAATGCACAGGATTTCTCGCAATTGTGCCGCTGGTACCAGGCTTCGCAGAAGAAAGATGGGGGATGGCATAATGAATGCCCGCCTACTACGCAATGCTTTATGGCGTAGTGAGTACCCTACAAATGGGCTTCAAGGAGCTACCCAAAAAGTGTTACAAAAGGATGTTAACAAAGGCTGCTCTTCCAGCTTTCGCTGTGACGCTGCAGCCTGATCCGCGCAGGCCTGGTGGTTTTTTTTTCATCGACAAATTTTCATTGCCATAAAAACTGATGCAGCTAGGTATGCACAACACATTAGAAGAAATAGCCGAGGCACAAGAAAGAGTCCAGTTCATTAGACTGGAAGGCACATGTTCAAACGAATTTGTACTCTAATTACAGCACCCCGCCGCGGCGGTCTAGTGGCTAAGGTACTGGCTGCTAACCCGCAGGTCACGGGATCGTATCCCGGCTGCGGCGTCTGCATTTTTGATGGAGGCAAAAGTGCTGTAGGCCCATGTGCTTAGATTTGGGTGCACGTGAAAGAACCCCACGTGGCCAAATTTCTGGCATCTCTCATAATCGTATGGTGGTTTTCTGACTTTAAACCCCCCGTATCATCAACCAATTACATATAGATGATAACCACACAGAAATCCCCAACAAACTGAAGGACAATATCATAGTTATGCCTGTTCCGAACAATTTTCACCCCATGCATAATGTGAGCAGAAGGCAAGCCAGAGCCAAAGTTCTGCTAGAAAAGGCTAAAAATGAGGCCGAGGAATGCTCGTTTGTCGACACGGTTTTTGCTATAAGAAACGAACTTTCGAAACAGTACTTGTAAACAGTAAAGGTCACTTAGTCAACGCAGCTTCTATATACACCACAGAGTCTGAAATTGCCGAGCAAGTAGCCATTTTATTGGCGCTTTAGAACCCAAATAGATTGAGGATTCAGAGTGACCCTACGGTAGCCACGCGAGCATTCGCCAAAAGTGTAGTCTCTAGACAGGCTCTGGCAATGCTCAAGGAAAAAGTAATGAAGCCACACACGATTATTTTGTTTCCTGCTCACACGGGAGAAATCAACCGTGCTTCCAGGAACCTCAACAAATCTGCCCGCAATGCTGCCCGAGGACTTGTCAACCATGCAGCCACAATGCAAAAAGATGCTCATGTTTCTGAATGCAAGGAATGTGCAGTACTACATTAGAGGGACTGTTATATAGGGCAGTGCAACGGCCTTGGCAAGCGGCTGAAAGGGTAGATCTTTCGGTCTCAACGTGGGAGCAGCCCGCTTCAGGCACGACCTATTGGGCCTTAAAGAACTTCTTTCTTTCATTCATCCATCAACAACTCTACGAGGAAAGCCTGCATCTTGAATTCAGTCTAGTGTCCGAATGCACTAGGGTCCGTTCGACTCGCTCTAGCAGCCCACTAGTGATTCTAAAATTCATCAGGTACCAAAAGTACTTACTGTAAAACACGCACCATATGAAGGCCCCTATGTTTTACGTAAAAAGAGCAGCGAATTAGTACAATGGAACGAGAGAACTACCAGTTTTTTGCGATTTCAGTTATTTCTAAACTCAAAATGTGAACAAGCACTTACACCCGCAGCAAAGTCGTTGCTCAATTATTCACTTGTGACATTGAAAGCAGACAACCATGCAACATTACACGATACCTTGCGGCATATTATTTCCTTCATCCCTCTATGTAACTTCCGCTAGCTGCCCTGAAATTCCGAGATGGTAAAATGCATCGCTAAAGACATCAAACATGTTTATCGCATTCCCACACCAAAAAATAAGATAAGTATTTAAGACAAAGAATAAACGAGGCAGAGAAGAAGAAGAGGAAGGATGCAGGGTGGTTGACTGGAAGGTGGTGTCCTATATGCGACGCTGCACTGGGGTGGGCAAATATGGAATTGGAGAAAGAGAAATAAGAAAAGCAAACATCTTTATGTTGTGCAAGGCACCTTACAAGAGGCGCCCTTAGTCCAGGATGTTTTGAGCTATAGCGGTATTCCTGGCCCTATGACAGCACCCTTCGTGCTTATCTCAGAGCTGATTGCTGAAATTGAGACTGGCCAAGGCTCTCTCCCAGAAATTGTGGCTGAGGTGAGAATTGAGAGGTTTCAGTAGGGTTTTTTTTTGGCAGCCTCCTCCCATATGTTGGAGGGACCCAGGTGCTCCTCAGAAGTGACACTGTGGAGGAAATTGAGTAGGGACCATGACGCAATTCTTGAAAAAGTAGCTCAATGGACACTTTTATTTTTCTTCGACAAATACACTTACTATGAGGCGAATAAATGTAAAAGTAAATCAATAAAACTCTTTCAGTGGAGAAGGTGCAATGTACGAGCCAGGAAAATGAGTCGAATAATAATGCCGGCAAACTTTCCTTTTGCAGCAGTCTGGGTAAGGCTTCTGCGGATTTTTTACTTCCACTGTACAACCTTCATCAACCGTTTCAGTTAAGTTCTCGCAGCTGTAGATTGAAGGGAAAAAATTCACAATGAATCTTTTGGGGATTTCTTTCGGAAGGATTATAGCACTGGAATAGGTTTAAGCTATGTGCAGACAGCATATATTTAACCATAGCAGACAGCTCACAAACGCAGTGGAGTGGAACCATGCATCAAGGCATGCTTACTACGCCGCTTCGATGAGTACACTTGATATTGGTTTCCGGGTATAAAGCAGCTATAGGGTCGGAGCCTTTTCTTTCTAATGCGTTGTTTGCCATGATTTGATACACTGAGTTGATTTACCTTTCTGGCGCTGCTACGGCGAGTAAAATTGCTTACATTCTGACCAGTTTCATGTTGTTCCTTGTGTATACTAAAACATTTTAGCAGCGTTACTCTTTTACAGACAAGAGTTGAAAATAATAGCAGCCATAAGAATCCTGCTTTTTCGTGTTGTGTTTGTGACTATGAACGTGTGTACATAACTTTTTTACATCGGCTATAAAACCAATTTAAACTGTTAAAGCAATTGTAGGGACGGCAGTTTATTCTATATTTACTATAGCTTGGAAATTGCATGATTAAGACCAACATCGTAAGTTTTTACAACTTAAAACATGATTACATAAAGCCCCATTACAAAAACCACGACCTTCTCTATTTCGCCACAAAACAGATATAAAACGGTAAGTTTGCATGCTCAAGATTCACTTTTCAATAGCTATTTAGGCCACTGCATCTTTCAACGTTCCGGCAGTGCACCAAACCAAACATATGGCATTGTGATTATAGCCAGTAAGGCTGCCCTAGTTCCGCCAAAACTAAACTAAGAGTGCCAAATTAACCTCAACGTAGCACTCAGTCACTGGAACACAATGTGACCAGCCTCTGCCCCATATGCTTTAGCCGTCGAGAAAATTCTACCAAAATGGCGTTATGGTTTCCGAAACGGAATAGCATCTTGTTATTAGCATTGCCTATGCGTGTTTTGGCCCTGCTAATGATATGTTTGGGGTCAGCAAAATGTTAACAATGGCGTTATTCGCGCTTTGGGAATACAAACGCTGTGTATGAGGGTATCTTTCCTTATTTTTGTCATGCTCGTTTCACAGCAGTCCTTTTTTGAACCATTTTTAACGACAAGATTTTGCCAAACAATCTGTCATCTTTTCCTTATAAAGCATACCATTAACGCCCAAAATACGGGGATGTGTCCGTCAATACGAGGTTATACGCTCACCTGTAGAGTTTGACTTTGCGTTCTATAGCATAGCACTCGTACTGTTCACATGGATTTGAAAGTGATAAATTCTTCCTAAAATATCTTGTTTTAAACTTGCAGACATCTGCGAAAATAAGGCATACAGATACATAAGAGAGTACACTTATTCCGAACAAGCAGTCATCTGGACGCCAATTTTTAAGCACGGACCTTTACTTTCTACGTTTATTGTTTCGACACATGGCGAGTGCCTCACGAAAAATAGTCTTGTGGCCAGTTACGTTTTTGTACCTAACCCGAAAAAAATGACGCTGATCATAAAACGCGAGAAAATATTGCGAGTACCATTTAGCAAACACACCTATCTGTATTCCTTCTCAAGCACAACATTGAAGCTACAATTCTAAGCATGCTGAGTTGTTTCCTGAGCACGTCTAACTGAAACGAGAGAAGACACGGATGCGTTAATTTACGGTTCGTTGACGATCCTTATGACGGACCGCAAGTGTTCATCCTCGATCGGGCTTGCTCATATGGAAAGAGAAGAGGTGCTCTCACAAAAAGGTATTTCCGAACATGGGCACGATCCTAACACGCCGTGTACATTGCACTGGTATGCATGGCCAGGAATGTCGTAAAAATCTGGTACACCGACACACTCAATGGCTGGCCGCGTGTACCACTGCTCTGCTCTGCACTAGTAAAAAATATTGCATATGTATAGCTAGAGAGAGAGAGAGAGAAAGAGAGAAACTGCATTTGCGCATAACGCGGATCATTGCAAACGGTCGCGCCCCTATTCCAGGGCTCCGCTGGCCTTTGTCATCTTCTCCACCCACTGGATCAGCCAAAGCTGATCATAGTAGAACGAGCTAGACAGCAGTGCTTCCCATTGTTCCTCTGTGTTGTTCCTACTGTGCTGCTCTTCATTGTGACAATCAAGTGTACACCCCCACGTAATGTGAAACAGAGTTAGTGTGACCCCGCACTATGGACATATATATCTGTATGACGTGAGGTAGAATACATGTAGCCTGTGTAAGTTTGTGCTTGTGTTTGTCTGGAGTCTGCGTAACGCCGCAGATTTTATTGCTGTGATGTTTTTATGAGGTGCTGGTTATAGTTTTTTGTTATACCTTTAATACTGAAGAATTATAGCGAAATCGGGTTCTATGGGCATTGGGTCCTTTATTGTAGTGTGCGAGGAAGCTCGACGATTTGTAAAGCCTCGAGCCGCCTCATCTGCAAACTGGTTCCCGGTGACGTTCTCGTGCCTTACTAGCCAGATAATGGTTTGGGTGTATTCAATAGGAAAATCGTTATGAGCTTTGCTTAGACCATAATGTCATCATCATACATATTCTACCCTTTTAGTAGTTTTTACATGCAGCCTTTGATTTCGTGCATATTGTTGTAATAATACACATTACTAGGCTGGGGTGTCAGCCATCTTCTTTATTTCTAACCTCTTCTTCCTCCTCGTCTCCCTCCAACCCCGCCGAACGTCCACGCACACTCCCCCTCTTTGAAGACTCATCCCTCCTGGCGTGATACATGAAAACGTTTCCAATGGTCGCAAACTCCAGTACACCATCATCGTTGGTGCAACCGACCGACCCTTTTGAGAACGCCATGTTGCACTGCAATCTGCACCACGCGATAAGGTCCCATGTACACCTGCTTTGTGCCGGGAAGGCCTTTTCTGACAAGCACCAGATCGTTCGGTTGTATCTGAGGTATTCGCGTGTTGTGGCGACGGTCAAAGTTTCTCTTCACACTTTCCCGGTATCGCTGGTAGGCTTCCGAAGTTTTTCGTTTTTCGCACAATTGCAGGCGGTCTGCAATGCAAAGTTCTTGATCAGCAGGAAGCACTGGTACCTTTCCGAAAGCCGCAAAATATGGGCTACAGCCGATGCTCGCAGTGTGCGACCGATTGTGATGAGCGACAGCTGCCTCCAAACAGCACTTCCATCCACCCTGAAAGCCTGGATACATTGAAATGAACTGCTTCCAATCCCGAATGATTTTTTCATCCATGTAATTTCCTGCAGGATTGTACGGAGCGCAGCGTCGCAATACAACTCCTCGTTCCTTCGCCAAATCTTGCAAACGCTGACTGAGAAACGCTGGCCCATTGTCTGATATTACTATTTTCGTATTCTTGAACATCTCTCGACTCAAAAAAGCGATCACACTATTTGCGTCTTCTCTTCCCGGCCATGCAGCCACTATTCTTGTGCACTGGTCTATTGCCACTAGGAAAGACGGCGTTCTTCTTACTCCTGTAGCCTTCTTCTTGAGCTCTGCAAAATCCAGATGAATGACTTCAAATGGGTCGGAATGTTGAGGCAAAGCCGTCTCGTCTGTTCTCTGAAGGTACTTGACTTTGTGAACTTGACATTGATGACAAAACTGAGCATACCGTTGAACGTCCTCTCTCATGTGTTTCCACTGGAAACGCTGACGAATCTTGTGATATGTCTTCCAAAAGCCGTCATGTCCACCTAAGTGCGGGGAGTCGTGATAGAGCTCCAAAATTCGAGGCACCATCGTTTCTGGGACTGTGAACTTTCCGTTATGGAACTTAAGTTCTTCAGTTCCCTACCACAACAACGTTGCGTTAACATTTTTATGATCAGGAATTACCGCGAGTCTTGAAAGCGCATCTGCATCCTTGAGGTGTTCTCCAGGTATGTGGTCGACCATGAAAGTAAACTGCTGGAGTTCACTCACCCACCTAGCAATTTTTCCTCGAGGCTCGGCGAGGTTAAGGATATACGTTAAGGCTTGGTGATCCGTAAAGAGCTTGAAGCTCCTTCCATCCAGGTAAGGTCCAAAATAGCGTATGGCCATTAATACTGCCAAGGCTTCCTTCTCTGTAGTCGTGTAGTTCAGCTGAGTTTTCGAAAAGGTGTACGAATAGTACTTGACGACCCTCTGTTGACGGCTCCGTGGAGAGTCGGTATCTCTCTGGTAAAGCACTGCGCCTGTGCCATGATAAGAAGCATCGGTGTTCAGTTTAAAGGGCAACTTGAAGTCTGGAAGAGTCAGGACCAGATCCGATGAAATAATGGTCACAAGGCTGCGATAAACAGATTCACACTCTGCTGTCCACTGAAGTGGCACATTCTTCTTAGTCATTTCTGTGAGGCATTTGGTTTTGGTCGCATAATCTCTAATGAATGGCCGTAAATGCTCTGCAAGACCCAGAAATACCCGCAAAGAGTGCAAGTCAAATGGCTTCTGCATTTTTGCGATTCGTTTGACTGATTCCTGTTTTGTTGTCTTGGTTTGGCCGTCAAATACTCTTCCAAGAAACACCACTTTACTTTGGAAAAACTCACTCTTCTTCTCATTAATTTTCAGCTCGGCGTCACAAAGTGCTTGAAGTACACTAGCCAGATGGTCTGAGTGCTCTTCATCGTTGCGGGAGTAAACTATTATATCATCTATGTAGACGTTCCAAAACTTCCCGAGAAACGGTCGCAAGACGTCGTTCATCATTTTCTGGAACCAAGCGGGTGAGTTCTTTCGTCCAAATGCAAGTCGGTTATACTCGTAGATATCAAAGGGCGTGATGAAGGCAGAATATTTTTTGCACTTTTCAGAAACCGGAATTTGCCAAAATCCTTTACATAGGTCAATGCACGAGAAAACTCTGCAGCCACCCGTGTCATCTATGATAGAGTTTATACGCGGCATAGGAAACGGAAAAAGCTCAGTCTGCTTATTAATTTGTCTGTAGTCCGTGCAGAGTCAAAGACTTCCATCTTCCTTTGGTGCAATGGTGATGGGTGAAGCGAACGTAGACGTGGATGGACGGATAATCTGCGCCTCCAACATCTTTTGAATCTCGTTCTGAAGCCACACTTTCTTCTCTCATGACTTATTATAGGGCTTTTTTCTCACCACCGTCGTATCACTGAGCTGGAATGTAACCTCACACTTCGTTGTTGATGTAGGATATCCTTTTAGGCACAGCAATTCTGCGTAAAGCGTCCTAACATCTGCACCTGACGATGGTTTCCGCGAAGTCCTTGAAGGCGAAACTGCAGCGCTGATAGCGCGGTGCTTTTCTTCTTTGGTAATTTCGCCTGTCCAGTAGATATTAAGGCGAAGTGCACTGATGACTGGACGTGAAAGCAGTAGTTCATACGGAACTCCGTCGAGTACCAGTGCTTGCGCAGTGATAGTGTTGCCGAGGCACGAAATGGTTATACAAGTGTACTTATCGTGAACATCTCGTCTTCCCTCGTATCCGTGTACTTCTACTGGTCTTTCCTCTTTTACTTTCGCCCACTCAACAATATTGGCTTTAATAACCATGACGCTTGCTCCACTGTCAACTAACGCACTCCATTCCTTTCCATCCACAAAAACGGTTATGTACAATAGACTTGTATGAGACAAATAAACAGCTTCTCTTAATGTCGTCGGGTGGAAGCAGAGACCCTCTCTATTCAGTTTTTTGTTACGTCATCTAGCTTTACGCCATGATCTGAGCCTCCCGGGGCAGTAAAAAAGGATACGGGTGTTACAGTAGGTCTCCAGCTTGCAAGCGGGCGTCGTTCCTCAGCTCGTGTGGCCCCGGTATTTTTTGCAGCAGGCGTCATAGGTTGACGCTGGGTTCCTAGGTCCTGGAGGTAGAGGTTTCGCATTCCCTGCAGAAGTTCTTCGACCGTCTTGGGTTCTCGCATTTGTATTTGCTTCTGGAGGTCCGGGTTTGAATGATAAGCGGAACCACAGACGTCTCAGGCAAAGATGAGTCCACCAGCTTTAGCAAGCGCCTTTTCCCATAAAAATAGCTGAGTGCAGATCCAGACCTGTATTTGAACGTGATTGCTTTGTCCCATAGCAACACCTTGTTCTCACTGAAGGAGCTCAGAAAGCTTGCTTTCCACTCTATCAATGGTTTATTGCTGTGAGTGTTGAGACGCCATTCGTACCAACTCTTTGCTATGCCCGATAGGAATAGTCGCATCTTTTTCACTTTATCTTCGTCGCTGTGCCAGTAGTTCCCATTGCATGCATACTCGTAAAACGTGAGCCAAGACTCGGGACTGCTAGACTCTCCGTCAAACATGTCTGGCGTCACGTGTCCGCAACTCGGTCTGCTTAATCTTTCCGTCGCGTTTACAAGCAAGCGCTATAAATCATTTTGCTCCCTATTCTGTTCTTGGTGCAGTTCAAGAAACTTGTTGATCAGCTCGACGGAACTCTCAGGTGACGCAGCGGTATCAGCCTTCACGTCGTTTCTTACTGGAGTCAGCACAAAATTCTCATAATCCTGAAGTTTCATGTCGATCCTCACCGTTCTTTTAGCAAGTAAATGGTCTGGAGTGAGCTTCATTTTAGTGCTTATATAGGAAACAAATGCGTCAGTGCTCACTGCTTCCGGAAGTGCTAGTTCCTCTTCCCCTTGAGGCGTTGCGGTCAAGATCTGGATGGCACCGCGTTGATTTGCTCCAATGGTGAAGTCCACCCACATCTTGAATGTCCGCACAGAAAGTATACGCGGCTGCGCCAATTTGTAATATTACACAGTACTAGGCTGGGGTGTCAGCCGTCTGCTTTATTTCTAACCTCTTCTTCCTCCTCGTCTCCCTCCAACTCTGCCGAACGTCCACGTACAATTGTAAGTGGGGCTTCTCGCTCCCTGCCCTCCTTGATTGCCACTGCGATCACTATCGCCCACGCCTCTGTAATGTAGGCTTGGGCTATGGAGGCACAATTTGTAATTTTTTTTCGCTCTGTGACCATGTCCACCATGATGTTTCCGTTCGTCTGATACAGGGCAGCGTCAGTTAATTTCGCCGTATTCAAATATTTTGTGTTTTATCAAAGTTAGGGGTTAAAAAACAACGCTTTCCTTCGTCACAAGTCATACCAGAGAAGCGCGAGATTCCGCCATTGGTCACAGCTTCTTTATGCAGAAAATGGTTCGTGTTGTGCTGTTCACCATAATGAATGTGTACCGAGCTATTTCATGTGTCCATGTAGCATCCGCTCCTGCAGATTATCTTGGAAATACTGGCAACTTCTTAAGACATTGAAACATGCGCTAACACCGAGATGTTGCTCTGATTTCTGCGTTAGCCGTTGCTGTAAGTAACATGCGCCGGCCGCTACTACGTTTCCTCCACTTCATCAATATTTTTAACCCTCGGTGTACACCACTAAAGCGAAGTCTTTAGTGACTTGCCCTAAAAGTAACACGACTACGTGAATTTCAGCTCGGCAGAGGATATATCACGAGAGGATGTAGCTTTTCAATAGAATGAGAAGACGAAATGATCCTTAAAAAAATGGCGGCCCATGAAAAGAAGCGCAGCGTGTGGTACTGTTGAAGATTCTTTGTCACAGCAATAAGCTACCACCGAAATTTGCTAGTAGCTATTTATTCTTGCAATAATCATGAAGCCGAGTATTATGCCTGAACATGCTTCTCACCCGCGGAAACCAAGGAAGGTCACCCATGTTTTCTTTAAAATTAGACTTCCATTGTTTAAACTGTTTTTGACACGTGCTAATTTATGCGGAATGTTCATTTCACAAACTTACCTGCTGTAACTTCTGCATCAAATGTTACCGGCGGAGGCAGTGGGCGCACTGAAAAAAAAATTGTGGCACTCGAAAGAATTATAAGTTGTGGCGTTCTTTATTTGAAAGAGCAGATTAAATTGTTTAAATTTTGCGGTTTGTATCTTTCACTTTGAAAAGTTCTTTTTAAAGGGGCCCAAATAGTTACCCGGTATATCTGAGGGTCATCTCAAAATAACTGAACAGGCGTAATGACCTTAATGGTCAGGTAAATTACCTCGTTAAACCACTGCTGCAAAACGTTTTCGAATACTTGGAGCATAGGGTGACGTACCGGAAGTGGCTGCGTACTTTATAAAAAGTTTAACAATGAAGCTGTTTAGCAACTCTTTTTTTATGTGAGTCGATCGCACAGGAGGATGAGCTGAATGGTAACGAGGGGGGGGGGGGGGGCGTGGCATGGCGTGACATGGCGCAGTATAGCGAGGGGAGGGAGGGGGCATAAGCCGGTATTTGCTAATGAAATTGGGTGAATCCTGCTACTCGTCACTAGTACAGTAAAAATTATTAGCGCAACAGCTAGCTCTGCGAATGGCTCTGCAGTGACAGCGGTGAGCAGGAGATTCCGAGTATTTATAACAAGAGAACACTAGGAAGCGGGAAAGGCAGCAGCGACTGCGAGCCGACCCTTAAGTGATAGAAGGTATACGTCAACGACGACGTGTCGGTGGGTCAGGGAGATGCTCGACCGATTGGTTTTAGCGCCAGTTTCTGTCTCTGAAGTTCACACAACCGTGTCGTGTCCGCGACCGTCCGTGTGGGGTTTAAGTTTACCATCTCTTGGCTGCGAATCAACTAAGAAACAGTGTAGCATCTCCTAGCTATAGCCTGGCGAGAACCTAGAAGCAACGAAGACACTACATCACCTACATAAGGCCTAGTGAAATTCTCTTAAACAATCATATTAGTCTTCAACATTCTGTTTCAGTATTTTAGGTCTTGGACGTATTGGTGCAAGCTCTGCCATTTTCATTCTCATTTCGCCCATACTTGTATTTGTAAGGTGCAGAAAAGCTCAGAATATTGACTGGTATTGTCTACAACTGCGAATAAGCAACACAGTAGCGACGCTGCTTTGCATGCTCCAAATGTCTGGAGTAGAGCCTCCCTGATGAGTCCAGGAGCGTCCGACATCGACGACATGTGTCCGCGTTTACCTCTTTGACAGTGCACTCTCCAACGCGAATCACAAACGAGATGTCCTTTAAGGACCACCAGAAAAATCAAACATCTGAACAAGTAACTACACACGGCGTGTCTCGAACAGCTGCTAGCTCGCGACTGTTCCTTTCGAATGTTGGGGAATTTCATCAAGGCAATATCAAATCATAGACGATCACACTCATTGAACCTTTGCCCAAAGTTCCGGTCGAGGAAATCACGCTTGAACCGTAGATCTGCTCCTCTCATCTCCAGCAGGCTCCACTTTGAGAAGCTGCGATTCGGGAAGTCGTGTTTCGATCTCACGGGGGGGGGGGGGGGGAATCGTGCATGTCAGCTACTAGTTTCATCACACTCTGCACCTCTGTCTGATGGTGTCGATAATACACGCGCAGCACAGGTTTTCCTAACGGCGATGTGGTGTTCAAGCTACGCCAACGTGCAGTTCGTGGCGTCATATGTTATATCAAAAATGATCATTCGTGCCAAACATCGTGGGTCCATTTCCCGCAGAAGGTTTTCTCAATTTCAAAAAAGCATTAAAGAGTGCGCTACGCCTGAATTCTATTGTTGGAATTGTCTTCTCTGTCACCGTCATTCGTTGTGAGTTATACACGGTCGTTGTACATGAGCAAAAATTTCCTGAAAATTTAAAAAATATTCATGGCTCCGCACCAAGATAGACCCAAGACATTTGCGCGGCAAGTGCGTGCCCCACCGTGAAACCACGCAAGTGCTTGTATCTTTGTAGAATAAAGTCATATGTATGTGTCGTATGGTGTGAAGTGCCATGTTAAATCTTGTAAAACCGGCTAACGCAAGCGTAAAATTGCACCACATGTTACGCTACCTAATTTCACAAGTAGGTATTTTAAGGTCCACCTTTATTTTTTTTATTTACGCCTTCCATTTTTCGCTCCAATTTTTCGTGTGCTTTCTATTTACTTCGCAATGTTATCCCTGGTCTACCTATACCCACCCTTCAATTTCAACATATACGGCACATTTGTGCGCAGATCCAATGTAGGCAGAGTTTCTTTTCTCCGGTCTGTAAATTCGCAAAAGGAAGAATACCATGACTGCTACAGAAAGCCATTACTGTTATGAAAAGAAAATTGGGGGACCCTTAAGCTTCATCTTTAATATTCGAAGGCGATAGCAAAATCCAGCCCCTAGTGCACCCTTCAACCGCTCTGTTCATACTTATTCATATGTTTCGTTACATACACACGCACCCACACCAACACGCACACAGTAGATTGGACCAGCGCGCGCTATTATTGACAAATGGGATCGTTTTCTTCGTGACACTTGTCGAACAAGTTGCGTTAAAGGGGCCCTGAAACACTCTTTCAGGTAACCATGGAAATAACTTACTAGAACAGCTTATTGTCTCATGAATTCAACGCCGCAAAAATTTTAAGAATCCATCCAGTGTGAATGGAGTTACAAAGGTTTGTCATATGCTGCAATTTCATTTTTTTTCTTCTCTCGTCCCGACGAAAGCGCTGGAAGCTAGGCAGGAAGGGGTGGCAGATCAAAGAAATTACTGCGCCTCGTGACCTCGAGCACTTTTTTTTTCTTTGAATGCGCGGATTTTTCAGTGCGATCACGCATGCACGCGCGGACAAGTAGTGGCCTCCCGTGGCTATCTCGGCAACTTTAATTTTTGGTCACAGATGCACAGACGATTTTTCGCTCGCAACCAATGAAGCCGACGCCGGTGGCGGGTTTTCTGCGACACGAGCTTTTAACGCTATCGCATTAATCGTGAACATTCGATCAGAATCAAAGGTTTTTGCCCAATGTTACCACAAGACACTGAGATAACAAGCTGAGCCTTCATCTATTACCTTTCATATCTGGACAAAGGTAGTCTAGACAACACACAGGGTGGTTACTGTAGCGTCTAGTCAGTTGTGTTACGGGTATGCATTGCGTCCAGTTGCGGTCCTCACCATGTAAGCATCTGCAAATATAATAATGCACAAACATATCATTCATGCAATGTCAAGCCTAAGGTGCCACGTAGCTGTCTCTGTACCTGCAATAATCGAGCTTCCGTCCTTTTCCGTCCGTAAAAATTAACACTAATGGTAATACACAACGGATTTCATATGAAGAAATATCAATATGACAAACGCAAAGGGAGAAAGCTGCAGCATGTTGGCCGTTGCACTCATCAAACTCAATATTACTGCCACTTTCAAGGGGAGGTTCCAAGTCTGAAACACTCGATTTGTGAGCAGCATAACAAACTCTACGTCACGTATTATCAGAATTGCCAGTTCGAAAAAACAAAAAAATCACAGCATATCCACGGAGTGAATGATGATAAATGGGGTGAAGCGTCCGTCAGCCCGTCCATGTTTCCGTTCGTTCATTCATTCTTGCTTCCGTCCGTCCACGTGACCATCCATGCATCCGTCAATTCGTCCCGTCTGTTCATGTCGTCCCGTCTGTTCATACGGACGGATGGACATCCGTCCATCCGTCCGTATGTCCGAGCGTCCGTTCATCTGTCCGTTCATCTTCTAGTCTGTCTGTCCGTCCTTCGTGCGTCCATCTAGTGAACACTCCAAATATCGCCATCTCCCATCTCACATCCGCTGTGGCACATACCCGCTCTAGAGCGGGTATGTGCCACAAGTGGCTACGTACCACTGCATACATACATTCAAGGGATGGACAGACCCATGCTTTAAGGAGCGTCGCCCCCGAAAACAGGCCAAATTTTTTTTGAAAAGCCAGGCAGAATGTAGGCAATTTGAGCCAAGGGCAGTTAAAGTAGCCATCAGTGCCCACGCGAGTGTGAAAACAGTGGCCACGTTTTTATTTGTATCACTGAATGCTAAAGTTTTTCTGCGAAAATCAAAATAAATGCTACAGGAATCTATGGAAATCTCAAGTACTGAAATTTGAGCACATAGCGCTGATTTTAGCAATAACTTGGTGCAGGGTAACGAAATTACTGGATGTATTGCAAAGATAGTGAGTACGCAGACGGTTCGTTGATCGACAAGTCCACTCATCAGTCCACTCACTCAGATTTACTGAGATATAGGTCGAGCCATGAGTATTAGTGAGTCCGCTTGAGTAGGATTCCTGTGAGTTTGCGCCCGAGTGAGTACGGTGGAGAGGAATTTCAGGGAGTCTTGGTGCAAGTGAGCAAGGTAATATATCTCTACATAAGGAGAGATATATTTTATGAGCCAGTCTGAGTGAGCTCCATGTTGTTTTGCCGACATCTTGTCTTATCTAATGAACTTCAGTCTCATTGTGAACTTTATGTAGGCTCACATATACGCTACTTATGTCGGCTCCTATATCAAGGCCGTAGCGAATAAACGCAACTTTAACATTAATTTAACAGTTGCGTGTGTTACAGAGGGGCTGAGGTGGCTTGATCCTCACCCTATTCGCTTTCAAGAGAATGTTTTGTTAAAATATCTAGTGTGAGTCTTCTCTCTCCGTGAAAATGCCCTTAGTGAATCGCAACTACCGGTAAATCGTGACTACAAAACTGCGCGAAAAATCGACAAGAAACGGAGAAGGCACACACACAAGCGCAGACTAGCAACTGACAGTTTATTGAAAAGAAACACTTATATACCTAAAGAAAAAATATGACGTGAAAGATTAGAAGTTGGCAGTGAGATAATCAATCTCTAGTTGGTGCAAAGTCACCGAAGGCCTCGCAACACACGTGTCGCCATACTTGTGTATATAAAAAGCCTCCGCAACTTCTCTCGCTGTCCTATCCCTGTGCCGGGACAACACCCTTGTTTCGTGAAATAAAGGGGAACACTTGCAATCCCTGCAATGTAGGCATAGATTCGACGAAGGGTGGGCCTTCAGCGATGCCCGGTGATCCATTAGTCAGTTGTTCAAACATCTTCCAGTTTGCCCAATATAGCACCTACCACATGATAAGGGGATAAGATACACCGCACCAATTCCACACTCAACAAACAGTTTCCCGGTGTTTGACCTCACAAACATACCACTTTTTTTCTTTCCTTCAGCTTTCCTATCCACCATTGCGCAAACTCGGCCCAACTTATTCCTGGACGAAAAAACGACATTAACACCGAATCTATGTCCCACCTTTTTCATGCGGTGGGAGAAGGCATGAAGATAAGGAATGCACGTGTAAGGCAAACGTTTATCTATGCCCGCTCTGTCATTACCGTCCCGTTTTAGTTTCTTCAATAATCTTTCACTGAGAAGACCCAGCTTTCCTTCTGGGAAGTTCGATAACCTAAGCCTAGTAAGCTGGTCATGAAAAGCCTCCGACATCTGATGCGGGCACGATTTGCACAAAGCAGATTCGAGACACGAAGTGGCGACACCATTCTTGACCAGCTTTGAGTTACAGGAATGAAAATCAAGAATGGGCTTAATCGACCTCGGCGAATACCGCCAGCACGTGTGCTCCTGCCCAATCCTAATTTTCAAATCAAGAAACTGAATGCAGCCATCTTTCGGGACCTCAAAGGTAAATTTCAAACCCCGTCCTTTCTCATTAAACATTTTCAGCACATTGACCCTGGACCTGACACAGTTGTCCATTTCAACAAACACCAGATAATCATCAACGTATCTCATTGTCTTAAGCGCTAAACTTTCTAAGCCTCCTTCGAGGTCTCGATCTATCCTCCCCAAGTATACCTCACTCAGTTTAGGGGCAACACGGGAACCTATGCACACACCCGATTTCTGCCTATACACACCACCTTTCCATTCTACCAAAGTCGAGCGAAGATACATCGACAACAGTTCCAAGAAGGACGCAACAGAAATTCCGCACTCATTCTGGAACCGTAGGGCGTCGTTGTGGTCCTGTATGCAGTCTCTCACACTTTTCATCAAGGTTTCATGCTCCAACGAGTAGAAAAGGTCCTCTACATCTATGCTAAACACTGACATAGGACCGGGGGGTACCGTCCTCAGGAACTGAACGACTTCCTCGGAATTCTTCACCCGAAAAGGATCCTGCACTTTTAGAGATGATAGGTGCTTTTGCAGAAATGCTGATACCAAACATTGCCAAGTTTACATTACTCGTTGGAGCATGAAACCTTGATGAAAAGTGTGAGAGACTGCATACAGGACCACAACGACGCCCTACGGTTCCAGAATGAGTGCGGAATTTCTGTTGCGTCCTTCTTGGAACTGTTGTCGATGTATCTTCGCTCGACTTTGGTAGAATGGAAAGGTGGTGTGTATAGGCAGAAATCGGGTGTGTGCATAGGTTCCCGTGTTGCCCCTAAACTGAGTGAGGTATACTTGGGGAGGATAGATCGAGACCTCGAAGGAGGCTTAGAAAGTTTAGCGCTTAAGACAATGAGATACGTTGATGATTATCTGGTGTTTGTTGAAATGGACAACTGTGTCAGGTCCAGGGTCAATGTGCTGAAAATGTTTAATGAGAAAGGACGGGGTTTGAAATTTACCTTTGAGGTCCCGAAAGATGGCTGCATTCAGTTTCTTGATTTGAAAATTAGGATTGGGCAGGAGCACACGTGCTGGCGGTATTCGCCGAGGTCGATTAAGCCCATTCTTGATTTTCATTCCTGTAACTCAAAGCTGGTCAAGAATGGTGTCGCCACTTCGTGTCTCGAATCTGCTTTGTGCAAATCGTGCCCGCATCAGATGTCGGAGGCTTTTCATGACCAGCTTACTAGGCTTAGGTTATCGAACTTCCCAGAAGGAAAGCTGGGTCTTCTCAGTGAAAGATTATTGAAGAAACTAAAACGGGACGGTAATGACAGAGCGGGCATAGATAAACGTTTGCCTTACACGTGCATTCCTTATCTTCATGCCTTCTCCCACCGCATGAAAAAGGTGGGACATAGATTCGGTGTTAATGTCGTTTTTTCGTCCAGGAATAAGTTGGGCCGAGTTTGCGCAATGGTGGATAGGAAAGCTGAAGGAAAAGAAAAAAAGTGGTATGTTTGTGAGGTCAAACACCGGGAAACGTTTGTTGAGTGTGGAATTGGTGCGGTGTATCTTATCCCCTTATCATGTGGTAGGTGCTATATTGGGCAAACTGGAAGATGTTTGAACAACCGACTAATGGATCACCGGGCATCGCTGAAGGCCCACCCTTCGTCGAATCTATGCCTACATTGCAGGGATTGCAAGTGTTCCCCTTTATTTCACGAAACAAGGGTGTTGTCCCGGCACAGGGATAGGACAGCGAGAGAAGTTGCGGAGGCTTTTTATATACACAAGTATGGCGACACGTGTGTTGCGAGGCCTTCGGTGACTTTGCACCAACTAGAGATTGATTATCTCACTGCCAACTTCTAATCTTTCACGTCATATTTTTTCTTTAGGTATATAAGTGTTTCTTTCAATAAACTGTCAGTTGCTAGTCTGCGCTTGTGTGTGTGCCTTCTCCGTTTCTTGTCGATTTTTCGCGCAGTTTTGTAGTCATGATTTACCAACTCGCCCAGCGTTCAGTACTCTTAAGTTATATTACTAGTTGTATGGGCTCTTTTCCGTGTGTTACATTTCCCATTTCTAACCCGGCAGTTTTGGTGGCACTGTATGCAGTGTGTGTGTGTCGAGCAAGAACCGCCTCGTGGTTCGTCAGGGTGGGGGCGTGCCCTGAAGATGTCCAGAAGTTGTGCGGTTGGATTGAACCTTCGCCAGGCCATGCTAAGCGCATTTGCAAGATACTAAAATCCGAGTGGTGGAGACAGGCAAGGCTGTATGAGGACTGTCTTAAGGCAACCTGCGGTGTTGTGGCAGGTAGGGCTGTGTCTGCTAGATACAGGGAATGGTGCGCCACCAGGTTTCGTATCACGGAATTCCTTTGGAACACGTTGCGGCCCATGCTCCCGAAGAAGAAAAAGAAGGAAGCACGGGAACCCTCTGCCAAAGTCATCTCTCTGGATGGCATCGTTTTGCCGGAAGCTCATCTGAAGACTCTAGGACTGGGACCAAAATTCTGCTTCGAGCCAACCCTTGGATATCCAGAAATCTTGGCGGTGGCACGTTCCGTTGCTGAACGGGTGCCTGAAGGTGAAAGGGGAAGGTGCGTGGCCGAAGGAGCAGGTGTGGTGACTACGCTCAGTGGAAGCACTGGAAGGAAGTGCAAGTTGAATTCCTTGGTGGATTACATGGGTTCAAGCAGCATCAGGCCATTAGTTGCTGACAAGGAAGGGAGTTTCGTTCTCATGTATGAGAGGACTTTTTCTGAGAAGGGCATGCAAGCTGTTCACAAGAACCTCAAGCAGGTTGAAGAAAAACCAAGGGAGGTGAAGAAAAAGGCCGTCGCCTTACTGGAACAACTGAAGCTTGAAGGGTTGGCTGCGGCGGTGCGAGGTGCGAAAGGCAATTTGCTGAACCTTTTCTTCACCGTCAAAACACACAAGGAGGGCCATCCCTTTAGGGTAGTTGTTTCAGAACGAGGAACGTGGCAATGTTTGGTATCAGCATTTCTGCAAAAGCACCTATCATCTCTAAAAGTGCAGGATCCTTTTCGGGTGAAGAATTCCGAGGAAGTCGTTCAGTTCCTGAGGACGGTACCCCCCGGTCCTATGTCAGTGTTTAGCATAGATGTAGAGGACCTTTTCTACTCGTTGGAGCATGAAACCTTGATGAAAAGTGTGAGAGACTGCATAGAGGACCACAACGACGCCCTACAGTTCCAAAATGAGTGCGGAATTTCTGTTGCGTCCTTCTTGGAACTGTTGTCGATGTATCTTCGCTCGACTTTGGTAGAATGGAAAGGTGGTGTGTATAGGCAGAAATCGGGTGTGTGCATAGGTTCCCGTGTTGCCCCTAAACTGAGTGAGGTATACTTGGGGAGGATAGATCGAGACCTCGAAGGAGGCTTAGAAAGTTTAGCGCTTAAGACAATGAGATACGTTGATGATTATCTGGTGTTTGTTGAAATGGACAACTGTGTCAGGTCCAGGGTCAATGTGCTGAAAATGTTTAATGAGAAAGGACGGGGTTTGAAATTTACCTTTGAGGTCCCGAAAGATGGCTGCATTCAGTTTCTTGATTTGAAAATTAGGATTGGGCAGGAGCACACGTGCTGGCGGTATTCGCCGAGGTCGATTAAGCCCATTCTTGATTTTCATTCCTGTAACTCAAAGCTGGTCAAGAATGGTGTCGCCACTTCGTGTCTCGAATCTGCTTTGTGCAAATCGTGCCCGCATCAGATGTCGGAGGCTTTTCATGACCAGCTTACTAGGCTTAGGTTATCGAACTTCCCAGAAGGAAAGCTGGGTCTTCTCAGTGAAAGATTATTGAAGAAACTAAAACGGGACGGTAATGACAGAGCGGGCATAGATAAACGTTTGCCTTACACGTGCATTCCTTATCTTCATGCCTTCTCCCACCGCATGAAAAAGGTGGGACATAGATTCGGTGTTAATGTCGTTTTTTCGTCCAGGAATAAGTTGGGCCGAGTTTGCGCAATGGTGGATAGGAAAGCTGAAGGAAAAGAAAAAAAGTGGTATGTTTGTGAGGTCAAACACCGGGAAACGTTTGTTGAGTGTGGAATTGGTGCGGTGTATCTTATCCCCTTATCATGTGGTAGGTGCTATATTGGGCAAACTGGAAGATGTTTGAACAACCGACTAATGGATCACCGGGCATCGCTGAAGGCCCACCCTTCGTCGAATCTATGCCTACATTGCAGGGATTGCAAGTGTTCCCCTTTATTTCACGAAACAAGGGTGTTGTCCCGGCACAGGGATAGGACAGCGAGAGAAGTTGCGGAGGCTTTTTATATACACAAGTATGGCGACACGTGTGTTGCGAGGCCTTCGGTGACTTTGCACCAACTAGAGATTGATTATCTCACTGCCAACTTCTAATCTTTCACGTCATATTTTTTCTTTAGGTATATAAGTGTTTCTTTTCAATAAACTGTCAGTTGCTAGTCTGCGCTTGTGTGTGTGCCTTCTCCGTTTCTTGTCGATTTTTCGCGCAGTTTTGTAGTCATGATTTACCAACTCGCCCAGCGTTCAGTACTCGGTAAATCGTATTTAAAAATACGAAATTAAATCGTCATGTAGAGCGCGGATTATGCAAAATTATGGTGTTACAAAGCATTGAAACATGGGACCAAAGAGCCAATCGTATTCTAACAGATTGATAAGTCGACTCACTCAGATTCAGATTGAGCCGTGAGTCTGATTTTATTCAGTCCAAGTTAGTAAAATGTTGGTAAATCGGACTCTGAGTGAGCCTGACTGAGCAAAATTTTTAAGTCCAAGCGTGTCCGCCTGAGAAAAACGTATACGTGGGTGTGAGCCAGTGAGCCTCAAGGGCGAGGTATATTTCATGTGCGAGTCTGGCTGAACACCATATTTTTTGCCAATCTGTGCGCAGATTTCTTTTTTAGTGTTCGTTGTCACTGCACATACGTCATACGCAAATCACTGGGTTACACACGTCATGGTTCGGTTTTCTGTTTGCTACCAATGCGCATACGTTATGCGGAAACACTTGGACAGGCACTGAAGCAGCGGAAGCGCTACAAACTTTATTGTAGAACTCTCTGGTGACACCCTCTTTATGTGCCTTGAGTGACTCTTCTCAAGAGACCTAAAGGTAACAGCCTTATAGTAGCAATAAATGTGAGCACGGTATGACTGTGCTTGCTGTCAGAGTTACCAAAATATGACATGGAAGCATATATCGCAGTCATTGTTCACCATCACAATCACTTTCCCGCGTTATGTGGAAGTCTCGGCTTTTAATGCTCTTGAGTTGCTGTTTGCTGAAAATTGTAACAAATCACACAGCCAAATCGACGGATATCTGACCTCTATTTTCAATGAGTACCGAGCGCCCAAAATGCGGAGCGCTTTCGATTGTCCTTTCAAATTCCTATTACATTGTATGGTCCTGTTCAGCGATAGGTCCTCTGCGAAATGACGCACCAGGCGACTGTTTTCCGTTAGCGCAGCCTCGAATCCATAAGCCCTTTTTATGTAGTGCATGTGCCTATTCGATTTTTGTAGCTGGAAACACACCTTAGACAACATGCTCTCATACCTAACGGTCATATGGCAGCAACTGCGATGTCTAAATATTGATAATTTGGTTAGAATCAAGAACATAGTGAGCCAAAAAGTAGCCAAGAGGCCAATACGTTTTTACTCTGTGGCCACGTCCTTAAATATATGACATATTCGTACTGTAGTGGGGAATTCGTAAGGCAATGATAGTGGGACCATCGCTGAGTGCGAAGCGCGACCACGAGCTGTAGACACTGGACTGCCCGAGCATTTGTTTCTGTACCGGCTGTCTGCCTATTATCTGGCGTCGCTAATAAACCCCCTTGCAAAGTGGTGGTGGTGCTGGGTACGCAAACCTGGAACTTCGAAGCCGGAAGCTGCCCACTACATCAGCAATGCCTGATCAGACGACCGAGCAAGGCACCACCCAGCAAAGCACGGCCCAATCTCAACTGGTCATCGTGCCTACCACCCTGCGCCAACGAGATCCGCCCTTCTTCAGTGGCACCGAGGACCAAGATGTGGAGGACTGGTTGCAGCTGTTTGAGAAGGTGAGCGCCGCCAACAAGTGGGACGACCCCTAGAAATTAGAGTATGTCCCATTTTATCTCAAAGACGTCGCCAGCCTGTGGTTCACAAACCACCGCACTGAATTTATCACTTGGGCCGGTTTCAAGACCACCCTCGCAGCTGTGTTCGATCGCCCCGCAGTGCGCAAGCTGCGTGCTGAGCAGCGCCTACGCGGACGTGCACAAAGGCAGGGCGAAAACTTCACAAGCTATATTGAAGATGTAATCAATTTATGCCGGCGCTTCAACCCTGAGATGACCGAACATGACAAGATCAGGCATATCTTGAAAGGCATAGACGATGATGCCTATCAAATGTTGCTGGCAAAGAGCCCAAGTACCGTATCCGAACTTGTGACCTTGTGCCAGAGCTTGGAAGAGATTCGGAAACAACGTGCAGCAGTTCGGAGGTCGACGACTGCAGACGACTCTCTCGCTGCCCTGGCCGTCGGTGGTGACAGCTCCCTGCTGGAGCAGATAAAAGAATATGTACGCGAAGAGGTCGCACGACAACTTTCATGTCTCTCGTATCTGCCGACCACCGAAGCACCAACGAACCGCCTAACCCCGACAATAAGACAGGCTATTCAGGAGCAGGTCTCCGAGGCGTTGCCATTACCTACGCCTGCCTCTCAACCAACGCCTGTTGCCGCGCCACTGACTTATGCGGCCGTCGCGGCAATGCCTCCTGCATCTCGTCTGCCAATGTATACGCCACAACCTGTGCGACCGTCCACCGCGCCGTTTCCACAGCAACACGCCGGAAATCCTTGGCGCACCGCAGACAACCGGCCTATATGTTACTTTTGCGGAATTCCAGGTCACGTTGCACGTCTATGTCGTCGGCGCTTCACAGTTAACGCACCACGATATCCTGACTATTCGTTTCGACCTCCATACCACGCGCCTCACGTACCACCTGAAGTTCATGAACGCGATGCGCAAACTGCTTCCGGCGCCCGAACATTCGCTTCTAGACGTTCTACTTCCCGCTCGCCTTCACCTTCACCAAGTCGTCGTTCCGTGTCGCCTATGCGTCGACGACCCACCTCCATTGAGACGGAAAACTAACTGCCGCAGCTCCGGAGGCACGAGCTGCGTCATCGTCTAATCGTTCAAGTCCTCGCCTGTCTCCCGCCAATCTTATCGATGTAATCGTCGAAGGTGTACGAACACTCGCACTCATCGATACCGGTGCCGCGATATCTGTGATTAGTGAGAGACTCTGCCGCTCTCTTCGTAAAGTGACGATGCTTTCTCCCGTGGTTTCTCTTAGTACTGCGAGCGCCCAACAAATTGAGCCCGTCGCGTCATGTACAGCAAAAGTTGTGATTCGAGACGTGTTGTACACCATTGAATTTCACGTGTTGGCTTCATGTTCCCACGATGTCATCCTAGGATGGGATTTTTTATCACGTCATCACGCCGTCGTGGACTGCGCTCGGGCCGAAGTGGAGCTGTTACCGTTTGGTGATGCGCCTTCTGTTGATGCGGCCGTATCTAGTGTGGCTAACCTTGTCGTCGCGACGGACATAGACCTTCCTCCTTTCAGCGCCCAGTTTGTCCCTGCCTGCTGTGCTTCACTTTCTGACGCTACCGTCCTATTCACGCCATCTGACATCTTCGGTAGCCGCCACCACACATCGCTGCCATTCGCCGTTCTTGAGCTTTGTCAAGACACTACGGGGATATTTATTTCCAATCCCAACTCGTGCCCCCTCAGTTTGCGCCGCAACGAGACGCTCGGCCACATTCAGCTCATCGATGAAGGTACTATCGTGCCTGCCGATTTTTTCGACACCAAGCCGAATATGGAGCTGAACGCGTTGGTTCCTCACTTTGCCTTGAACAGCGTGTCTACCGATGCATTTCACCATTCTATTGACAGCCATCTCGCCCCGGCTCAACGAGAGCAGCTTGTTACCCTGCTGCACGAATTCAAGCGTTCGTTTGACTTTCCCCAAGCGGTGCTAGGAAGAACGAACACCGTTGTGCACACAACTGACACAGGAACGAGTACTCCTTTGCGCCAGCGCCCTTATCGTGTGTCACCAGCGGAGCGTCGGGTAATTGCAGAACAAGTAGACGACATGCTACAGCGCGGAGTCATCAAGCCGTCTTGTAGTCCTTGGTCTTCCCCAGTTGTACTCGTCAAAAAAAAGGATGGTTCAGTCCGGTTCTGCGTAGACTACAGGCGCCTAAACAACATTACGAGGAAAGATGTTTACCCTCTTCCCCGCACAGACGATGCTCTCGATTGTCTCCAAGGTGCAGAATTTTTTTCCTCGCTTGACCTTCGCTCGGGTTATTGGCAGGTCCCAATGGCTGAGTCTGATCGGCCAAAAACGGCGTTTGTCACACCGGATGGCCTCTATGAATTTACCGTGATGCCATTCGGACTCTGCAATGCGCCTGCCACATTCGAGCGAATGATGGACAGCATTTTACGTGGTCTCAAATGGAACATTTGCTTGTGCTATCTTGATGACGTTGTGGTTTTTTCACCCGATTTCACTTCGCATCCCACTCGTCTGCGCAAGATTCTACAGTGCCTTACAAACGCCAGGCTTCAGCTTAACCTGAAGAAGTGTCACTTCGGGGCTAAACAACTCACCATACTTGGTCATGTCGTCTCGAAAGCCGGCATTCTTCCCGACCCTGACAAGCTTCGTGCTGTTGCCGAATTTCCTAAGCCGACTACTGTTAAAGAACTACGGAGCTTTGTGGGCCTGTGCTCCTATTTTCGTCGCTTTGTCCGGAACTTTGCCTCCATCATCGCTCCACTCACCAAACTCCTTGCTGGCCCTGCAGATCTTTCGAATTGGACAGCAGCCTGTGACGAATCCTTCGCAACACTGCGCCGACTCCTTACCTCACCACCCGTACTGCGCCATTACGACCCTACTGCGCCAACCGAAGTACACACGGATGCAAATGGCGTTGGCCTTGGTGCAGTACTCGCGCAACGCAAGCCAGGTTTTACGGAGTATGTGGTCGCCTATGCCAGCCGCGCCCTCACTAAGGCAGAAGCCAACTATTCTGTTACGGAAAAAGAGTGCCCCGCGATTGTGTGGGCGTTAAACAAGTTTCGCCCCTATTTGTACGGCCAAACTTTTGATGTGGTAACTGACCATCACGCACTCTGTTGGTTGGCTTCGCTAAAAGATCCTTCCGGCCGCCTCGGACGTTGGGCACTACGCCTCCAGGAATTTGACATACGCGTCGTCTACCGATCGGGGCGAAAGCACTCTGACGCAGATGCGCTTTCACGATCACCCGTGAAATCCGATGATACGGATATATCAGCCCTGGACCTTCCCCTCTCTGCCGTCAGCGTCACAGACATGCCATCCGAACAGCGCAAGGACCCTTGGATCGCCTCGCTATTGAATATGCTTTCTGACGCATCAACTTCCGGTTACCCGCGTGCTCTTCGCCGCCAAGCAACGCATTTCGCCATACGGGATGGCCTGTTATACCGTCGCAACTATCAAGTGACGGGTCGTAAATGGCTGCTAGTCATACCCAGCCATATGCGGTCTGATATCTGCAAATATTTTCATGCTGAACCGCAACACGCACACGCCGGTGCGCTGAAGACGTATGAGCGGATCCGCCAACGTTACTACTGGCGGGGTATGTACACGTTTGTACGCAAACACATTCGCTCATGTTCCCAGTGTCAGCAGCGCAAGACATTCCCTCATTCACCCGGTCAACTGCAGCCTTTGCCATGTCCTGCACGCCCATTCGACCGTGTTGGGATTGACCTATACGGCCCGCTACCGTGCTCTGTTGGTGGCAATCGATGGGTGATTGTGGCTGCCGACCATCTGACAAGGTACGCCGAAACGGCAGCGCTGCCTTCGGCTGGTGCTCGTGACGTTGCAACCTTCATCTTGCACCGGTTTGTTCTTCGTCATGGTGCACCACGGGAGCTCCTGAGTGACAGAGGACGCGTATTTTTGTCCGAAGTTCTGCAGCAGCTCCTACATTCATGCCGTACGGTACACCGCACATCAACAGCCTATCACCCTCAGACAAACGGCCTAACGGAACGTTTCAACAGAACCCTCGGAGACATGCTCGCTATGTATATTGATTCCGACCACTCCAACTGGGACGTTGTTCTTCCTTTCGTGACGTACGCCTACAATACGGCGATTCAATCAACAACAGGCTTTTCTCCATTTTTTCTTTTATATGGTCGTGACCCATGCAACACACTCGACACAATTTTGCCATACAATCCTGATGCCTCAGAGTTCAGCCCAGTTTCTGAAATGGCTGAACATGCCGAAGAGTGTCGTCAACTTGCACGGTCCTTCACAGCCGATAACCAAGCCCTCCAAAAAGATCGCCACGACCATGATCTTGTTCAGAATACCTTCCCCGTCGGTTCTCTCGTGTGGCTCCGACTGCCTTTCCACTCTCCTGGACTGACTCCCAAGTTTGCACCGAAGTCTACGGGCCCTTACCGCGTCATACAACACCCTTCTTCTGTCACCTATGTGATTGAACCGCTCAAGCCGTCCACGGACAAGCACCGCCTTGGTCGTGAGACGGTCCACGTCAGTCGCCTCAAGCCCTGTTACGACCCTCCTGTTCTCTCGTCACCTTGAGTCGCCAGGATGGCTCATCTTCGTCGCCGGGGCATTGTAGTGGGGAATTCGCAAGGCAATGATAGTGGGACCATCGCTGAGTGCGAAGCGCGAGCACGAGCTGTAGACACTGGACTGCCCGAGCATTTGTTTCTGTACCGGCTGTCTGCCTATTATCTGGCGTCGCTAATAAACCCCCTTGCAGTACTAATTATCCCAAAATGTCAACTCTACGCACAGGTCAAGAGTTGAATAGTCGTCAATATCACCAACCTCTACCTAGGGTCCCTTACAATAAAAGCCTTTTACATTGGTCTTCTACTGCCTATCAGTGAGTAGGTTGATTTCAATCTATTGCCGAGCATTTTTTGTATTCATTCTCACCTCATCATTTTCACCTGTTTTTAATGGTCTGTTTTTCTTAGCACTCATTGACTAACTTTTTTTATGACAAAGTTTGGTCATCATTGTTACCTACGCTATGTGCTACCTCGCTCTTCTTTTTTCGTGTAATTTCTAGAAAATAAACCCAGCGTGAAATACGTTCTTTCAACTGCATGGCTAGGTCAATGTCTGTTATGCATACATCTATATTTTCCTTTGCGTCTTTTTCGCCAGTTAGAAAGACTTTGCTCAGGCTTTTCTTTTTAGTTTCCATGTTATTGGCTTCGTACGGTGCTACCAAAAGAATGAAAGATGCGCTGCTACCGAAAGAATGAAGAATTAAGGGACCTGATCAGTAAGCTGCCGCTGACGATTTGGCATACTGCCTGCTGCATGCAGTTCATAGTATGCCTTTTTCTGCAATTAGTGCTTTTTATCTTTCATTCTGGTTGATTATTAAGGTTTCCGGTATAGGATTGATTTATGTAAAGCTACACCTCCTCACTTTCTAAGTGCTAACTGCTCATCACCAAGGAGTTTTCTTATGTCTGACCATTTTGCAGGCCATTATTCAACCTATGGGAGTTGGACACTCAAATTCACGGCGCACAAAAGTGATTCCCCTGTCATGTCAGCTGACGCCTAATTCTTCAATACTTCCTGAACAAACCTTTGCCGCCTTTTTCATATGTCATTGTGCATTGCATTATCATAATCTAGATAAGCCCACATAGGTTTTAGGGCGTAAGTCAATAATGTCATCGCAGGAGCAGACACCCCACGCAGTTGTACTGCGTGGACGATTTGTAAACGTGGCCAACACAAATAAGTTACCTCATGTCAAAGGGGTGGAAGTTTTAACGTGGAGCTCTGTAACTTACTCTTATTTCGGATACTCGATATTGCACCATCCATAATGCACGATATGGCAAAAGAAGCTAAAATGTCTTACGAATTAGGAAGAAGAGCTACGCCAAGTAAATGTATCCACTTTAAAATGCGGTTGATGCGTGAGAAAATTCATGAGCCCGACGTGATTCGCACACCAAATAAAATTGGCTCAGCATCACTGAGTAAGTTATGAGTGCGCATGAATTACGCTACTATTAAAGTAGGCATGCCATTAAAGAATGTATTGACCATGATTGCATTTAAGAAATGCAATCCTCGCCGAAAAAAAAACCAGAGGTAGGTTGTCGTAAATGAAGACGTCACGTGGAGCACAAAAAAAGAAATAAAAAGAGCCAAGCAAGAAGGGCTGTTAACCCGCAAAGCTGGTGTGCTTCACATCGTGCTTCTTTCCAAGAGGTGCCCGATAACGATATGCTCCAGAAAGGTCGATACCGACGTTACATCTTCCAACCAAATAAAGTGAGCAAGATCGACTTTCGAGCAGAAGGTGCACCTGATACGAACCTCTCACACTATTATTATATGCCAAGCATCTTATGAGTGAGCTTGATCCGATGGCGTGTGCGCTCCGCTGCGCATGCGCAGCCCCTTCTCGTCTTTTCCATCTCCTACGCCCCCTCTCTCGCCTCGCAACACCGACGCAAGCAGTGTATGCTAACGTTTTTCTCGGTTGAAAACAATGTGGCTCATCCCTCTTTCTAGAAATTGGCATAAAACGAAAGTGAAGCGTGCATTCATAGAGGTAGTTGAGCATTTATCGTGCATGGTTACGCCACAAGAACGAAGGATTGAATGATACAGCAAGAACTTGCAATATCACGCAAGGAACGACAAGCAGCTCGAAACTCGCAACGTGCACCTAAAGCAGACAACGCGCAGAAAATTAGCATACAGAGGACGTGCATGGACTAACAACTGTCACAGCTTGACAGTTGAAGACAGAACGTAAGACGCTTGAAACGAACGCACAGGTATATACAAGACAAGCAAGAACTGTCAAAAATTTTACTTCTTTTTGTATGAGCCGATTTCTCCTTTCGTGACCGCGACCGTGGCAGCGAGTGAAGTGACCTTCGTGTTCTCCCAAATCACGAGTCTGATAAGCGCGTGCGCTATACGACGATGTTTAGAGCGCGCCCAACGAGGGACTTTTGCACCAGTACGATGGTGTGCCATTCTGTCGCATTTTTGAAGGCTAAGAGAATAACTCTATGCTTCTATTATAGCAAGCTGCAGATCACCCACTAAAAAAATTTACCACGCGAAACCTCAAACTTTCTTAGAAGCGATTCTAGAAGGATTTTTTGTGTGGGTCTGGCCAAACTGGCCCAATTTCACCATGTAGCACCTGTTCACGTTGCGACTTTAAAATATCTACTGATATAAACAATACTCTCAGTTACCCAGCAAATATTTACTTTTAATAAATTATGAAAATTTTAAAACCTATTATGTGCTTTAGTTGCAGCGCAAGAAGTGCGTTTCAAAGCGCTAAGTTCTCAACGCGTAAAGTAAGTGGTGGCTCAGTCCACGAAGATCTAAGAGCTGCGACCAAGGTGCCAAAAAATATAAATGAACAACCTGGTTGCATTACGTGGCACAGGACACCTACTGAAGCTGTGCAATTTACTGGACACCTTCACCTGTGGGCTCCTTGCTTTCCATTGCAAGGCTCTGACCCTGAAGGGTTTTTATCGACACCCTTCCAGTAGTATAAACGCGCTTAAAAATTATGTGCTCGGGAAAACTTATGCGGAGGAGCTCCCAGTTGCACCAAAAAACAACTGAAGCAAATTCAAGATAATAAAAACGGATAAAAAACGCGTTTATACAGCCAGTTCCTAAAGACATCTGTCCAACTTGCCCTGAAGCTGTGCATTGGGAAGTAAGGCGCCCGATGATATCTTCCTTTCGCGATCCATCATTCCGTGATTGATGTCGTTATTCAACATAGACACGACATTATTAAGCACTAACAGACAATCATGGCAAGGAAAGTTTAGAGGACCTCATTTGTAGCAATTCTGGCGCAAATGAAAAGAAATTTAAGTGAACGAAAAGATGGCTTGTCCCTGGCAGGGACCGAAATTGCTATCTTCGAATAACGCTTAACGTATTCTTTCAATTGCGCTACGGCGGCTGCCACGTTTAAATGAGCAGGCAGCTTTAATTTACGAGGTATGCCTCATAATGTTGTCAGGAAATTGACCACAGCCGTAGCTAAACTGGTGGAACATCGGAGGCGCTATTCTAAGCTTGCAGGTTCGCTCTTGCTGGAGGCAAGACATGTTTTCGTCCACTTTAGTTTCTTTTGCATTGTGCCAGAATTACTAAAGATAAGATCCTTTATACATTCTCCCACTTTATTGTCTACTAGTTCTTATAAAAATTAAAAAACGCACAGAATTCCTCTTTTATGGTCCAATAAACAAGGATTTCGTTTTGGCACCGTTCACGTTTTCAGGTTGTATGCGAGGAATTATTGGTTGACTTTCAGCTCGTATAAAACAGATCATGTGCTACCTGAAGCAAGCAGGCAAAAGAAAAAGTGTCGCCACTCACCCTCATGGGTACAGTGGGCTTTGAGAAGCCTTCCCAGGTTTAAATGCACAGATATACTCCATAAAGTTGACCACACCATGATGACCATCATAGTTCACTTAGTTGACAGTTGGACGCGTTATTCGAACGTTGTCGGTTCGGCCTCTCCCGGCGGCAATGGATGTGTTCACGTGCTTTAAATATTTCTATTTTATGTCACAATTAATCCGGATAACAATCCCTGCACATTTTTTGGCTTTATTGTCTGTTAGGTCTAATAAGGTTGTGCCCAAGAAAAAGAAAACGAGCTCTTAAAGTTTTTCTTTCATTTATCCTGGTAGAGTTACCCTGCGCTGTGATGAATGTTTTGATCACAAATGATTAGCCGGAATGCGCGATTTTCCACGTAAACCTTCATCGCCTAAAGTCACTAAGATTCGCCGTTAGTACAGGTTGTTCTGCAGAATCCTTCTCTTTCTGTATCACACCTTTTTATTATATTAACTTCGAGCTTTTTTTAAACTTACGTTATCTCTTCAACGACGCGTTCCTTGAAGTGGCATATGGCGGTAAGGCATGGTTGATAACTTGAAAAAGAAACTTCAAAGGCAGTCCCGCCGTATTTGCACATATCTGAGAAGGAAAGTGGCATTTAGGCAAAAATATCGTTCATGGTAATCAGGAAGCCCCGTGATACATAGCCCACAATGAACACAAAAACACTACCGAGGGAGAAACAATAACAAGGAGAATTTTCGTAAGCTCTGCTCTTCGTGCTTTCCTCTCTAATATTTTATTCTGTGCATATTACTTTTTGTTCTTCTCAGTGCCCACACTTCGTTCATTGGGCGCAGAAGGAAATATAAGGTTGATGGTGCGTACGCCCCTCTACATGGTCAAGCTTCATATATACCACGTACTCGTAACGCCGAAGTATGCAGTGCAGTTCGATCCAGGCCGTGGCGGTCGCATTTTGATGCAGGCGAAATGTTACATGCCCGTGTACTCTGTGATGCCAGTACACGTTAAAGAACACCAGATGGTCGAAGTTTCCTGAGGCCTCAACCGTAGGATCCTTCGAAATCATATTATGGTTTTGGGACGTTAAACTCCAAGTACAATTCTTATCTTTAATTAGGCGGAACACATCTTTGTAGAGATAAAAATTCTTTTTTGGATAAACTTGTGCCTGGAAAATGAAAACTCAAAGTGCAAGCTATACGCACTGTAAACTGATACCGACGATCGCAGTCGTTGGTTGTCGGTGTCCTGATATGCTTTAAGGTTAATCGGCATTAATGCACGCGGCATAAAATTTCCAACAATATTACTTGTAGCTGTCCCAGTTCAAGATTAAAGTTTAGGGTATTAATTATGTGCTCACGCTAATGATAGATTACTAAGATAATCTAGAAAGTTTCATCAGGCATTGTTTTCGCAAGGAAGTGGTTACAGGCATATGCTAATTCAACAAAGAGTTCAATTGGAGCCAATTTGGAGTACGGCATTTTAACGAGAACGAAGCTGTTCTCTACAGTGGCTTTCTCAATAGCATAAACGAACACATTGCCTGCCACGCCACCAGGCAACCATTGTCCAGGTACCCACTTTAATAGGACCAAGTGAACATTCCGTCGCGTGAGGGCGAAGGCCCTTATGATATTGAAAGGCGATAGATAATATTGCCCTCTCGAACATGGATTGAGATTTTTCAATATGAATTTTTCATCAGAAATTTTTGTCCAGTTGCGAGGTGCTTGGTTGGATGATAAGCAACCGCTTCTAGTGTAGCAACAGATTCTGCTGCTGTTAATTGAGACTTACCGTATAACCTGTACTTCGGGCAAGTATGCACTTGAGAGACCACAAAAGTGGCAGATGAAACGCAAGCTGTCACAAGTTTATCAGTCTATACGTGCCATTGTATCGTGCATTGTATACGAGTCATTGTATCGCTCAGTGGAGTATGCCTGACCTGTCGCGTGGCTGCGCGGTGAGGCTTTGCCGCGATCTCGCGTCACGGCCACGCACCAATTGTGTCGTCAGCATTGCGGTGCTTAAATGGCACTGGCATTGTATAGCTGGAGTGGGAATTCCTTGATGTAGCGTTGGTTCGCCCGCATTTTTTAGTTGCTGGCACAATAAAGTCCCAGATTCTGCTCACCGTTCGATTGGCTGCTCTTGCGTTAGACACGACAATGCCAAATTGAGTTGCTTCAGGCCAGCATAAGAAACCCGTGATTCCTTCACGATCACATGTATTTGAAGGCACACCAGTGGTTTCCGAATAGTCCACAATGGCACTTAAGGGATGACTGTGGGGGGCAAAACCTAAAGGAATGGTACGTCTGTAAGTATTGATGCAATCCGCATAGGCACAGCCGGGTGGGTTTATCTGCAGTGATGACAAGTGGTGGTACGCATACCGGATGAGTAGCCGAAGGTGGATTCAAGGAGGTTCACGAAGCATGCAAACCTCTCATGGTAGAGGTGCGACTCATCGATTGTGCTTAGTTTATTAGAACATCGCGATTGCGCATGAAGGCTTTTTAACGCATATATACGAATGCACGTTGTAGACATACGTGAAAGCACAGGTTAGCTTTAGCATAGATATTCCAGAAACAATTGCTGGTACAACTGCAGAAGGCGTTTCTCAGAGGAGCCTATTTTGGTCCTCCAACAACAGGAAGCACGTCTACAATGCTGACTGGTTTGATTCACAGCACTGGGACGTGATTAGACCAAGATAGGTTGTGGTCAATTAAGATGCCTAAATATATGTAGTTCATCACAGCCGAAATCACTGTTCCATCAGCGAATGTTGAATACCACGTCATGTGAGCCAATGTAGCGCACTTTCCCACTGAAAGTGGCAGGCCTCGATGGCGCAGCTAGTTGGATGTTATTAGATGTGGAGCATCTCTTGCTTGCGGGTATGTCACGCGTCATCCGGCGTCACCACTCACACTACGCATGCGCGACTTTCCTCTTTCTCTCTCTGCAACAGTTCCATGTTACTCTCTCCACTTTTCTCCTATTACCTATACGGCCGCTATTGGGTTGCACTTCCAGTTTTACGGTAATTTTGCCGTGTTCCACGTATCAATACTGATCGACAAGAAAGCTTGCTGTGCCACCTAGCTGAGATGCGTGAGAGCCAAGTAAGTAATACTACCAGGTTCAGGCAGGGAGGAGAGTCAGGAGGCAGAGATCGCAGCGCCGAGCTAGTGCAATCTGAACGGCAAATCGAGACTCTCTTCACAAGATGGTGGTGAAGCATAACGTGAAGGTGACCCCGGCAAGAAGGGCGTGCCTACGAGCAATCGCTAATTATGTACTGTTATTTCCACTTAGCTCCGTTTTTGCTTTAGGGCTACACCTCGCAATGGTAACAAGTGCAGCGTAAGTGCCCGAAGGCTTCGTAAACCTGTCATATTCGTAATAGTGGTTTTCTGGGATCCGTAGAACGACGAAACCTTCTTCACCGTTGCCTGAGAAGCTTTATCAAGCTGTCGGAGTACATGACGCTGTGCTTAGCGAGATGTAGACAGGTCTGATGACCATATCGTCTTCATGTACTTTATTTCGGCACGGCGACGCATTGCACACAGGTGCTAGTATTGTGCGTAAACGTGCGCATCTGGGTATTGGCACACTCAAGAGTATGGTATTCGCTGTAAAGGCTGGTGCTATAACGCCTTTTATTTGGAAAACTGACAATGAATGTTCCACAATGAATGTTTCCGCATCGAACGCTGCCACAGAGATGTTTGAAAAGATTGTCATTCTACACTTCACACATGTATAGTTGAACGGCGGAATCGTTTTAGTTGTAAATACGTCGTGGGTTGGTCACGTTCGTGTGTTTCTGCTTCTAAACATCAAGAGGTGTTAGGCGAAAGATTTCTAGTGACAAAACAAACTTCCAGACAGCTGTTGTATGATGTATCACGAAGGAAAGTGAAGATAGGTTGCTCATGATCACCATGTTGTGCCGTGTTGTACAATCATGTGCGACTTCCATAGTCACCAAGTTGTACTTCCTTCGGACAGGGAACACCTGTTGAACACTTGACACAGGGAAGTAGAAGATTCAAGTTCAAAAATTAACGAAGTTTGAATGGGAACGTGAGTAGCATAGAGAAAACGCCTTTTTTTTACTGAAATAATCTCTAGCATGCAAAAATATCCTATAACATCGCAATGTACAATCAATACGTGGGCCTAAGTTTCCTCAGCGTGTAAATTTTTCTTTTCTTGCTTTTTCAGGTTAATACAATCACGGACAATTTGCGTGATCCTTCATTTCTTAGATAAGTTATAAAACAAATAAGCATATGATCAGTTAGGTTGCCGTAATGAATGTTATTCTTTTGAATTTGACGGCTTGAGGGAGTTCTGAGAACATGTTCTACAACAAGTTTCATAAAAGCAGTTGACAAAGTGTCAAAAATAACCTTGTGTATGTCATTCTTACAACCAGAACGGTATACAGAATGTTTCAAGAAGGGTGCCGACTGTTATTTGAAAATTACATAAATATCTCGGCGTGCAACATGCGGCCATCTTTTACTGTGGAAGAAGGCATTTTCAGGTGCGTACATATAATAAGTACGGCCATTTTTAAAGTAATTAGCACAATCACTTTTTAACAAGGGAAGTAGGCGGTCGTAGAAGGGTTGATAGGCGAGTTAGTTCGTCTGCGCTCGTTTGTCTCCTCCTTTGTGTACTGTTAGCTTGCGCTCCAAATATTTCATTAGGAATATATACCAATTAGTCCACCTATCAAGCCTCCTTTAATTAAAGTATTTCCTGCAAATAGTAAATAGCCACTTTGAAATCACTAAAAGATGGTCACTGGTAATCACTGTGGGGCTATGAAATTTGCCTAATTTATCAGGTGACGCTGAAACCAACGCACCAAACAGCGCATCTATATGCCTCACTTCGGAAACGCCCTCAATGACGACACTGTCTCTCTCGCGTCGGAGAAAGAGAACACGGGAGTGCGAACAAGCGGCCATGCGGCAGAAAAGTGGTGCCGCGAAATGAAGTAGGTAGATTGACGGTTGATGGCGGCCTTTAGGAATTTCAAAGTGACTATCGACTATTCGCAGGAACAACTTGAATTCGCCAATTTCATTTCATCGCTTATTTCTACTGGTTAAAGCATTAATTGTGTCAATTTCTCTACTTTCAGCTGTAATTTCTCTTTGTACGCATCTGAATATGCACTCTGCCAAAATAGGGGTAACGCCGCAGGTAGCATGCCGATACCTCCTTTCTGTAATTTTTCAATAATGGTGGACACATTTCTATAAACACCTTGTATCTAAACTTTTCACAGCAGTACTTAGAGCGGTTATGTGGAGTAGAGGTGGCACTGAAATTAGGAGGTTTCTAGTGCTTGACATAAACTAACAATAAATGCTGAGAACAAGAAACCAAGAAATCTTACTGTTTTACCACTGTTATTTTTTTGTTTTCTTAGTCTTTTTTTTTGTTTTTCTTTCTGGGTCTTTCTTCTTTTTTTTTCAAATTTATCTTAGGCGCGGCAAAGGCAACCACCTGCTGTCAGACTCTCCAAACCTGCGTTCATGCGTTACCTTATCGCAGCAGCTATACTTAGGTCATACTGCGGCCCGTCAATTTTTGTGCAGCTTGAGGGTTTTACTAAGTGAATTTGGGGAAGATTTGCTTTGTGGAGTGCAGATGGGACTGTTATGACGACGTATTGTTACCGCTATAGCCGAGGAAACTCGCTACGCTTGCAAACTACCAGAGATCGCATGCAGAACGCACAATGTAATGATGATAATGGTCTTACTTTTGTGCCTCTGAGTATACACCAGCTCTGTCGAGTTCCTTCGTTCCCCTATGTTAAGTGAGAAATTAAAAAAAGTGTGATGTATTAGCAGGGAAGAACATCATGACTGCTTGCGTAATACTTATTGTAATGCTAATGATAACAGGAAGCATGAACCAACAAGTACCAGCCACTTATCCTATTGTCTTGCATCGGACCAAGACATAGCTGAAGAACCAACGCCGAAAACACGATTTATGATGCAGAACTTCAAAAATACCTGCTCGAAATCCATCAGTCATGGAAGAAAAAGAGCACACAAAGGGTATTCATTGTCACGTGGATGGTGGAGGAGGCTGCATTGAGAGTGATAAACACGCAAGTAAGTCTCTCAGTGCCAGAATTTTGCCGGGAAAGTGATAAGCCAAGGTACACGCAACAGACCGACTTCAGGAGATCTGCGCGTGCGCGGATTTCTGATAGTGGCGCTGCCACTTTCTTATTAGTTTGAGTACTCGGGGTGCTGCTGGGCGGCTGCTTTAAAACCCCTATACTTCGTAAATTTACCGCCATCTGCTCTCCCCTTCGCCACCTCCTCTCCAGCGAGTTGCTTTTTTTTTTTTGTTCGTGACAGTGCCGCCCCCTGTAAAGCGCCACGAGCTTGCTATTTGCTTTCGAGCCGGTGAGAGGAGGAAGCAGTGCAGATAAAAAGAACGCTGTACTTTTCCGAACGTATAGGGGTTTTAGGCTGCTTGCTGCGTGTTTCAAATATTTTGCGTTTAGCATAGGTACTCGGCGCATACGGTGATTCAACGCGGTGAAAACTTCAGTCCAGACCTGCATTTAGTGCTTGTTACTCTATTTAGGCTTACACTGCGTATCCTTGTGTCAAGAAAAAAAAGAACCAGTAGACAATGATTACATGTGGCCTGGTGATCTCGGCGTGTTGGTGCGTTTGCGTGGCTTCGCTGAATTCATAATATTTATTAAAAGAACGAACATTCAGTCCCTGTCATGATGCGAGCAAACATTTTGTTTAGTGAATGTCAGCTTACGAGAGATAGAAATTACAGTATGCGAAAAAGAACTTCCCCAAACTCCAAGCAAAACAAACCGATGGGACGAAATGGAAAAAAAAAGCTTTTTTGTGCACCTTTCTCGTCCAAACAGCATTTTTTATGCACAATGTGTTGCCAAAGTGGTCTTCGACCACAGTGATGCAGTAAACACTATTGATTATGAAACGGCACACGTGAGGCAGGCCATAGAAGCGCGTCCACGGGACGGTAATTGACCACATGTCATTTATAAGCTTACCATCATGGAAATCTCGTGAACGACAAAGTATTTTCTACCGCGCAAGGGATGAATCAGTCAGTAATAGGCTATGGTAGTAGTCCTCCTGACAGGGCGATAGCCTCAGCGGATCGATGGCTCGGTGCCGATATCGTATCTAGACCTACCGCTTCAAAACTTCAGTGCGCCCACGCTCATACGACAAGCCAACCTTTGCTGCCACTGTTTCCGCTTTGCGTCGTATCCATAACGTCACATATTGAAGGGAATGGGGCCACTCCGGCAGCGTCGTTGGCTGTGATGCTGGCACGGCAGAGTTAAGGCCATGAGGTTCACGGCGTGCAGCTGTGCAGACGTACAGCACGCACTTATAAGCATCATTTGTATCGCGGATCTCATTCAAGCCTTACACTTTACAGTCATCATCGCTTTTCGTGAGAGGTGCGTTTAAGTGATCTCTGTAGTGCCCTCCAAATACGTTGTATCCAATTTGCCCCCGCTCAATGTGATCGCCCGACAAAAGATCGAGCAGGCGTTGCATGAGGTTTTGCTGTTGCTGACTGGCCCGTCGGTCACAAAGAAAACCTGTAACGATGCAGTATTGCTGTATTTAGTGCGTTGCTAAACTACAATGCGTTGTTGAGACTCACACCGCGCTGGAATTAAACACACAAATAAAAGACACACTGAAGCACAGGTAGGACACACACGAAGTCTCAACAATGTTCAACCAACTAGCCCCCACTCTTGCCCTTCTAACCTTACAATGCGTTATTTTTTGAATACTCAACTTGCGAACACTGTGAACTACACGTTAGAAGAGTGTGCTATTTGTCATTCAGTCAGACTTCGTTGATTCTCGAGTTTCATATATTTTGAAAACACGTGAAAGATCTGAGTCCTTTTGCTCCAGGCGGCTTTTTTAGCATCCCAGCACAGGATACGTGAAACCAACCAACACGATTTATCTGAATACGGCTGATAAAGCTCGTTGATGCAGCTCGCCGATGCCGCTGAACATACCGAGTCCTCCAAATACCAGTCTGCACTGCGGCAGTGACGGCGTAGCGCACCTTGCTGTGATATCGGGCTATTCACGTTATACACATATAGCGGTGACACCTATAGGCGTGCACAGGCTTTCCCTTAAGGAGGGATCAGGATTCATCGGAGCGCCCCCTCCTTATTACGCCAAAGCATGGGGCTTACTTCGAGTCTCAGTGCCGACTCTCCCAATTATGTCATTTTGTGGGGCTGACCTTGCACACCTCCCCCCCCCCCCCACTCTTAGGCGACTAGAGGTGGCGGCTGCTGCATAGCTTCCCCCCCCCCCTCCCCCGGCGCACGCCTATACGGCAGGGAGAACAGCCGGCTACCATCAGGAAAGCTGATCATCGGTAGAACTCGGCGTCTTTTATTGGTCACTCGACGACGAACTCTTTATCGTTATTTCTGGTGCTCATGTGAGCTCTCCAATATAAGCTTCGCCTTTAAGAGTTGAACTAATAGTGATACTCAGACCCTATAGTGCGTGCGTCAACCACTTAGTGCATACCTTTTATTCTAAGATGTGGCTCGATAAGTTAAACTCTGTATTACTTACTACAATGGAATCGATAAAGTTTAAAGGGGCTTGTGTCCGTCAAGCTTTCGCATATGGCTGCATTCTGTGTAATTCATGTTTTCAACCACGATCAATTATGCGTGTGCAATGTTTTCTAACTTGCTATGCACCCACTACGTGGTCTTAAGGAAATACACGAAGTAACGTGTGTGCCTTTCGTAGATGATTTTTGCCCACAACGATAACGTCCGCCCCGACACCAACGCCAATGTGGACGTCTCGATTTCTGCGAAGCGAGCTCTTTTACGCTATCGCGTTGAAAATTGACTCTGTGGGCCCTGTGTGTAATTGTGGCACAACAACGCAGACAACGAGACGAACAACATGCAGGACACGACGCCGTATATGTACTGTGCCCCACGTGTCCTGTACGTTCTTCGTCCTGTTGTCTGTTGTTCGGCCACAATGCTCATGAGCTAACTAGCCCACCCTCGTGCTCCAAAATCGCAAATATTGCCGAACATTGCGGCGTGGTCTGCTCGGAGGGTTCAATATTGTTTTCGTAGGTGAAACCCGATTATCTTAGAATACAACAATATGCGCACGTGGCAGTGCCCCGCTTTCAAAAATTGTCACCTCATTGCTTAGAACAGACCATGGAAGTGAAAAAAAAAGCTACCCAAAACGAAAGTACAATGAATAATTAGTGTAGCTTGTACAGCAGACGTAATCCTAAGCACAGAGCGTAGCTCATGAACATCAATGTAGTCCTTGCAGTTACAGTTTTCTCAAATTTTTCAAATATTTAGTCATTCATTTCTTCCTTTTTCGTTCCTTCTTCTCTCTGCTTTTGCTATGTATTTTCTTTCTCTTCGCATTCACTCATTTCATATTTCTCTCTCATAGGTCGATGAAATAACCTTTCAGTTGACTTACTCACTCAGATCCAGCCACAAGTCTGACTCTGAGTGAGTGCAGATGTTTAATATTTTTTGGTGAGTTTGAATCTGAAAGAGTCTGGTTGAAAAACCTTTGGGGAGCCTGAGTCCGATTGAATATGGCGGAGGCAACATTTAGTGAGAGTTAGTTTGAATGAACAGAGGCGCAAGAATATTTCTTGTTCGAGTCAGAGCTAGCTGCATACTTTTCTGCTGATTTATGGTTCTGTTTACTGAACTTCAGCAATACGATACGTCGCCTTACGTTTCTGCTCACGCCGAATCACACATACATTAAAGCAGCAGGGTTCATATGCTAGTTCAACAATGATTGGCCAAAGGCTTGAGCTACGGAGGAAAAAGTGGTGTCCTCACACCCTCGCGCTACCTCTGGAAACTCTTTTGTAACTATTCTTGTTTAAAATATATCGTGTGTGTCATTTATTTCAATAAAAAATGGCTTGCTGAATTGTAACTACTCATATCACGTATTTCAAGGTACCAGACTGAAAAACACACCACCAATTGTGCGAGATATTGGTGTTAAAGACCATTGGCACGGTGTTAGAAGAAGCCAGTTGTACGCTACGGGATTCATGAGTAGGCTCCCTCAGACGCAAATAAAGCTGTGAATCTGAGTTTAAGGGAGTGTAAGTGAGATAAATTCGGTAAATCTGAGTCCAAGTGAGTCCCAAAGGCAATAAATATTTCATGAGAGCGTCATAGCTCACCAGTTTTACTCGACCTATGCTCACTCTCCTTCTTTCTTTATTTCTCGATTCTTTATTTGTCCCTTGCTTTCTCCTTTCTACCAATTTCTCTGTCCAACTACAACTTTATTACTGTCTCTGTCGCATTTTATCCTCTCTCCATTTTTCTCTGTCTGTCTTTTTCAATGTTTATTCCTCTCTCTTTCTTTGTTTTGTATTTATATGCTACTCTTTAACCATACTCCCCCCTCCTTTCCCTCGTCCTTGGCTGCGTCTTGCTCTATTAGCGTTCCTGGTTAGCGGAGGAGTTAGGACGCTCGCTTTCGCTTCTACAGTGCGCGGATAAAAATCCCGCCTCGTGAAAAAAAAAAGCTTTCCAAGATTTTTTTTCTGTTTCTAATAGGTGCACGAAAAACCTATTTGAAATGTCAGCATCTCCTGCTTCCCGGTGTGTCGTGTAATCATGGCGCATGAAAAAAAAACTGGTAGGGGCGAAACATGTGTGGGGAAATGTGTTTCAGCACCACTGGCGTGAAACCAGGGGAAGGGTGAAGCATGTAGTGTTGTTTGAGTGAGATTTCTTTGATGACACAATGCTGGTGCCAAACCTGAAACTGGGCATATAAGGAAGGCTGTTTCACCCTACCAACGTCGTCGGTAGACTGCATTAGGTAGACTACACTCATGGTTCCTTGTAATGGGAGATGGTGTAATTCTTTTTTTCTTCTTCTGTCCAACATGTCCGGTATCAATTGCTCTGCCGCGGTGGTCTAGTGGCTAAATTACTCAACTGCGGACTAGCAGGTCGCGGAATCGAATCCCGGCTGCGGCGGCTGCATTTGCGATGCAGGCGAAATGGCTGTAGGCCAGTGAGCTCAGATTTGGTTGCACGTGAAAGAACACCAGGTGGTCGAAATTTCCGGAGCCCTCAACTACGGCGTCTCTCGTAATCATGTGGTGTTTTGGGACATGAAACCCCACATAATAATCAACAAGTGTGAATTCTTTATGGCATGTAGAAAAGGGTGTTTCTGTTTCAATAACGAGGTCGGTTATTTGTTAGGCTACCTGACGCCCTCTTCGTACTTAGTGGACCAGTGTCGAGCAGTGTAGTTGACCCAGTTACTGCGCCAAATGCCCGTTTTGGGATGAATCATGACTGCGTGTCATACCGTGACGGCAGCGGACACATCGACAAGCCTAGCCCCTAAGGTGCTTCCCACCAGATCGGGGTATGCGACGAATAAGACAGGTCTGCCACTTTAAAGGATTATTCATACGAATTTTAGATATTTAAAAATTGTTGCTCTTGATAGGAACACAGGTATCAAAAAACCTAAATACAGTGTGCCTGACAATGCATCACGCATATGTTTGATACCGTCACACTAGACATGTATAGCAGTACACGTAAACAACGCTTGAATCATCTGCAAAGACCTCGACAGTGATTCCTGTGATGAATTCTGCATGAAGGACGCAGAGTTCGTCAAGTGAGCCGATACTGTGTTGATTTGTCGAGACGATGTCTATTGCGGTGGGGCTGGCTTGTTGGTGCTCAGTGACAAAAACGTTAACATCAAATAAAATGTTTTATACTTGTTGCCTGACTCCGGTGTGGAGAGATTGTTAACACTGATTACCAAAGAAACGAAAAAATAACCTTTTGGGACTCTTGAAAATTGTGTCAGTACACCTTTAATCCAGTTAGCCGCACGTTCATAGCGTGCTGACACATGCAAGCGTTGAGCGAAAACCGAATGGCATAACCTTGAACTCATACAGGCCGTTCGCTGTTATAAACGCCGTCTTGTCGCGGCCTGTCTCGTCAATTTCTGTTTGTGAACAGCCCATTTAGAAGTCTATTGAAGAAAAGGCCACGTAGTCGATCCGAAACCTCGTATATCCGTAGAGTGGATCCCCGTGGTCTTGTCCAGATGATACCAACGCAGAAGCGCACAGTGCCGATCTACTGGTGAAGCACGCAAACTTAGTTTTTGTCGCGAATATGCGAGCTCTGTCGTGCTGCTCCGCTTCACCGAAATGGATGTTTACGCCTTATAGACTGTCCTGACTGGTGGAGTCTGACAAAATAAAATGTTGTCTTTGCCCTTAGATTTATTAGGGTGACATAATGGCACCAGTACCAGCCTGAGCAGAGGAGTTCAGTCAACGATAGATGTTTCGCGTGGTATAGCATTGCGACTGCAATATCTTGTATCTTTTGTATCTTAAGATACACGATACTTGATCGAATGTAATCTAGTCTAGCGTAGAATGATCGAATGTAGATACTAGTCTTGCTAGACGCATCGCGATACAGACACAAGGTACACAAGGAGTATCTAAGGTAGCATCTTATGTACGTGTATCTTCGATACTGCCCAGTTCTGTCACCGCCGCGTCGTGGGCCATCTGGACAGCTTTGAGTTGTTGTAGGAGAACTTGGCTTTTGAGTATGTAATGAAAGTCATTATGAGAGAATGTTTCATGTTTTTTCTGTAGAGAAGGGCAGCTTCAGAAAGTAAAAATGTCATTCTTTTCTAGTGATACCTATATAACGCCCCCATTACTCCAAGGAGTCATAGGCTACTTCACCAAGGCTACTGGTGATGCCTATGGACTCTCGGAAGGTTGTGTTATGTCATCTTTTGCTTGCCTAGCCCACGTATAGTTCCTCGTTCTCGCGTAGAAACTGGGTATGGGCTCTGCTGCAGTGCCACTTAAATAGCGTTTCTCTACATCTGCTAATACGTTGTTATTGTCAGTTGTCATTGGCGTTCTTCTCTAACCTCCTGGTGGCACATTCCCTGGTATTTCCAAATTACTTGTGCGCAACCCGATGTTTTTATTAGCCACAACATTAGCATAGTATCCAGTGGAGCTATGGTACGCATTATCTTAGGAATGCATAGTCGGTACTCAGCAAAATGATGAAACGATGTGCATTGGGCACTTCGCAACTACATTTCGGGTAGCCATTCTTGAAGAGTTTATAATTGAGTAGGTTGCGCGTACAGACATCCTTTTCATCGCAGCACGGGGGAAGGTAATTCGGCCGGAAAGTGAACTAGAAGGTTATCTTAACGGCGATCAATTGCACTATTACGTTTTAGTTTTGAAGGCGGAGTTCTAGCGTCCTTAAAATTTTTAGATAAACGTATACTCGCTCTCGTTAGTGTTAGGCAACATGCGAAAACAAGGCAATATTCCCGCGATTATTATTATATTCTACTTCCTATTTATTATTGTTAACTACCACTTTCCATATGCACTAAAATGTCACACTTCACGCATTTTTGTAGTGTACAAGAAGTCACTAATTACGATCTCAAAACAGCAACCGTTTATGAAACTCGACACGTGCTTTTCCATTGCTGAGTAACTAAAGATACCTGCGTTTTAAAATTGAATATTTAGTACTTTATACATATCATTTTGTACTTACGACCACCTGGAGGACACATGTACGAAGGGCAACAATGAGGATACCGGTTGGTTTTATTGCCATCATTTAATTTTGTACAGTTAGTAAGCTTGCTTTCTGGAAACAATGGGCACCTGTAGAATCGATGGAAGACAGCAAATTCGTCAGTCTGTTCGCCGGCTTTGCTTTACACTAAAGAATCACAGAATAGATAGATAGATAGATAGATAGATAGATAGATAGATAGATAGATAGATAGATAGATAGATAGATAGATAGATAGATAGATAGATAGATAGATAGATAGATAGATAGATAGATAGATAGATAGATAGATAGATAGATAGATAGATAGATAGATAGATAGATAGATAGATGGATAGATAGATAGATAGATAGATAGATAGATAGATAGATAGATAGATAGATAGATAGATAGATAGATAGATAGATAGATAGATAGATAGATAGATAGATAGATAGATAGATAGATAGATAGATAGATAGATAGATAGATAGATAGATAGATAGATAGATAGATAAGCAAGCGCATGCGTAGCTTTTAGATTTTGTGTGTTACAAAGTTTCATTATCACGCAGTAACAATGCGCAATTACACTAATGCTCAGTTTTCAAAAATAGCACACTTGACAACGGAAAATATTGTAATAGAATGAAGCATTCAACATATCGCATACTTACGTTTTTGCATCAGTGCAGGAAAAACTCACAAAATGGGTCACATAATTATAAGCTAAAGTTATTACCTTAGATATTGAGGATAGCACATTGAGTTTCAGTACTTTTGTTTCGACAGTCACGAGTTCTATTTTATTGTGATGATACATATAATTTGCATCTGAAAATCGCAGGTATTCGAAGCCCAGTTTCTAAAAAAATTATGTCATTTCAACAATGTATATGATGACGAGTTGTCGAAGCAGTCGGATTGCTCAATGTTGCCGTAAATTGCCGTAACACTGACCACTCACACATATAAATGTGGGCCAAGCGGTGTACAGTTATGTACAATGTCCATTGGTCATACCTAGTATGTTGTGTGAAGCTGTGAATTTGATTTGCCTTCATTTTAACTGCTTTGTGGTCTATGATATATCCGAAAGTTGGCGAAGACGAAGTCTGTTCACGTTCCCCTGACAGATGTTGGTTGTTTCCTGTCATACGATATGCATCGTAAAGCATATCGAGACATCATAGACTGCACAAGTCAGTCGTTGTCCGTGATCATCATCGTCATCATCTCCAACGTTATCAAAGTCATGGTCTTCATCGTGGCGTAAAAAAGGGTGCCCTTCATCTGCTGTGCTGCGATGGCAGAACGGGAATCTCTGGTCTGGAACGTGCTTTTTCCTCAATGTCACCAGCGTCGTCTTCATCATCATGACGTATAGCGGGTACCTTGCATTGGCTGTGCCGTGATGGCCGAAAGAAAATGTGTGCTCTGAAACACACTCTGTCTTCATTGCAATGATTGCCATCGTCATCCAGGGACGACGACGGACATCACTCGCCCCTAAGGAGCTTCCCCTTGAAAAAAAAACAGATTAGCAGCAAAGCAACGTGATAGAATTATGTTTGAATAGCATTCAAAGTAATTAAAACTCAGGTTAACACTCTCACATTCGATCTCCCTTAACTCTACAAAATGCCAGGGCGAGGACATTCGGACACTCCTGTGAGGGAGACGGTTTTTGTGCTGCCTGTCATCTCAATGCGAAGGAATCGGTTAAAGCACAACACGTACAATGGTACGAGCCTTTAGTGAAGTCTTTCAAGATAGGGCATGCGTTAGCACTCCCGACTTTGCCCTTTTGATGAACGTTCATAGTTGCTCATCCAGCAATGCAGACACTCCACGAGTTCACGGAAAAGACCCTCAGTTTACCATAAATGCGCTTTCTGCATGCTGTTGCTATCACAGAAAACTTAAGTCAGCAATTATTATTCCATCCTTTAAGGGGAGCTAAGGACACTTACCATTTCGATCTGAAGGGTATTTAGATAAAGAGTACTGGCAGTCTACGAGGGTGCATATGAGACAATGTGTCGTACGTACGCTTTAATTTATCTAAAAGGATGTAGTCTTGAGACTTTATGAAAAACGGGCTCGCAGAAAGCAAGACTAGATTTTAAGTAAGATATTTCAGAAAATAATGATGATAATGCGTTTCCAGGGACATTGAATGGGTGACAAGTTTATTGGAAGGGGATTCATTTACTGTTTTCTGTTGATGCTTGCAGCAGTATGGTTGTGCAGAGTTAAAAATTAGATAGGGAGATTTGAGTGAAGTATCACTGAAGTGCGTACCTCTTTTTTTCAATCCTCTCCAAGAGAGAGCCTCACATTTAGAGCACCCGGCTGCGGCGGCTGCATTTCCAATGGAGGCGGAAATGTTGTAGGCCCGTGTGCTCAGATTTGGGTGCACGTTAAACAACCCCAGGTAGTCTAAATTTCCGGAGCCCTCCACTACGGCGTCTCTCATAATCAAATGGTGGTTTTGGGACGTTAAACCCCACAAATCAATCAATCAATCACATTTAGAGCACAACGCAGATGCGTATTGTTGAGGGAACGAATAGAAAGGGGAGGGGGGCTGCTACTATGTGAACGCATCACTGCGCATAGCCATTTAATGAGAAAGAAACTTTTTCATTCTCTCATCCTTGAACTCGAACGTAGGTCTTTCTTCCATAAGTTCTTGCGCTTACACACGGCGTAGTCAACTTCGTTTCGTAAATTATTCTTTGTCCTTCGTACCAGCATTTATCTGAAAATAACAGAAAAAACTTAAGATTTTTCATCACAGTGTATCATGAACAAATCTGTAGGGTGACTTTCTAATAGACATTATTTTTTATGTTAGCTTTCAGAAGCACTGTGGATTAAATGAGCCGGGTACGTCGGTAAATGAACAGGCAATCCTTGAATCAACTATGAATATTTTAATTGTCTATTGCACAATATCAATAGACTAGAGGAAAAGCACGGGATCCGTGTGGTGTTCTCAGCGCCATGAAAACTCTAGAAAGTGTGCCCATGCTGACCAAAAAGAAAAAAAAGGACACAACGGGCATGGTGACTGCCAAAAAAACCGCAAGTGTGAGTTTAGTAATTGCGTGTCAAACGTCATTCATGAAATTGCGTTGTCATGTGTTCAGTGGCATATGCGTCAAACCGGACACTGCTTTATTGAAAGCGCACGAGAAGACAAGTAATACACACACACTCGATCAGGCAGTAGTTTTGTCTTACACTGCAAAAACTGCGACAAATGTGTTTAGCAGCTGGAAGAAAGAAAAGTCCTTTCGAAGACAATAGGAACAGTATTAGAGATTGTCAAAACATTCCTCGTAGCGTAAAGGTCACAGCATAGCCACGAAGTGCATGATGATGAGTGGGGTAAAGATTCAAAGGGTTTTATCGGTAAACAATGAATCCTCCGTCCGTACGCCCCTCTTTTTGTCTGTCTGTCTGTCTGTCTGTATGTGTGTATGTATGTATGTATGTATGTATATATGTAAGTATGTATGTATGTATGTATGTATGTATGTATGTATGTATGTATGTATGTATGTATGTACGTTCACTTCTCTGCACCTGACGAGTGACTCATAGAACTGGGCGCTGACGTACCAAGAGAGAGAAGCATATGCATACCCATGGCTTTAGGAGCTTCACACCTAAAAGTCGCGCGTGCGTTTGTTCCCCCTCATTACCTTTATAAGGTATGGGTATATATTTTCCAGGTAGGCACATTAGGATAATCCCAAGATTGCGACGCGCCCGCCGTGTTGCCATATTTCCGCATGAAGTAATGTTAGTGGTTCGAATAATCCCTATGGAAATTTATAAATGTTGTATATTCAATAAATACACAGTTAAAGTCTGCGCTTCATGTTTGGGCCCTCTATGTATACAACGTATTGTCATCTTCGCGCAGTTTGAAACATTTCTTCAAAATCGACAGTGCAGCTTGCTCAACAACATGCAAAACTTGGTTAGGTATGCGCCAGATGAATTGGAAAGCCCCACTACCAAAAGCAAAAACGACATGATTTTTTTCGCACGAGGACTTTCATAAGTCGTGTAAAAAACTTTCACCATCATAAGCTTCATTACTCGGTGAACACGCCCTCTCTTCGCCGTTTTCATATCCGGCTTGTCTCTCAGATCAAGTACACCAATTTTGCTGGTGTGGGATTGTATACCTGGGGGGGGGGGGGACAAGCAAGCAAATAAAAAAAAGGAAGAAGCGTATTCATGAAAAACTTCTAAAAACAAAAATGGGTGGCTCTGGTACAAATTAAGAGTTATATTGGATGCATATGATATCACAGCCTAACGTAATTTTGGGTAACGGCTAATTATTTCACAATAGTAACAACAAAAAATATCGATAAAGCCAATAAAAACTTTGAGTGGCTTCAAGCGATTACGGTTCCTTGTGAAACAGATCGTAACAATGCAATTTTGCGTGACCTCTGAAATCCGCTTCTGCGGTGCAAGAAAAGACATGAAGTTGACTGAGGCAACGAGCCAGCGAATATGATCACTGATGTATGCGTGTGAGTGCCAGACACTTAAGCCAGGAATGTGGGCCGCCATCAGATCATTGAATGCTTCCGGGTATGTAAAATTGGCTGATCCCACGTAAAGTGGGAATCGATAATATGCGAAGCACGAATGAGGAAAGTTGACATGTGTTACGTTGGTGGCAGAGACGCCACCGGAGACATGAACTAGTCGGTGACACCAGGCAGAAGACGGCGTTTATTGACCGCTTGAAACTTATATCATGAAAGGGGAAAGGGTGGAAAGGGAACAAACAGAGAGAGAGAGAAAAAGAGAGAGAGAAAACGCATGCACGTTCTTTTCTGCGTCCACTTCGGCAACCACTGGCGTTGCAACCCTTCTTCCACCTTAGTAATTATAACAGTCCACCGGTTTTTTTTTTCCTTCTCGTGGACCGTAGTATTAGTTGTGATACTGCAGACGCGTTCTTGGCGTCTTCGGTCGTCGCTTCGTTGTCGGGTAGTGCCGATTCCCGAGTGTCATCGCTCTCCAGGAACAATTCCTTATCGGACTTTCGTACTTGGTCCATACGGCGACGGACGATCCCTGCCTCAGTCTCCACTTCCAAAAGTCGAGCACCGGTGATGGCCTTGACCCTTCCCGGCGTCCATTTGTCGCCCGTTCCGTAATTTCGCACATAAACGAATTGCCCTGGCGCGATATACCAATCAGTGTCTTCCGTCGGCTTGGCCGAGACTTTGTGATCGTTCCTTGCTGGAAAAGATAAGTCCAGCTTTGTGCGCAACCGGTAGCCCAAAAATATTTCCGAAGGTGAAAGGCCAGATTGTTGAGGGGTATTTCTACAGTTGCAAAGCACTCGGGCCAACTCGGCGTATTCAATCTCCTTTTAAGTGTCCTTCACAGTCCGCACAGCACACTCAGCCAGCCCATTGCTCTGTGAATTATGTGATGATGTTCTAATGTGAACAGTGTCATTGCGCTCCGTAAATTGACGAATTTCGAAACCCGTGGGAGGCGTTACACTATCTGACACCACCGTACGTAGTATCTCAAACTGAGCAAACATTGTTCTCAGGGTCTCGATGGCACTGCGGGAATTCGCATGTGCTACCGGCACAGCCTCGATTCATTTACTATATGAATCAACCACAATCAAAACCATCTTGCCACGCAGTGGTCCCGCATAGTCAGTATGAAGCCGCGACCACCTTTCGCCCGTTTTTGGCCAGTTTAGAGGAGTTTGCGCAGGTGGCATAGGCAGTACTTGAACGCAGTTGTTACAGTTGGCGGCTACGCGTTGTATGTCTTGATCCAACCCAGGCCACCAAAATATCGATCTTGCTCTAGCCTTCTTTGAAGACACTCCCTAATGGGAGTCGTGCAGTAGCATGAGAAACTTTTTGCGGGAGGCCGTAGGTATCACCACGCAATGACCCCAGTACAGCATGTCGTTTTCCACCAACAGCTCTTACCACTTTTTATAATATCGTGAGAGTTCGTCATCTCCTTTCACACTCCGTGGCCAACCACTGTGGGTGTACTTGCATACTTGAGAAAGGACGTCGTCTGTCTCCGTTAATGCTTGCGATTCTTTCGTTGGCATAGCAGCGATGTCCTGCTGATCTAGAGATAGAATTACTGGTCTGATGCCCTCCAGTTCCAATGCATTTTATGAGGTTGTAGGTAAATGGCATAGTGCGTCGGCGTTGTACAAACCTCTGCTAGAGTTATGCTGCAAACGGTACCTATAGGCGCCTAACGTGATAGCCCATCTCTGTATCCTAGCTGCTGCCATGGTAGGGGTTGGCTTCTCTGCCCTCAAGAGACTCAGCAAAGGTTTATGATCGGTCAATAGAGTAAACTCTCTTCCAAGTAGATAGACACGAAACTGTGTGACACCATAGACCGAAGCCAGTGCCTTTCGCTCAACCTGGGAATAATTCTTCTCGGCCGAGGTCAATATTCGTGACCGAAAACCGATCGGTATATACTGCCCAACCACTCGGGGAAAAAGAGCAGCTCCTACATCATACGGTGAAGCATCACATTCTAAGAACAGCTATTTTGACGGGTCAAAATTAGTCAGTACCGGAACGGCACACAATGTTCCTTTAGCTTTTTCAAAAGCATTCTTTTCTGTGGCCGCCCATGACCATTGGGTTGTTTTTTTCCAAAAGTCAGTACAGTGGAGCCAGTAGGGTCGACAGCTTCGGTAAGAATTTGTTGTAAAAAGTTAGCATCGCCAAAAATTATCGCATCTGTGTAACATTCCGAGAGGCGGGAGCATGTCTGACGGTCTCCTCGTTCTATTCTGTTGCGTGCAACCCGGTGGCGTCGATTTGGTGACCTAGATAAACCACCGAGGCCTCGTTTATCTGGCACCTGTCGGCGCGAAGTTTAATGCTGTGTTTTCTGAGTCGTTCCAAAACCTGTCGAAACTTTACGTAGGGCTTGTCTGCAGTCTCCGCAATCAAAACATTGTCCAAGTACGTTTGCACCCCGGGTATTCCTTGTAGTATGGATTTGATCGTTCTCTGGAATATTGCCGGTGCTGTAGCGATTCCGAAGGGCAACCGGTTGTAGCGAAACAACCCTTTATGTGTGTTTATGACAGCCAGCTTTCGCGAGTCCTCGTTCAATGCAATCTCGTTGTAGCATCTCGCAGATCCAACATACAGAATTTTTCTCCACCTCGCGAATTCGCGAAGATGTCATCAATGACTGGCAAAGGGTATCGCTCCATTTCACGCACAGGGTTTAATGTTACCATAAAATCTCCACAAATGCCCACAACGTAATTGCTGTTCAATACTGGTGCTATTGGTCTGGCCCATTCTGCAAATGGTACCGGAGATATAATGCCAGAATCTACTTGTCTATATATCTCGGCAGATACCTTATCTAGCAGCGCAAAAGGAACCTTTCTAGCCTTGCAAACTTTTGTGACTGCCGTGTCCTTGATGTAGAGTTTAGCTGGTAGGCCCTTGACTAACCCAAGACCTTCCGTGATTACGTCTGCATATTCGGCCATTATGGCAACAGCTCCTGCTGCCTTCTGTTGGCTTACCACGCTAGGTGGCATAGTGACGTGCAGAACCAGCGTTCCTTCTGCTGCAAGCTTCTCCAATAAGTCTCGTCCACATAGGCTGGGACCGTCACAATCTAACACGGTAGGGTTACACTCGACCTCCGCCGGCATATAATTTGCCTTCATTGCCAATGTGCCGAACACAGGTAGTTTGCCCTGGTAACAAGAAAGTTTTAAATGAGTTCTCTGTAGCTGGGGCCAACGGGTGTGATGTGCCTCATACGTTACACAGACAGGAGAACCCGTGTCCACGCCCATTTTTTTGGTAACACCATTCCATGTGATAAACTTCCTTATGGGCAGAACCAGGGGCTCAGTACCAGTGACGGACCAGATTTGCAACACGCTAGAGCCACTTTCATCCTTTTGGTCTTTTTACTGCAGTTGGAGTTAGCATTTTTCCGGTGCCACCTGTCCATGTACACATACGAGCCAGGTGCCCTTGCCTACCACAACTGTAGCATCGACGGCTGTTTGAAAACACATAGCAGCTTTGTGACCGTACTTGCCACAGCATTTGCATCGCCACGGCGCGTTTCTTTGCTCCTTCGTTATGGTATCAGACGCGCGCGGTTGGCTAACGTTCTTAACCATCGAAATATCCGTGTTCCTATCTATCTACAGCGAACCACCTTCTGCGCTTTCCGCAGCCAAAGAAACGGCTTCTGCTTCTTCAAGAGTGAAGTCGCCTTTCGCGAGCAACTGTTTTTGCAAACTTTTCAATCGAACACCACATACGGTTCTGTCTCTCAGAATTTGATCTAACATGAACGAAAAATTGCACTTGAGGGCGATCTTTCTAATTTAAACAATGAAAGCTTTCACGGACTCCCCTTCTCTTGCTTACAGTGAAAAAAAATGAAGCTCTCCAAAATCTCATTAGGCATTGGGGCATAAAAGTCATTAAGCGTTGGGCCCACTTCTCTGTAACTGAGAACGTTTGGCAGACGCGGCGCCACTCTTCCGCATAAGACTTCTATCGTCTTTGACTCCAACAGAGTGACCAGGAATGCCCTCTTCTTAGCTTCATCGGTAACTTCATTGGCTTCAAAATACGCTTCAACTTTTACAAGATAAGCATTCAACTTATCTGTTTCCTGGTCGAACTCCGGGAGCCTGTTTGCCATGGTTATCATTGGGTTCCGCGCTGAGTGAGCGTTGCAGAGCTCCTGACGTATAGTAAGCGCAGAAGGGCCAGTGACGCCGGGCTAGCGTCGGCATAAAGTGCCAACCACTGACATGCGTATGCTCGCGTCTACGGCTCAAAAGCGTCTAATGCGCCTTTGGGCGTCGGCGTCGGAGGGGAATACGCGAGGAGGTGCGAGGGATCAAGCCGGACTTGATATTTTCGTCACGCGTACACCACGTCACGACGTGAACAGCAGTGCCAACCAACCAGAGGCCACGCGCCAACCAACTAGAATCCGCGATGCCTCCGAATGCTGTGCCTAATGGCCACCGCTTCAAAGGCATGGCCGAGTGCTGGAAGCAAGCACTGAAACTACTCCAAACGTTCCTGGGTGACCGATTTGTAATCTAGAACGACAGCGACGCGACGAACGACTTCGAGTGCTACCAGTATGATGCGGTTTTGTGCCGATTTGGAGAAACGCCCACAAATCCAAAGAAATGCCGGCCGTCTGTGTTTGCACCAGTCCCGAGTGCGACAGTCGGCCGAGCGAAAACATCGTACAGACTAATGGAGCATGTCGGTGTTCCTGTGCTTTGATCTGTGATTTTCTGGGTTAAAAACGAGTGTAAATATACTTCGGAGGCATGAAGTTTTGAGCGTGAGCCCTTGCCTACTGTGGAGGATATCCAGACCACTATCATCTGCATCTAGCGTAGGCCTCTACCGTCGAGTTCATATGAACCAGTTCATACGAGGAACATCGGCTGAAAAAAAAATTGATGGTAGTTTCCATTGCAACATATACACTACATACGACGCCCGAAACATCGCGAAGTGCATACGGGGTTTTCACCTGCACTGTGTTTTCAACATCGGTATTCATGATCGCTGAAAGGGAACCTCGCACTAGCCTGCACTTTTCGGTGATGTGAAATCGTACGTATTTATATAGGTGTATTCACGAATTGTATGACGCTAAAACATTTGTTGGCTTTGGTGCAAATCGTTTTCGTGTGTTGCCAAGCTAAAAACAAGCGTGCGCTTGTTGGTAGCAGTGTGATGTGACTTCGTGTCGGGTACCAGCGACGCTGACACATTCAGCTGTCAGCGGTCTCATTTCCATTCATGTACAAGATAGAAACACGAACGTGCGTTGCTGTGGTGATATAAAAAAAAGTTGCATGATTAAGTGCTGCTGGTATTGCCTGCTACTTCACTTCTTGCTTGTTCCGCTTCTCTGCCACGCTCAGTAGCACATATGTTGTTTGGCAACATTCTGACACACACATTCTTAATTTCTACTTTATTCTGATACTCATAGCTATAGGCATACATTGGCGCTTCTCCGTCACTTTACAGTTTACTATAAAACACGAGTTTTGTTTGCAGCCTGACAGATAACTGAAAACCTTGTAAGTGAGAAGCACCTGATTTGAAATCAGCTGCACGATGACACGATAGTAGGAAGAGAAGGTCTTCATTTGACCACAGAATGAATGAAGGTGCACTAGTACTGTACTGCACTTTGTTTGGAAGAACTGCAACAACTGCCTCGTGTGACTTATGAGACGATTCAGAACTGTACGTGTATTTAACTCTTCCTCCAGGTTGTAATGAGCTGAAGATATTATTAGATGGCTTTGAACATAGAATCTTACTATGTGTGTCCAATGACTGCTTCATTTCTGCTCAGTTTATCAGTATATGCTCTAACTTGGTCCATATATGCATGCAATTAAGCATAATCAAAATATCAAGATATTCAGTTTAGCTATGTTGGAAAACTTGCCAAAACGTCTGTACAGTGCTCTGGTGCAATACTAGGACCAGTATCTGTCGCATCGAAAATTTTGTGCACACTTCATTGCATTATAGGGTATTTTCACCACTGATGACATGTGAAAGCCTTCTACACAGTACTTGGCTGCAATCTTAAAACCAATATCTGTCTCATGAAAAATTGTCAGATGCATTTTGTAGATGCTAAAGGATATTTAAGCTACCAGCAAAGTGCTAAAGCCTTCAACAAAGCACTGATCTGCAATCACCATTCAACTTAGAAGTCATTTGTAGTGCTCTCTAACACGTTCAAATAAAGTTATCAAACACTGGAATGATCTACTTGGTTTGGTTCATGATACCAGTGTGTCTGACGTTTTTCATGCACTTGCTCTATTTCTCTCATTTTTTACCGGGCTCCTCTTAAGATGTATTGATATTTGTTTACGTTGGCACATTTATTGCGATACTACTGTTTTAATGCTTTCATTTTGCATTTATGTGCATCACTCCTGCAGTAGCCGTGTATTCGGCTGCAGTATTTAATAATAAATAATTACATCATCCAAAAGGGTACAACGCAGTGCTCGGTTCCAATCTCCTGATTGATATCTGTTGCATCATGAAGTGTCGGGTGTGGTTTATTAGAGAACATTTTGGCTGCAGACAGTGTTCAAAAGCCATCCGAACTGAGTCAGTTGCAATCTTATGACCGATATCTGTGACCTGATGAAGTTTTGTGTGGAATTTGTGTTTTTAGAGAATATTTTGACTACAGACAACGTCCAGAAGTCTTCCATACAATATTCAGTTGCAGACTTTTGAGCAATATCTGTCACATGATGAGGTTTCAGGCACAGTTAGTTGCGTTAGAGGATATTTCGACAACAGGCAATGCTCAAAAGCATGCTACGCAGTGCTTGGTTCCTATCTTACGTCAATATATGTTGCATCGTTTAGAGCCAACTGTGCTTTCTTGCATTACAGGATATTTCTAATACAGACATCATCAAAAGCTTTCCATACAGGGTTCAGTTGCAATCTTATGATCGATATCTCTGACATCACGAAGCGTCGGGTGTGGTCTGCCACTGAAGAGTATATTTTGACTGCTGACAACCAAAAGTCTTCCATACAGGGTTCAGTCGCAATCTTATAATTGATATCTGTGACTTCATAAATTGTTGTGTGTGATTTGTGTCTGTAGAGAATATGTTGACTACAGAGAACGTCCAGAAGTCTCTCATACAAGATTCAGTTGCAGTTTATTGAGCAATATCTGTCACATGATGAAGTGTCAGGCACAGTTAGTTGCGTTAGAGCATATTTCGACTACAGACAATGTCTAAAGGCATTCTACGCAGTGCTTGGTTCCTACCATATGACCAATATCTGTTGAATCATTGTGAGCCAGGTGTGCTTTCTTGCATTGGAGGAAATTTCTAATACACACATAATCAAAAGCCTTCCATACTGGGTTGAGTAGCAGTCTTATGAACAATATCTGTGACATCAAGAAATATCCTAGACGTGAATTTTCATTCTCTGGAGTGGCGCACGCACCGCTGTTGATTTCTGGTGCATACCGCTTTAGAGAATATTTTCACTACAGACAACGTCCGGAAGTCTTCCATACAGGACTCATTTAGTACAGTATTATGACCAATATATCTGACATCATGAAGTGTGAGGCACAGTTAGTTGTGTCAAAGCGTATGTAATCTACAAAAAAATGTTCAGAAGCATTCTACGCAGTTTCTATCTTATGACCAACATCTGTTGCATCATTAAGAGCCAGGTGTGGTTCGATGCATTAGAGGATATTTCTATTGTAGGCAACATCTGAGGGCCCTTTACCTGGGGCTTTATTGGAGTCTTATGACCTAAATCTGTCACATCATGAAGTTTTGGGAGTGATTATTAAGTTGATGAGAGCTGTAAGTTATGAAGTGTAAATGCACTGAATGTACCAGGATATTCAGAATATAATGAATTTGGTAGTGTAGGTATAGCAACCTGGTGATTAATACACCTTGGTTTTTATAAACCTGATTTATAAACATAATTAGTGGGCGACCGCCTCTTGGTCACCGAAGAGAGGGGGGTGTAGTGTCAGCTCCATAGATTACTATAATATGGAGGTGGACGCTAAGGCAGCCCCTACATTGACATAATAGGGAGCTACTGTAGCGAACATCCCCCCCCCCCTTAAGGAGAACCCTGCGCACGCCTATGATAGACGCACACTATCCTAGACGTGAATTTTCATTCGCTGGAGTGGCGCACGCACCGCTGTTGATTTCTGGTGCATACCGCCGTATTTACTTTGCTCGCTGTCATGTTAATTACTTCTAATATAATCGAAACTGTGGCGGGTGAAGCACTACCAATATTTTAACGCGCTGTCATATTTTCGGCGTCGTACGAACCCGCTCCAGTCCAGAACGCGCCGTTCTGTGCTGAACTAAGAAGGCCAATGATTGCGCGCCCTTTGCCTCCACAGGCGCGACTAGACGCTTTTGACGCGTAGGCGCGTGCGTATGCGTGCCATCGGTTGGCACTTAAGCATTTTTGGTGGGTCGCTTAAACACGTCGCCACTGTTACGTTGGCAGCAGAGCCGCCGCCGGAGACATGAACTAGTCGGTGTCACCAGGCAGAAGACAGCGTTTATTGACCTCTTGAAACTTCTATCATAAAAGAGGGGGAAGGGGTCGAGAGGAAACAAAGAGAGAGAGAGAAGACGCATGCACCTGCTGTTCTGCGTCCACTTCAGCAACTGCTGGCGTTGAAACAACATGTCACTTTAAAACCAGCACAACATTACGAGTCGGACGTAAATGATGCCATACATGGCTTCCAAGTCATCATTACCATGTTTGCCCCTGGCTGTTGTGCTTGTCATCCATTCACGTAATATCAAGTTCGGCATATGCGAATCACTGAAACGGCCGTGAGTGCACTATTAGCGTAGCATGTAGTCATGTTTTACATGACAAGCATATCATAATTGTCATGTTTTGACATGTCATTTATCTTCGTCGTCCATTCACGCTAAGAAATACCGAATTTGGTATATGCGAAGCGAGCGAAACGGCTGCGAGTGCACTATGAGCGTAGTATTTAGTCATGTTACATGACACTCATGTCATGATTATCATGCTTACACCAGCCATATACCTTCCTCGTTCATTCACGTGACGTAATACCAGATTTGGTATATGTGAAGCCAGTGGAAAAACCACAACTGCACCATGACAGTGGCGTCTAGTCATGACTTACATGCATCTCATGATTTTCACATTAGGGCATGTCTCTTATGTTTGCTATGCAGTCATGTCATACCGAATGAGTTTTAATATGATAGCGTAGAAGAGCTCGTTTCGCAGAAATTTAGGTGTCGGCGTTGGTTTCGCTGTTTGCGTTGGTGTCAGCGTCAGCGTCGACGATTGTGAGCGAAAAATCATCCTATGCGTGACCGAAAAAGAGAGCATGATGCAAATAAAATTCATAAATGATGAAAAAATCTTGGAGCAGGCACTACACCGGGGTTGTTTGAGTCTGATGGGGATCAAACCTTGGTTGTTTGTCTTTCAAGTGGATCTTCTACCACACAGGCACGCCACCACTTGCTAAACTGGAGTAAGAACTCTTCTGCTTGGAAACGCAGTGAAAGTACATTTCTGCTTTACAAACACACGCGTCCTGTAAATATGCTTCACAATGCAGCATAAATTAATGCAATTATGTTCCGTGGTACAAGCGTCCATTGCCTACGGACGTCAGAATACGTCATTATCATACTGGCTCTGCGGTTGAAAGTCAGTATCTCCCTTAGAAGGCACACACACTACTGCGCCTATTCCCTTACACGTATAGTGGGTGCATAGTAAATTCTAAAAAGTTTCATGCACCAGGTGTTTGGAATACGCACTACGAACAGGATGCTGGTATCGCGTTCAACTCGTGAAGGCGAAGCTTTAGTGTTCCCTAATTTTGGCAATATATCATGCGAACAAAACCACCGCAAGAGCAGCCAGATTATGACATGTAAATCAGGACGTTCATGACATCAAAGTCATGATTTTCAATTTATGACTAGTGACTTATGCACTTCATTAAATCTTGTTATGTAATACCAATTTCGTTATAGATACGATTATCGAAACGACCAGGAGAGCTAAAAGTCGTAGGTGGCTAAACAGATAGGTAGATCAATAGATTTATTGATTGATTCATTCATTAATTCATTCATTGACAGACAGACAGACAGACAGACAGACAGACAGACAGACAGACAGACAGACAGACAGACGGACAGACAGACAGACAGACAGACAGACAGACAGACAGACAGACAGACAGACAGACAGACAGACAGACAGACAGACAGATAGACAGACAGACAGACAGACAGACAGATAGATAGATAGATAGATAGATAGATAGATAGATAGATAGATAGATAGATAGATAGATAGATAGATAGATAGATAGATAGATAGTAGATAGATAGATAGATAGATAGATAGATAGATAGATAGATAGATAGATAGATAGATAGATAGATAGATAGATAGATAGATAGATAGATAGATAGATAGATAGATAGATAGATAGATAGATAGATAGATAGATAGATAGATAGATAGATAGATAGATAGATAGATAGATAGATAGATAGATAGATAGATAGATATAGATAGATAGATAGATAGACATAAATCGTCAAAGTAACCGAAGTTTGCAAAGATATGCTTCACGTTCAAAAGCGTGGTAAAAGAGCTGATAAATTGCACCATGTAAAAGTAAAAAACTGAAACCGAAAACTGTTGCTTACCATTTTTACAAGTGCCAAAAATATATTGTGTAGGAGCACTCCATTTACCTGTTGGCTTTACATGAAACACATGCTCTGAAAATTCTGAAGTCAGCAGTTTTAATTGTGTTAGTATGGCTCTGACAAAATATATAAAGAAGAGCAGACATTCAAACCTATATTTCGCAAAGTTCGAATATTGAATCACAACATGGCGAAACAGCATCTGGCCATTCTGATATAACATCTTCAAGAACTACACTGGCTGAAGAATACCGCAGTTTGCTTTATTTTTTTATCACTCACAATCTCATGTTCATGCTGTTCACTTACCTCATGTTCACTTATCGATGAATCTTGTAAATAAATAAATTAGTTCCTGACTTGCTGTTTAATCAAAAAATGCATTACAGTTCGCATTTTATTATCTTGTGAAGGGTAACTTATTACACTTCTATTGTTGACGATGCTCGCTGTAGCATACAGGCGTACACCAGAGTGCAGAAGCCATGTTTTTGCTATGAGAAACCCATTTATTTTCTACAATGATGCAAAAGGTTGCGGGAAATAATGAACTGCTACTGCAATTATGCAAGTGTTATTAGTATATATAGCCCCACCACGGTGGTCTAGTGACAATGGTACTCGGCTGCTGACCTGCAGGTCACGGGTTCGCATCCTGGCTGCGGCGGCTGCACTTCCGATGGAGGCAGAAATGTTGTAGGCCCGTGTGCTTAGATATGGGTGCACGTTAAAGAACCCATAGGGTCGAAATCTCCGGAGCCCTCCACTACGGAGTCTCTCATAATCATATGGTGGTTTTGGGACGTTAAACTCCACATGTCCATCAATCAATATTACTATATATAATGCTCATTTTAGCCATACAATGCATGCATACGGCACGGTATGCAATGATGTTTGTGATTTGTCACTGTCTCAACTATTACAAGGAAATGACACTATCCTATTTTGTCATTTCACATCCATTCGGGTAAATAATGAAAAAGGGAAGAGCTGCAGTGGTTGTCGCTGGCGTCTGAAATATAAACTCAACTGACCAAACATCACCATAACTGACGAGGCGTGCTTGAAAATTTCTATATCGTGTCTTCGAAAACGTTCTTCCCTCGCATACCTTTTTCGGTTGACACGATAGCTGAAAAGTTCAACCTTTATTTTCTGGTAGTGGAGCGAAAGCGAAAATTCATCAATTCAACTTTCATAATCATCGTTTGCTTTCAGAATTCAACATTTAAATACACAATTACATTTTAAGGGTGATAAAACATGCAAGAAACACTTAAAATGCCTCATTCCTTCAGAATTTACAAACTACAGGGTCACTTGTATCCTAAACAGCCCAGTTTTTAAGAGTAGGAGAGCACTGAACAATTTCAGTCACTTAGCCTGATCACGTTCGAAGCTGAAGGATCTTACATTGCGGGGCTTCTGACATGAATCCCTGCACTCATAACAGTTGTCTGTTGACTCGACTTAATGTTCAACACAAAAATGTATTTTATAGTATCCGATTCATGGACGTATTTTTCATCTCGGAGATTATGTCATTAAAATGAACATGGACAGATGACAAGAAAAATTGTCCGTGTGTCCGCATGCTTCACTGCAAATGCCTTCCAAAGACTGTAGTCTTCTGTCTGCAGGTTCTGCGCAAGATATGGACGCAACCTCGCAGTAATGTCGAGGAAAGAAAGCGTATGAAGACCACAGAGCTACTGGTAGGTGGCAGCACCCTATTGTCTTAGCGAAGCATAACACCCGCGTTTTCATGCATAGCATTGCAATGTCAACGCAGCGTAAGAAACACTAGGTTTTTTAGCATTACGTATCTACGCCTTTTCTAATAAAAAACGCACCAGCTATTACTCACATATAGATTTTGCACCTCGGATATGCGTGATATTTTCTTTTTGATCTACAATATTCGCAAGTATGAATGCAGCCACCAGAACGAGATGGCTGGACGTTGAGCAAGGTTTTAAACTTTCGCCTGGTGACAGACAGACAGACGAACTAAAATTTCTGCGCTGAAGTATCCAAGGAAAGCCTATCTTTAAATATTTTCAGTTGATCCACGAAGAGAATGCTGATGATGAAGCGAAACTAGTATCTAAGGCCTATATATCTACGTTGGAGTCACAGACTAGTATAAAGGACACAAAAATGGATGGATGAACGCAAAGATGGACAATCGGATAGATGGGCGCACGGAAGGAGACATACACAAACTCACCCATGACGGATTCGCGCACTCATGGACGGATAGAGGAATGAATCGACGCACCGACGGACGGTTGAACGAATGAATGGACGGGCGGGCATGTGCAAAAACTGTCAGACAGACACATGAATCGGCTAAGTACTTTCTATATTCCAACCCTGTTGACGCACTGTGAACGCTCCACGCGCGGTATATGTAATGCCGGTGTTTGACGGGAAGTAACGACCCCGACGACGTCAGCGAAGAGCGTGCGAGTCTGAGGAGTTTTACTCCTAAAAAGTTGGAGGGCGTTTGATCTTCGCCACAAACTAGAACGCCATAGTGCATAACATTTTCTTCTCAAATTAGTAGTCTCACTTCGGTTCTCGGCAAATAATACAAATGTGCTGAAAGAAAGCGAACAGCTACCCAATTAACTCTGGCCGTTTAGAATTAACATATGATTTTCACTGCAAGAACACTTGTGAAGTGCCCGCTTTGATGTTCTTTTCAGCGAAGTGGCCACTACGTGTCCGGAATGCAGCGCCCAAATTCACGCAGCTGCTCACCTTGTTAATCCTGTTGCTGCTGATGATGAGTAAATATGTCCGAGCGCTTTATAACAAGCCGGTTTTTAAACTCCCCACTCATTATGCAGTTCACATGTCATGACTCCTGTCACTATTCTATGTCCCTACTTCGCAACAGGGCCCCTGCGGGCTAGTCTTGCACTTACATGCTCGACTCCTTACCCGAAGATCGCGGGTTTGAATCACGGCCGCGTCGGCCACATTCTCGGTAGAAACGAAAATGCCTGAAGCTAATAATCAAGCGCTCGTCAAAGAACTCCAGGCGGATAAAATATCTGTACCCTTTCTTTACGGCGTCCCACATCGGCAAACTGTATTAGGAAGTTAAACCCGAACAATAACCACGCAATATTACGAGCATCAAAACTACTTACATCATATTCCATTCTTATACAATTTTTAGAAGCAGTTCCAAGCAATGACGTGGTTCTATAGTATAACGCCTGCTTGCCACGCAGAAAGCATAGGTTTGGTTGCACTCCCACCGGAAATTTTACTGTCCTTTATTTCGCATCTATTTCAACTTTTCGCTGACGAGTAATGAACCCAACATCATACTTTCTGCAAAACGAGCTCGTTAACGCTATCGTGCAAAAATTCTACTCCATGGGAAGCGAACCCCCCCCCCCCCCCCCTTCTTCATGCGCGAGGATACGAGACGGGCGCTCTACGCACTGCACTACCGTCACACCCACGCGTACCAGGAGCAAGTGGTTGATTGAAAACGAGAAGAAAGCGAGTGGAAAGCTCTACAAAAACGTCTCTTATTCCTTACACCTGCTCACTGTCACGGTGCTCCGAGTCATCAGGAATGGTGCAGCCATACATGAGCGTTCACGCAAGTGACTACCATGGCCTATGAAATTTGGGGAGCCAAATCATGGAGATCAAGTGATTACACGGACGAATGTCGCCAGACGAGCGCAATGCGAAGGCAAACGGTGGAAATCCGTGAGCGCGAGTGGTTTGATTCGGTGATTACGCAGTAACGTGCCTAGCATTCCGCATAGTATGAACGTGTGACACCTTATCGCCTTCGTGGTTTAAATATTCTGGTAGTCTGTATGTGTTCCGTAGCTTTCACACAAACCAACGGAAAATAGAATGCATTAGCACGTTCATTGCTGGAGCTACGTGTTGATAAAGTTGTGGCCAATGATACCCCGCAGGCTGCCATAATTCGCCCTAGAAAAGCAACGAACAGACAGCCATAAAAAAAACAACCTATACTTGCCGGAGCCAACACGCCGAACTTTCCATTCCACTTAATGTAATTACGGTTTTACCTTCCCCAAAGTCACGTATACCAGCAGGGTGCGTTTCAACACGACGCCACGCGAGATATACGAGGTGGCCATCGACAATTTTTTTTATGGAAGTGAGTAGATAAATGACCATGCTTTCGGAATTGGTCGTGGTCATGAGCGTTAGTCGATGATATGTAGATGTGCCAATAGGCATCTACATGACGGCATTCATACCAAATGAATCCGAGTCGATGTGCGCGTTCAATCGCATTATGTGGCAGGTTGTCGATTATGTCATTGAGGCATTTTACAATCTTTTTCTCTGATTCATCCCTCGATTCGCGCGAGTCGAGGATTCCTCGAAAGATAATGTTGCTGCGCCTTGACTGGTCCTATAACTCGTTTAAACGTAACTCTAAGCTGTCAACTCGAGCTTCCAGGTTAGCTACGCTGCCTTCAACGCCGGCAATGGTATCTTCTAGCTCGTCTATACCCTTCGTAAGATCCTTGAGCACATTTTGTAATCACATTTAGCGAACTTCCTCGAGACGAATGCTTCTTTTACACCATCCCAACATGGCTTTCGTAAATCATATTCTTGCGGAACACAGCTGGAATTATTTACGCACAATTTAAACCTTATTCTCGACCGTTCATCACAGGCAGATTGCATATTTTTAGATTTCAGCAAAGCTTTCGATAAAGTATGTCACAAACTTCTCTTGCTTAAACTTCAGTTCCTTCATCTAGATTCAAAACTCTTAATCTGGATTGAATGTTTTTAACTAACCGTTTCCAATTCGTCAGCGCTAACGACAATGAATCTGAGCTAAGTGCTGTGCGCTCTGGTGTGCAACAAGGCTCAGTTCTTGGTCCGCTCCTCTCTTTAATCTACATTAATGATCTACCCTCTAATGTTACTAGCAACATTCACCTCTTCGCTGACGACTGCGTGATCTTCCGAGAAATAACATGCACTAACGGCTCATGTATTCTTCATTAGGATCTTAATGCAATTTCAGAATGGTTTAACGGAATTAAACACAAATAAATGTAAACTCACGTGCGTACTTAGTATCTTACTACACCGCCAGTGTACTACCTAGATAATAACCTATTAGAAAATCTACCCTGTTACAAATACCCTGAAGTGCACATCACAACTAACCTAACCTGGAACGTTCATATCACCTATGTAATTAACAACGCCAACCGTATGCTTGGGTACCTACGCCGTGACTTTTCAAAGGTCCCTTCCACACTAAAATTACTCCTATACAAAACACTAATTCGCAGAAACCTAGAATACGTAGCAGCAATATGGTATCCCTTTCATGTCAATTTAATACAGTCACTAGAAATGGTTCAGAACAACTCGGCTTGTTTCAATACATGTAATTACAATCGCAGCACAAGCATATCATCCATGAAAGCTGGCATTAGTCTACCATCTCTTGCATCATGACGTAAACTTTTCCGATTATGTCTTTTTCACAAGCTCTACCAGCATGCCTACTTACATCACAAATTCATAATTCATCCTCATCACGTTTCACAATGTCTGGATCACGCCTTCAAAGTCGGCATGCCTTTGTGTAGAACTAACTTGTCCCTCGCAGTCCCTCGCACTCGCAGTCCCTCATGCCACATACCTCGAAGGATTGGAGTGGCCTTCCAAACCCGACAGCAACCGTTCGAGATTTCAACCTTTTCAAGAACGCAATAGCTAACATTGTATGACCAGAAACATGCTGACTGTATAACTATTGTTCTCTTTTTTGTTCTTGCGTTGTGTTGTAATTTTACTGTTTCTCGCTACCCACTCCTCTCTGTAATATCTATTGACCTTGAGGGTAAATAAATAAATGATGCCATAGCAGCCAAATATTCATAACAAGGTACAACTCCTGTTAGATAATTATTATGCATTGAACTGCTTTTTTGAGGCACATTTACCTTTTCTGTTATACTGTTTTCTTTCACAGGTGGATCAACAAACTTTTTGCGACGTGATTACTGCCATGGACAGTGGCGAGGTCTGGTGCAGTAAGCGCTGCCGAGCTTAAAAGTGCCGCTCGAAAACACGTATTCGCGGGTTTGGGACACGATCGCGTGTAGAAAGAAAAAGGGAGGTGTTTAGGATATTATGCTTGCTGACAAAATAATGAAAGAGGAGACGAGTCAATAAGGTCTCTCATGTATTTTCCTAATTTGCTCAAGGTCACTTACAAAAGAGAGCGAACAAGCCTCCTATTGGGCCAGTCACCCACATTCAAGTGGGTATAGGAATGTGCTATGCGAAGTGTGTGTTTGACCTCGATGAAATCACCATTACTTTTCTAGAACGCTCTTTTCGAATTCTATGCACCTCTTCCCAGCAAGCATTCCTGTTGTAGTGGTGAATTATGACGATGATGATGATGATTATGATGATGATGAAGATGATGATGATGATGACGCATGGCTTGTAATACTTTAGTAATGTATTAAGAGCTTTTACCAATCAACTCGCCATGTGATTGTAATGCCCGCCTAGTGCAACGGTAAGGAGCTGCATTACACCTGTGTAAGCTACGTTCATTTCTTTAGTATAGTGTACAATGACTGGTAGATTGCGTCTATTTGGCACATTTATCATGTTAAATAGGAAACCTACGTTTTAGCGATGAAGGGGGCCATGAAGTAAGAAAACGGACTATAATATTTTTCGCAGGTCGTTCCTGTGCCATCAGAATCATGGTAAGAAAAATGAATTCAATGCACTCAGTTTTGTCTGGTTCACCTCCGGCTTGGACAATACGGTACGAATAACTTTGTTTAAAGCAGCTGGAGGAGTGCCACCTTTTAGGTAGGCTCCGTCTTGAAACCTGTCTGCAACATTATTGTTCATAAACCCGATCAGTGCAGCAAAAAACTTTAAAGTATGGCGATGTCATAACGGCTCATATCTCCTACGCTGAGACATACTAAAAAGCACACTCAAGTGACTCGGCTTGTAAGTTCACCAGGATTTCATTTTAGCTAACTTTTTCATTTTAATTAGTTTCCAGTTATGTTTCTTGCTGGGTCTATGGTACGTGCGCGCCTGGTCATGAGGAGGGTAAAGACGAAGCTTGGGCACATTGCGAGCAGTAGTCTATGTCATTGCATGGATTAGTGCAATTTAGTAAGAAATAAGACAAAATACATATATCTGGATGTCACCTAACAATTTCTCACACTGCACGTTTTACTATGTTACAATGTCAATAAGATATGGCAGTTTAAACGTACCTGTAAATTATGTAAAAGCTTTAATTACACTGAATACAAAATTTTAAAAACAGCAATAGTGTGTTGTTTCAGGTGTATTTATTCTTAATTGTCCTGCTGTTCCTGGAATTACAGTGAGGTATTACTGTTATAAGGTTGTTAGATATGTAATTACAAGCGTTGTCTATTGTGTGCTCTACACCTATATGAGCGCAGCTGGCACCTTATTCGTGCGCCAACAGCTGCTTATATTATACATATAAAGAAGCCAAAAAACAGCTAATTTATCGGTGTTTTTGGTGTCAAAAGACGAACTTGCGTGCAGAAACAGCCTTTATTCTAGCAAAGGTCTCGTTTGAAGATAAGTAAAATTGTAAGGAAATAGCTTTATGGTACTGGTACACAACATGTTTTCTCCGGCTGTTCGTTATAAATTAAAATGTGTGTTAAAAATTGTTCTGCATTTCAGTAAACATCGCCATGTACACATTTTCTCACTTAAGCAGATTCGTTTGCTCTAATACTACACCTGACCTAGCGTCAACGCTTCGTTAAACAAATTACAAAAAAGCACCACGTACGAGCCACTCATAACACTCCACCTTTCATGTAACAACTTATTGAATGCACAAGCTTCTCTATTCATTTGTTTGAATTTGTTCAACGTTTTAATTGAACCGGCTATTGCGAGAGGTTATTTATAAAAACTCACCTGGGCCTCCTTCGGAGGTATAGTATGTAATATAACCTTTGATGACAGCTGGAAGAAATGTCGGAAGTAATATTTGCTAAATTAGGTTTTCTAGCTGAAATAAGCTTTGAAATTCACATTGTGCGGCAATAATTTCCTTGAAACTTATTTAGACTGAGGCTATTGTAAAGTTTCCTAAATATTATTATATTCGCGAGCAGCAATATTCTCTGTGTATCTACGCTGTATGACTGAAATATTTTCTGAAAAAAAGTGAAGGCAAGCGCATCGTCATATACCACTAGCTTCCACAACAATTTTTTTGAACTTTCCATCATATGTAGCGCTGACACAAATAGAAGCCGGTGCTACTCATAATACTTAGACTTGGCGACTATGCCTTCCCTTTCGGTTTCACCTATAAATAGTCAAAATATAAACATCCAACTTTCTTCCATATGCTGTCAATTCACATAATAAATATTCACTGTTGCATTATCTAATAAATAACTTTCTAGTTCACAGGTGGCCCGTGGATGAGAAACAGGTAGAATGCTTGTAGTAGTATTAGTTGTAGTAGTAGTAGTTGTAGTAGTAGTAGTAGTAGTAGTAGTAGTAGTAGTAGTGGTAGTAGTAGTAGTAGTAGTAGTAGTAGTAGTAGTAGTAGTAGTAGTGTAAAGAGGTTTATTGGGCGAACCAAACGGGCAGGTGGAAGCTTCGAGATAGCGACAGGACGAGGAAGATGGAGGAGCTCGAGCGCCGATCTCGGGCTGCCTTACTCTGCGATGATGCTTGTTGTTCCCTTTTGTTGTCATCATTCCTTCATTATAATTGCCCCCGTCGAGAAAGATCAAGCCATCCTGGCGATCTAACGGGTGGGAACGAGTAGGTCGAAGTACGGCTTCAAGCGGTCCACGTGAACAATATCGTGTCCACGCCGACGATGGTCACCGAGCGGTGTAAACGGTTCAATGGCGTAATTGACGGGCGATGTGCGCTCTACCACGTGGTATGGATCATGCCAATTTGAAAGTAGCTTTGTTGACAAACCAGGTGCACAGGGTGGTACATACAGCCATACAAGGGTTCCAGGGGTGAACTTTGCGGCTGGAGGGTGGTCGTCATTGCAGGCCTTTTTCTGGCTTTGCTGGTCAACCGTAGTAAACTGCTGCGCTAGCTGGCAGTATTCTCCAGCGTGACGGGCGGCTTCGGACATGGTCGTGCACTCAGGTACATTGGGTGAGCATGGCAGCAAAGTGTCGATTGTGTGCGATGGTTTACGTTCATATATAAGGAAGAATGGGGAAAAGCCGGTGGTGACTTGTACAGCGGTGTTGTACGCGTAGGTCGCAAACGAAAGAACGAGGTCCCAGTTCGTTTGATCTGATGCCACATGCGTCGCGGGCATGTCACCCAGGGTCCGATTAAACTGCTCAGTCAGGCCATTCGTATGAGGGTGGTAAGCAGTACTAATCCAGTGTACAATATGGCACTGACGGAGAAGTGCTTGGATTACGTCGGATAGAAATACACGGCCCCGGTCACTGGAGAGCTCGCGAGGAGGCCCGTGACGCAACACAAACCGATGGAGGATGAAAGATGCGATGTCCTGAGCGGTCGCCGTAGAAAGAGCAGCGGTTTCGGCATACCGTGTCAAATGATCTACAGCAACGATACTCCACCGGTTACCTGCTGTCGTCAATGACAGTGGTCCATAAAGATCACTTCCGACGCCATCGAATGGGCGGTCGGAGCACGCAATCGGCTGTAGTGGACCTGCTCCTAGATTCGGTGGCTGTTTTTGTCACTGACACTCATGGCAGCCGCGAATAAACTGTCGAACAAAAATAAACATCCCACACCAGTAGTACCGCTTCCATAAACGTTGGTAGGTCTTGAAGACACCGGCGTGAGCGCATTGCGGGTCGGAGTGAAATGATGCACAGATTGTAGAGCTCAGCTTTCGGGGAATAACGAGAAGCCACTTCCTGCCATCTGGTGAGTAATTGCGCCGGCACAAGGGGCCACCTCGAATGGTGAAGTGCGAAGTCTGGCCTCGCAATGCTCGAGTGGTTGGAAGTGTCGGTACCCCAGATAAAACATCCAGAAGCGAAGTTTTCCATGGATCGTCGCGCTGTGCAGAGTACATTGTGTCGATGACAAGAGCTGACAGCGCATGTAGAAGATATGGAGGCAGCCTCAGTGGACAATGGTGATCGCGAGAGCGCATCAGCATCGGCATGCTGGCGGCCGGAACGGTACACGATGCGGATGTCATAATCTTGAAGTCGTAGGGCGCAACGAGCAAGGTGACTTTATGAATCCTTCAGCGACGACAACCAACGTAAGGCATGATGGTCTGTAACTACAGCAAAGGTGCGGCCATATAAGTATGGGCGAAACTTCACAATCGCCCAAAGTATGGCTAAGCACTCTTTTACGGTTACACTGTAGTTTACTTCAGCCTTGTTGAGCATTCTGCTGGCGTAGGCGACGACATACTCAGGGAATCCAGGCAAGCGTTGAGCGAGAACTGCACCGAGACCAACACCACTGGCGTCTGTATGGATCACAGTTGCAGCCTTGGGATCATAATGGCACAATATAGGCGGTGATGTCAGGAGACGGTGAAGAGTGGTATTTGCGTGATCACACTTAGAAGACCATGACGAGATGTCGTTGGCACTGCCTAAAAATTGGGTCAAAGGGGCAGTTATGGAGGCAGAGTTGCGCAGAAACTGACGAAAGTAGGACCACAATCCTACGAAGCTGCGTAACTGTTTTACAGTCGTCGGTTTGGAGAATTCAGCGACAGCGCGTAGTTTAGCCTTGTCGGGAAGAACGCCATTCTTTGATACGAACTGACCAAGAATGGTGAGCTTTCGAACAGCGAAGTGGCATTTCTTGAGATTCAGTTGGAGCTGCGCATTCTTCATACACGTGAGGACATGTTTCAGGCGTACAAGATGTGTTGCGAAATCGGGTTCAAAGACGATGATATCGTCGAGGTAGCAGAGACATATGTTCTATTTCAAACGCCGCAGAACCAAGTCCATCATGCGCTCAAATGTGGCCGGCGCATCGCATAGGCTGAAGGGCATGAAATTGAACTCCTATACCCCGTACGGTGTCACGAAGGCTGTTTTTAGACGATTGGCATCTGCTAAGGGCGCCTGCCAATACCCCGAACGCAAATCTAACGACGAAAAAAAAACCAGGCACCTTGTAAACAATCAAGGGCGTCATCAATCCTGGGCAAAGGGTATACGTCTTTGCGAGTGATCTTATTTAGGCGCCTGCAATCAACGCAAAAGCGAATTGTACCATCCTTCTTCTTAACAAGAACGGCAGGTGATGCCCACGGACTTTGGGAAGGTCGGATAACGTCGCGCTTTAGCATATCACCTACCTGTTCGGTGATAAGCTGACGTTCCGTGGTGTAAACACGGTATTGGTCACTGTCGTACTGGTGCATGGAACCTGTGTCGATGCAGTGAAAAAACTGGGAGTTCGGCCAAGGGTGTGTTAGGCAACGTCAAAGGATTCACGAAACGGGTAGAGCAGCTGAAGAAGCTCAGAGCATTCACATGGCGATAGTCCGTCGATGAACCTGGTGATAGTGCGTCAGTAGTCGGGCGATAGTCCGTCGATAGTTCGGTGAATCAAAAAGCTCGGAAGGTGGCACATTGGAAGGGTTTAGGGCACTGATGGCGTCGTAGTCACCGGAACAATCTGGCGGCATGGTAAAAAGTTGTTCTTTATCAATGATATGCACGTGTCCAAGAGATACACCTTGAAACAGTTCGACGGGCTACGTAAGCGGATTTATGAGGCAAAGAGCACTGTTTCCTTCAGAAATGGAGAGGTTTGAATAAGGCAGAAGAAGTGACCTTCGACTAAGGAAGAGGCTTGATGGTTCAAAGAATGCAGCTTCGTCCCTAATGCCGTCACGAAACACGGGGAGCAACACAGTTGCTGTCGGACGAATTTCAGTGCCTTCTTTGACGAAGAGTTTGTGTACGGCGGGCTGAATGCAGCTGGTAAGTTGGTCATGAAACGGGAAGAGTTAAAGTTCCGTTCTTGCACAATCAATAACGGTGTGGTTACGCGATAAAAAATTTCATCCAAGTAGGATGTCGTGTGAGCTTGACGAAAGAACAATAAACTCAACAGTGTAGCGGTCCTTCGCGATCATCAGTCGGACAGTACAGGCGGCTACAGGCTGAACCGGGTCCCCCTTCGCTGTTTGCAAGGACATAATATCAAGAGGCGTCGTCACTTTTCGGAGCTTGCGGCAAAGTTTAGCATCTATCACGGAAACGGCAGCACCGGTACCCAATAGAGCATATGCTCGAGTACCTTCTACAAAATTTTCGACAATATTCAACGGCAATGTCTGAGGACTTGAGCATTTCTACAGCACAGTTCTTGCCTCCTGAACTGCAGCGGTTAGTTTCCCGCGTGTTCAGGAGTTGGCCGACGACGCATGGGAGACAGGGAGCGACGACGGAATGAAGGTGAGCGACCAGACATAGTACGCGGACATTCCCGTGAAGATTAGCTTGACTGAGGATTTGAATTTTTTAGACGTGATGGAGGAAAGTCCATGAAGCTGTTCTGTGGCCGGGCGTCTGTGTATTCCGGCACGCGACGACGGCAGTATTGGGCGATATGGCCAGGTCTGCCGCACGCCAAACAGATGGGCCGGTTATCGCGCGTTCTCCACGTATTGGTGACGAGGGGAGCAGCCCATGCGGCAGACGGGGGATTTCAGGCTGTTGTAGCAATGGGAAGAACCCAGGTGGTGGACGGCTGAGCCGGGACTGGGGTATACGGCAGTCCCAGAAACCACGGGGGGTGGTGTAGCTGCTGCCGCTTTAGAGCCTCAGTGTACGTAAGAGGCGCGGGGACGGGGGGGGGCTGCTGCAAGGGCACTGGCATAGCCTCGGAAATCTGCTCCTGGACCACATGTCGGAGCATGGGAGCCAATGGTGGTGGGTGTCACAGTGGCTGTTGCTGCGAGTGCTCCTGGCGTTGAGCAAAAGGCAGTACAGAAAGCTGCCGAGCCACTTCCTCTCGCACGAAGTCTTTCATTTGTACAAGAAGGTTTGTCTGGTCAGTCATGACGTCCGGTGTGGTGAGCTGGTTGGATTCTCTGGAATGAGCATCGCGTCTGAGCTCGTTGCCTCTGCAATTCATCATAGTTTTGACACAAAGTCACTACTTCAGCCACAGTGCTAGGAGACTTCGTGAGAAGCATCTGAAAAACGTCATCGTCGACGCCCTTCATAATGTGCTGTATCTTCGCACTCTCACTCATTGAAGCATCGACGTGCCGGCAGAGATCGATCACATTTTCTATATATGAGGTGAAAGTTTCGCCTTGCTCCTGTGCCCGTGTGCGGAGACGTTGTTCGGTGCGTAGCTTCCGTAAGGCAGGGCGACCAAAAACGGCACATATGGCCTCCTTGAAGGCCGACCAATTCGCGAACTCGGTTTCGTGGTTCGTATACCACAGCTTCGCCACTTCGATGAGATAAAAATTGACAGTGCCTAACTTAGCAGCGTTATCCCAGCCAGTCCTCGACGTCGTGGTCTTTGGTGCCCGCAAAGATCGGGGGGTCTCGCTGGTGAACCGGGCCGGAGCAAGTAGCGGCTGCGAGAGGTACCGTTTTTTGGGCAGCGTCAAGTTGCATGTTCGACGGCAAGGTGCGGGATCGGAGATCTAGGGTGTAGGCGATTTGGTTACCCAGCACGATCCACCAAATGTAAAGAGGTTTATTGGGCGAACCAGACGGGCAGGTGGAAGATTCGAGGTAGCGACAGACGAGAAAGATGGAGGAGCTCGAGCACCGATCTCGTGGTGCCTTACTCTGCGATGATGCTTGTTCCCTGGTGTTGTCATCAATCCTTCATAATAGTAGTAGTAGCAGTGATAGTAGCAGTAGTAGTAGTAGTAGTAGTAGCAGTAAAAGTAGTAGTAGAAGAGCTTTATTAAAGTGTACATAGAGCAGACAGGCTAAAATCCAAATGCTCCTCAAGAATTTTAGAGGTGGAAAGCGTAGTCTGTCTGGCTTAATGGTGGCCCTATTGCAAGGCTTCGCTAGCTTCCAGTGATCCGTTCAGCTCTTTGAATTAGTCATTGGTGATTTTTCAGGCAGGGTTGACACGTAAATAACACATATATAGAGCCAGCTTTTTAGGAAAACTAACTGAAAAAGTGGCTAACTTAAGCCAAGGGTAGTAAAAATAGACAAAAACATCATACACGCACAAAAATCACTGCCACCTTTACATTTCAAAGGCATACTTCAGAAACCCTTAAGCAAAATTTTGACGACGCGCAGTATAAACGCAGCAACATAAGAATGAATGAGCAAGATGGTAGATAAGGGAAGGTAGCAAAATTAATGCACAGTGCCAAGTTAGTTCAAGCGGCAAAATTAATTCACAAATCAAACAAGCTAAGCGTGAACAATTTTACTGCTAGGACGCACAAAATTCACTGCCCAGTGTGGGTAATAGTTTCTGGAAGCGGAACTTGGACAAAGAGGTCACCATGTTTTTACAAAAAAAGCTGAACCTACTAACTACTCACGATACTTTGCTGGTAAAAGACTCGGAGGTGTTTATTAGGTTGTGAAAAACAATGGCGAGGAACTGAAGGTTTTCTCGGTATACGCGAAAGATTTGTATTATTCGCTTCCATGGAACGCAATGCTCTAGTGCTTTGAATAATTCATCGATTCGTTTGGGTCGATGGAATTCCAGAACAGGTCAGGTATGGCGGGGACGACGACGAAGTGATTCTTTCACAGAACGCTTGTTCCCGTGTCTCAGTATTTTCAATTTGTTTTCCTGGAATTCCTGGAAGCTGCCGCTCCCTCCTTTGCGGTGATGCTTCAGGACACACCTGAGAATGTTCCAGGCGTGCAACCGTCGCGCCGGACTTCGTCGTCCAGGAAGCGTAGCAACGCGTCGAGCGACACCGACAGTGAGGCAACCGATTTGTACTCGGACGGCTTTGAGTCATCGGATGATGACTTCACGGTTGTCATGAATCGATCTACAAAACGAAGACTGCTGCGGACGGCATCGTCGGCAAGTATTTCCACCGCTAAGACTGCACCACAGCGGTGGCCGCACACCATGCTGTTTATGCCCAAAGACCCTGCAACTAACTTGCGGCTCCTCAACAGGCAAGTTCTTTCTGTGCTTCTCGAGGAAACCGCGCCAAATGAGATCAAAGACGTGAGGATCAATGCACGAAAGAATGCCCTTGCTGTAGACTTTATGCACCGTAGCGCACTGCAAAGCCTTCGGCACATAACAGAAATCGGCAACGTGAAAGTTCGGCCAATGGTCGCTACAGGTTGTAATGGCACTGTAGGCGCCATTTATGATGTGGATCTTTCCATCTCAGCTAATGACCTGCCAATACTAATAAAGCCAGCGACTGATGGCACCCGCATCACGCACATTACCAGACTCGGCAACTAACGCTGCTTGAGGCTTGTGTTCAAGGGAGACAGCCTTCCCTCGTATGTCAAAGTTGGCCATGTTCGCCACTCAGTGCGTCCTTACATACCGAAGCCACTGCAATGCTACAAGTGCTTCAAGATGGGACACGTAAAAGGTGTCTGGGAGAACAAAGTTGTGTGTCCGCGGTGCGCTGAGTCTCACTCAAAAGACGTCTGCAGTGCCACCATGCTACGATGTCCAAACTGCCACGGCGCTCGTGAGGCCTCATCCAAAGATTGCCCGTAGGTGCGAAACGAGCACGTGGTACTCAGGCGTATGGTGTGGGACAATACAATGCACAGGGAAGCTGCCGCTACACTACGCCGACGATGGCGTCGTGGGCGAAGACGATCACGGAAAAACGGCTCTACCGATAGAGAGATGTCATCCTCTATCAAAGAGGCTGACCCACAAACACCGAGCTCACTGAAGACAGATACTGCCAAACAGAATAAACGGACAGCAGTCGCACCTTCCGAACAGTGGCCCTCTCTTCCACGAAGTCAACCTACTTCGGAGCTGCATCAAATCCCGCCGCCCTCGACGACCCCTCAAAGCAGTGATGCGATCAATGAAGATCAAGTGATAAGCTTGCTGCAATCGCTGATGAGTACCATGCGTGTCCTACTGAGTAATATGAAGACTTCGGCTGCGCAGACCGCACTGCATGTGCTGGACACCCTGAGTCCGGTGCTTGCAGCTCTAAGGTAAAACCATGGCCAGCGAGGCACCTTCGTTTCGAGCGGAAGTCAAGAATGCATCTGTCTTTCAGTGGAGCGCCAGAGGATTGAAGTCGCGCATGTCTCACTTTAGACAGTTTGTATTTGTGAACCGCTTCCCCATTATCGTGATTTGCGAACCCAACCTGTGTGCTTCAATCAAGCTGTCAGGATATGAGTGCTTTATGTCCTCCACTCACAGAGACTGCAGCAAAGGTATTGTATTCATGCACCATGACCTCACTTACGTTCACCACAGAGTCTCGCCTGATGAAGGGAATCAGTATGTGTGCCTTACTGTGAAGAAGGATAAGGTTGCTTTCACGATTATCGGAGCTTACTTATCTCCATCAAGCCGCCTTGACTGCGAGCGCTTACGCGGTATTCTGACGTCGACTCCAAGACCATGGGTGATCACTGGCGACTTCAATGCCCACCATTTCCTATGGGGAAGCTCCAGGGACAACTCTAGAGGAAGAAAATTGGTGTCCTTAGCCTCGGAGTATGAACTGTGCGTTTGTAACGATGGAAGCCCTACATATTTACGCGGCTCAGCCTATAGCAGCTGCCTGGACCTTACATTGGTTTCTCGCTCACTTACCAGGAAAGTGCACTGGTTTTCGAATCTGGAAACGCGGGGCAGCGACCATATGCCAACTTACCTGTGTATAGAAGGTTTCACCAGCTCCAAGTCCTCAAAATGCCTCAAGTACACCGATTGGCCGAAATTCAAAATGTTAATGGAAGACTGATGTACCGACGGCTCATCATATAATCTAGAGGACTCAATAAAAGATGTCCTGCAGAATACCACGCATACACATTTGACTAGTCACAAGCGCACCGATTTCGACATCGAGCTTGAGAAACTTCGCGCAATTCGCCGTCGTGCAGAACGAAGGTACCGACGGACAAAGTGCATGGATGATTTGAGGCTGGCTAGACGCATTCAAAAGAAAATGCAGCGGCACATGGATAAACTGGCTATGCGACGTTGGACATCCTTTTGCGAGTCGTTGGATCCACGAAAGACCCTATCACTGATATGGCGAACTGTCTGGGGTCTTAGCACAACCTTGGGTCAGCGACACCCGTTTACTTCTCTGGCACTTCACCTTCGATGCAGAGAGATTGACGTCGCAGAATCTTTCTGTAGAAGAATTGCCGGTGATTCCAATTTCACAGTATCAAGAACGGGAACATTTGACAACCCACCGCCCTCACGTGATCCCCGTATGGAATACCAGTTTTCTATGGATGAGCTAGAGGCGGCACTGGCTCTGTGCAGACGTTCTTCAGCACCCGGACCTGATGGCATTACCTGTCGTGCCCTTTGTATTCTTGGAGACGAAGCTCGGAAGGCACTCTTACGCCTATACAACGACTCCTGGCAGACTGTTACGGTTCCCCAGGCATGGAAGTCAAGTCGCCTCATTCCACTTCTAAAGGCTGGTAAATCTCCTTTGGATATAGCCTCATACCGTCCTATCGCACTTGCCAGTTGTGTGGGAAAAACGATGGAACGAATGATTCTAACACGAATGGAGTGGTATTTAGAGCACTACGAAATCTATCCAGTATCCATGACCGGATTCAGGCGCGGCCATTCGTCAATCGACAACGTTTTGATCTGGTGGCATATGTTCAACACCAGAAAGCCTGTAAGAGACTGTGCGCCACCCTGTTTCTAGACGTTAAGGGGGCTTACGACAATGTCACCCATGAAGCCATCCTTACTGCTTTGGAAACAGTAGGTCTTGGTGGCAAGATATATATGTGGGTGTACAGCTACTTACAGCTGAGATCATTTTACGTGATGACAGCGAATGGCCCAACACCTGATTATTACAGCAGCCGAGGAGTTCCTCAGGGAGGAGTTCTAAGCCCTACCCTTTTCAACCTAACTCTCATTGGTCTAGTCGAGCAGCTACCTAGCACTGTAGAACTTTCTGTCTATGCTGATGACATCTGCATTTGGACATCAGGAGTGACAAGGCCTCAGCTTCGCGCCCGCCTTCAGAAGGCTGCTACAACGACGTCATGCTATCTTCGTAAAGAAGGCCTCGAGGTGTCCTGCTGAAAATGAGCAGTGGTAGCGTTCACGTGGAAACCAATGTCTGCTTACAGTATATCGATTAATGAAGAATACATATCGTTCAGCAGAAGCCACAGGTTCTTGGGAGTCATAATAGATAGAAACCTGTCGTGGACTCCACACGTGAACTATGTGAAGAAGCGGCTGATCGCAACATGCCACATGTTCAAATTCCTTGCAGGAAAGAATTGGGGAGTGCCCATACCATCCATGCTACAACTGTACAGAGTGCTGTTTATCGGATTCTTACGGTACAGCTTACCTGCAATATCTAACGTTGGCAAGACCAACATGCGCGCAATTCAGAGCATTCAAGCCCAAGCACTTAAGATATGCCTTGGAGTACCCCGCAATGCTTCAACGGCTGAAACCATTGCCATCGCTCAAAATCACTCGATAAATACGCATATTATTACCGAGACAATGCGCATGCACCTCAGGCATTATGCCAGGACCCCTTCTCACGACCTGGCGAGCCTAGCTGCTGAAAGGCCCCGCACGACATACGGCACTATTGTCTACAAGCATCGTTCATCGTTTGCTGAGACATACGCACCTGCATCAAAGCCACTGCTTCCTCCTTGGAGCTTGAGCCGGCCGCGAGTTCACTTAATGATTCCAGGAATTGAGGAAAAAATTGGACTTATCGACACATGCCCTGAAACAACTGAGTCTATTCCTACTGGAAGAAAACTACAGTAACCACGTGCACATTTACACGGATGGCTCTACTACGCCGTCTAGTTCAGGTGGAGCAGTGGTTATACCATCACAAGGGGTAACTCGGTGTTTTAAGACTTCACATGTGACAACTTCAACGACGGCAGAACTCGAGGCTCTGCGCAATGCACTGGAACACATCAATTCAGAAGAAAGACCAGGTAAATGGGCTGTGTTTTCTGACTCAAAACCAGCGTTACAGTGCCTGATATCAGTTCTCCGGCGCGGATGCCACGACCAGTTGACCTACCAAACCGTGAAACTTCACCACCTTTTATTACAAAAAGGCCATGACATCGTCTTTCAGTGGTTACGTGGGCATTGTGGTATAGGCGGCAATGATTCTGCAGATCATGCTGCTCGCACGTCACATAAAGAAGCGAACAGCGTTCCGATTCCGCTTTCAAGAGCGGATGCGGCGAGGCAGATTCGTCAACTGGCCCGCAGTCTCACACTGACTGAGTGAAACACATCAAGCATACGATGTACACGACTGCACGAGCTCGACCCTTCTCTACAACTCCGGCCTCCACCCGGCCTACATCGACGTGAAGCTTCGCTTCTCTATCGCCTTTGGCTGGGAGTTGCTTTCACGAAAGCTTATACCACGTTAATCGGAATTACTGACAGTGCGGCGTGCGATGTTTGCGGCACCGACGAAAATATCGAACACCTGCTGTGCCATTGTCCTCGATTTGCCTCAGATAGACAAGTACTTGCCAACGCAATGCGCCGACTGGATGATCGGCCTCTTTCTGTGCAGGGGCTATTACAGCAACGTACACATGCCTCGATAGCCCACAAGAAAGTGAAAGCCCTGCTGTGTTTCCTGAGAAAGACAGGCTTGTGTGAACGCCTCTGACATGCGGTAGAGTTGTACACGCTGCAGTGAAAACTGTCAGTCTCTCCCCCACCCCCTTTTTCCCTCTTTTCCCTCTTTCTCGTCTTTTTTGTCCCCTTCCCTAATCCCCCAGTGTAGGGTAGCCAACCGGATGTCTTTGTGGTTAACCTCCCTGCCTTCTCCCTTTTTGTTGCTTCCTTCCTTCCTTCAGGTATGCCGGTCTGTGCATGGTTCTTTAGAATTACATTCATTTTATTTAAAGTCGACCGTTGCGTCTTGGAATCAGCAACATTTTGTTCAAAAAAAGTGGCGCTTGCGTAGGTTCTTGTTTGGCACCAGTCTTGAGAGCCATATTTATCTCGCATAAGGACCACCACTTTCAAAAAGATCTTGACTTGTATCTTGCTGTGAAGGTTTATAGGTTTGTCGATGATTTTATAGTGTTTTTCGATTCTTCGAATTCTGATTTTGAAGTTGTCCCTAGTCTCCTAGGTTTGTTTAAAGATCACATGTATTAACTGGGACTTACAAATGAGCTACCATCTGGCAATTCGATTAGGTTCTCAGACCTAATTATTTATGTGTATTTAAGTTATGTACTACCAACTTGTCCAAGTTTGCACGCTTTACACTGCAAAACAGCAAATTGGCATACCCATTCAATAGGCGCCAACCAGATACTAAAAACCAATATATTTTTATTGCGAGAGCAAACATATGGACACTCTCAGTTGGACTTTGCCGCCGGCGTCAGCGTCGATGTCATGCACCGTATATGTATACGTATCTATATATATGAAAACGCTAGAAAGAAAAAAAACAAAAATTGGCTCTATATTTGCATGTTACACACTGCAAATATCGCTGAAAGACGATAGTCTTGCATCTGAAGAAAGAGATCAAAATGTTTATTTGATGTTCTGCGCAAGAAAACAGGTGAATGGTATTCTGGAGGTGCTGCGTTAGAGTGCCTCGAGCCTGCAGTGGAGGCGAAAAAGCGCATCAAGTCACGTCACACGTGAGACATGGGTGCTACATTGCAGTAATCCCGTAAAACGGGGTGCCCGTCCCTGAGGTGATAAGGTGTAGAACGCAAGGCGACGGGTAGGTGCCACTACCGTGTCGTCTTAGCAAAGCGTTGGAAACACGGGCCTTTTCGTGCAAGCATTCCATGGTGGGCGCAGCGTGATAAACGATACGGTCCTTATAATTACTTATGTAGGTCTTTTCTAGCAAAAATAGACATACATTATACTGACGTGTTGTTATGTTGCCTCAGATATGCGCAATAACTGCTTTTTAATTGACAATCGCACAAGTATGAACGCTGAACCTGGAGCAATATTGGTCGGCGCTGCGGATGGGGTAGGCCGTTTAGAGTATCGTTTGGTCACTTAGGTGCCATTTAGAATGCAGTTAAGCATAAACGAATATAGTATATAAAGAGTGGCCACTGGAGCCTTTTCGCGGCCCAGCAAAGAAGGGTCTGACTTACCGCTACATGGCATACCCATCCTCGCTTTTATGTCTCCTTTAACAAATGTATTAGCCTTATCAGGAGTACAATCAATACCCATGATTGGCATCAATTTTTCGCAATGATTTTTGTTAATTTGTGCAATTTTCTCTTGTCTGCTCTACATTCTGTCCAACTGAGCACATTTCATGAATTACAACAGAAAAGAGTAAAGCACGGTCAAAAAGTGTTGTTTTTTTGCATTTATTTTGCACAAAAAGGCACATTCATGTGGTTTAGATGTGCTGTACATGTTTACCCATCACGAAACCATGGGCGTGTAGCCTAGTGGAACAGACACTCGCTCTCCGAGCGCGAGGTTGCGGGTTCAAATCCCATCGTCGGAAAGAAGAAAATTTTGTTATTTTATTTATGCTGAATACATTATCGCGTCTGAACAACCACTCGTGGCGCTGAAAGCAGCGCAGTAACTGGGCCGCAGTTCTCTACGGGAGTGTCCGCTCTTTATGTAAGCATGTTTCTCTATGGGTAAGGGTGGACGAACAGACCAATGTACAGACAGACAGATTAATATTTTTCCGTCGGAGGTCTCCGAGAAAGACCATTGCCTTAAAAACACTCCGGTGCACGGAATCTAATGTGGGACCTCTGCGTCTTTAAAGCGAGGCATTAACCACTGAGCCACCCCGGAGCACATCATTCACCGTTCAAACGGTAAGCTACTTACATCTACCACTTACCGCTTCTCACGAGCATCTGAGGAGGAGGGGGGGGGGGTCATTGTGTTTTCAGCATTACCTGCAAGATGGTGCAATGAGTGCACGTCGACACATCGTGCGGCGGCGCCCGCTCTAATCTCCTACGCGTACTTTGCCCGGCTTAGAGAAGGGGAGCGACGCTCTCTCACGCGCCCTTATCTCGCAGCAGGGAGGAGGGGAAGGTCGTACACCTTGGCTGGTCTCGGACTTTACCTGGAGTGATCGTGTACCGGGCAGGCCACCGCACAAGTTTTGCGCTATGTACTTTTCAGAGAAAAACAAACAACTCACAAACAAACGACTAATTCTGGTTCCGAAAAGGCCACAGGTTTCAAATAACACAAGAAGAAAAAAGATTTTCTTTAATATTTCTGCTTACATGTGCTCTTAATACACCAAAAAAAGGTATTACATAGGCGATGGGTTTAAAAAAAAGCATCTTTATGGTGAAAGAAATGCTGACACTTCTTCCATTAATATCGTCCTTCCACGTTCTTCAATATTTACCCCAACCTAACTTTTAGTTTTTTACCCCGACTCAATAGGCTCTGAGACGTAGAGGTTGATTATTCAGTGCCGGCACTTTCTTTCATAAGCGTAAGACACAGCGTCATCAAAAATTTTATGAAAAGAAAAATTCGCAAGAACGAAAAAGCAAGTAAAAGCGGTTACAACGTCGGGTCTCATTACTAGTGCAAGTATTCTGCTGCCCCCGAGCTAACTCGAATCGAATTCATTCCGAGTCTTTCACGTGGTGGCAGGAAGCGTTAAACATAGCGTCACCCTGTGAAAGTTTTGACGCATTGCTGGAGTCTTAACACATTGTGCCACCTTTCTGAACTAGATTGGTAATCATTACGCTCTCGACATACGCTATTTTTAGAGGCTGTTCTTCATTTTGTGCTACCATAGCCCCTTTTCATACTGTGCCACCGAGTGGCACACTAAGGCGCGTCGGCATATGTGTGACATCGTGCACTGAATAAGTGTCTCACCTCTGTATTGCTCAACAATCGACATACTGATTCTCCGAGATTGCAAACGCGTTGAGCTTTCTCTATTACGGACGGACGGAAATAACTTTATTAACAAAATAAAAAAAACCTGCTGGGTTACCGGCCCGGGCTCAGGCCACCCCGACGTTTTTTTGCGGTGAGGCGTAGCCTTTCCACCGCTGTCCGGGTCCGCTGGATTGCCCACAGTTGGTTGTGCAGATCTGAGCTAGTCAGTGCACTTAGCCAACGCTCCTCGAGAAGGTCCGGTTTTATATTGTCCTCTCGGTATATTACTGTGACCTGTGTGCATTGCCATAGAATATGTGCCATATCTGCGTGTTCGTGCTTACAGAGGGTACAGCTTGTTTGTGGGTATTGTCTGGAATTTACTCTGTTCAGGTGTACTGGATTTGAAAAGGTTCTGCTTTGCAATCTTCGCCAATCTGTTTCTTTAGATCTGTCTAGCTGTTTGTTTGGTAGCGGATATTCTTTTCGTTGTCGCTTATAATGTGCCAATATGTATTAGTCATAGCCGTCACATGAACGCGTTGGCGTTTGTCGCTGGTGAAGTATTCTGTGACTTACTTAGAGCATAATGGTGTACCCGACAAAAACAAGAACGCTCGCTTAAGTTTTCCAATATACAAAGGGGCACTGTTTTATTTAGGCAACCTATCTTAAATCCTCATTATTAAGTCAGAAATTTCATTTCAGTTAATCAAACCCCTGCAAATATACTGTTACTCCATTCTTTTCATAAAAGCCAAAAAGCTGTACTTACTCTGGTTTTCACGACGAATCCGTGAGTTGCAGCAAAATGGAAATCGTCCCAGGTCTTTCCCACGCAGTCCCGCACTACAGGAACTGTTATAAGAATCAACACCTGCGCACCTACACAACAAAGCACATAGAAAGAAATACGTGAACTTCTCACTACGAGACTACACTTTCGCATCGGCATATGAGTAACAAAAAGCCCCACAGATGTTTGCCTTTGCATGACTGGCTTGTAGAGTAGTAGGAAATCGTGAGCATTACACATATGAACTCGTGCCACCGTGGTTGTTCAGAGGTAATGGTGCTCAGTCGCATAACCGAAAGAAGTGGGTTCGATACTCGCGCATTTCGAAGGAAGCGAAATGCTACAGTTCATTTCCTAAGATTTCAGTATACGTTAGAGAACGCCAGGTATTTGGAATTTATAGAGCCTTGCACATAGGCATGCAGCATAATTATATCACATATTTTCTCGGGAACGCCCTGCAAAGATATTACAGTAAGACAATTGCGCCCGCCGTTTGTCTGACACGCAATGTAGAAAAAACACTCATCTTGCCGGTGAGTGCTCAGCATACTTGTGTCTAATTATAAGAAATTTATCATATAAGAAAACCTAATTACGGCTTCACAAACTACTTAGCTAAGTAAACGTAAGATAATTAGGAGAAAAGACCAATTAGTTATAAATAGGCCAAGTTGACATTTTACCCCCATATTCAGAAACGCTGATTGACTTGAACTTGGCTTGCCACCGACTTCAATGCAGCACAAACGCGTTTCGAATGCGCTGTCTTAAGGCGGTGCCAAGGCAGCACAAACGCACAGAGGCGTTTCAAACGCGCTGCATTGTAGGTGGTTTCAAGCCAAGTTCAAGTAAATGAGCGTTTTCGACTACGCGGATAATGTGTCCAGTCGTACCGAGCATGGCAAACGTTTACAAGCTAAACCTAATGGAGACTAATTTTGACAGCTTGGTTAGTGGAAATTAAGATAATCAGCTAATAACGCCCGGATTTATTTGGCATGCATGCTAATCAAGACCATGCCTTGAATATGCAAATTTGGACACTTAAGCTGCTCAGTCCAATTCAGCTGGCCAATTTACTTGGCTCTGTTATTCTCAAACTATTGCCAAAACTGATCGATACCTAGCCGATACTCGTGATTTACAATGCGATTATATGAACACTTTGTGTATCAAAGTGTTAGTGTACGTGTGCCTAATCAAACCTAGTAACAGTCCAGTGCGTACAAGATTTAATCTGCCGCAGTCTTGCGTGACTCAGTGCAAGCTCCGCCAATATTTTCAAATTCTACAAAATATTAAGGCCCTATATACTTCGCGAATTGTCACAGATAGCTTGGCGTAGAAGTTTAATTTAGATAACTTCATTGTTTCAGCCGTCCCGGGGAGTTTGTTGTCTGCCGCCGTCTATACAGCGCCTTCTATCTTTATAGCGTTAGCGTCTGGCATGACCCCCTAGAATGTGCGTACCGCCACCACCGATACGCCCGTCTTGAAATTGGAATCATATTTTCCCGAAGTTTAAATGTGCCTGTTGCCTACAACCTCCCATGTCGGCTTTACGTTTTGTCCCAGAGAGAAATACTGTGGGCACATTATCATGAAATATCTTAGCTCGTAGAAATTGTTTTACTCTTTTCTTTGTTTTTACCCTCGATATAACGCATTTCTACGTTTTAGGGTGGCGGAGACTGTTTCGTGAGCAATCTGTCACAAAACGAAGGAGGGATCAAGCGTAAGACTGAGAGGGAGCCGCACACGATTATTCGAGGCTATTCTGATGGTGAAGGTGTGAGAAAAGCCACAGAGCAGGCATAGAACGTGCAGGGGCTCAAATATCTGTAATTATAATTGTTACAAAACGGTCTCCAGAGACATGAACTGGATCAAAGTGCAAATGCCTCAATCTAATGAGCTTGTTTTGTGCCTGACTTACCCCATTACAGCGCCGATACTTGGAGAAAATGAAGGCTGAATGACTCGTCAAATCGCGACGGCACTTGGAGCTCCTTTAAAACATTAAAACACACAAAGTTTCAAAGAAATCCTGCTTATTAGTATGATGCTTTAACAACAATGCCTGTAAATAAGGCTCTTCAGCTATATTATTCTTGTCATTCTTCATGCAGTGAACGCAAAAATTCATCCTCTCAGCTCGCCTATTGGCTGTTGCTCCCTTTCGCTCTTGTGTTCGATCCTTCCCTTGTCATGTAACGAAATGCTTACAAAACACCACGCGAGATATGGTCACAAATTTCAAACCTAGCCCATTGAACTGCTTTGCCTGTGGAAGATCGCATGTTGAAGCAAAACGCTGACTCTAATTCACGAATCTGCTAAACGTTATCTCTGAGTGAATAGAAATTCAGCCTTGTACTAGTATTTTCCAGTACTATGTGTTTACTTCATAGTGTTACCATGAATCACAAGTAATGATTGATTGATTTTAAGGGTTTAACGTCCCAAACCACTATATGATTATGAGAGACGCGTAGTGGAGGACTCCGGAAATTTCGACCACCTGGGGTTCTTTAACGTGCACCCAAATCTGAGTACACGGGCCTACAACATTTCCGCCTCCATTGGAAATGCAGCCGCCACAGCCGGGATTTGATCCCACGACCTGCGGGTCAGCAGCCGAGTACCTTGGCCACTAGACCACCGTGGCGGGGCAATGAATCACAAGTACTCGGGGTTTATTAAACCACCGAGTAGCTAGCTCTGGGACGATGCGTCAGTCGCGGCTGGCTCTCGAGTCAAGAAGAAGCACGCGATCTTCTTTTTTTCCTCCAGATTTAGAGCCGATCTTGCAGTCGAACCACTACGTGTGGGTGGCATTATCCCCCTTTCGGAAAGAAAAAAAGTTCCAAAAGAGGGAAACAAAAGTACATAGCACGACCCCGGCATTACGACATAGGCACGTGAAAAAAAAAAGACATTGGAAATTCGGGTAAAGTAAAAGTAGAAATTGAAGAGCGTGCCAATATAGAAAAAATAAATGAACGAAGAAGCAAGTTCACAAAAATAAATGAAAAACAAAAAGAACTGTGCAAGGCAAAGAAAAAGTTACGAACAACGCGCAATAAATTGTTTCATGCGCAACACATGAACGACGTCCGGCCTCGGTCGTGTCCTGCACCGTGTCTGCGATGTTGAGTCCGGAACACTTCGTAGTTCACGTCACTGACGCGGTGTAACACTTTATATGGGCCAAAGTACCGGCTCAGTAACTTTTCACTAACGCCCCGGCGGCGGATGGGCGTCCACCCCCGAACTTGGTCTTAGGGGTTGTAAAACACTCCTCTGTGGCGGGTGTTATAGCACCGTGCGTCTGTATGCTGTTGCTGGCCTATGTGTAGTCGCGCAAGCTGCCACGCTTCCTCATTCTCCGGCGTCAGTTGCCAACTCGTCTTCGTCTTGACACGGTAGCATAGAGTCCAGCTTGATCTGCACTTCGCGGCCGTAGAGAAGCCGGAATAGCGTGAATCGCGTGGTCTCTTGCACGGCGGTATTATACGCAAAGGTCACGTAAGGTAAGATCCGGTCCCATGTTTTGTGCTGTACATCGATGTACATTGAGATCATGTCTGCGATAGTCTCATTCAGTCGCTTGGTAAGTCCGTTAGTTTGCGGGTGGTACGCAGTTGTCTTTCGGTGTCTGGTGTTGCTCAGTTTGCAAACTTTGTCCATAAGCTACGCCATGAATGTCGTCCCTCTGTCCGTTAGTATCCTGGAAGGAGCGCCGTGTCGTAACACGATGTGGCGCATGAAAAATTGTGCTACCTCAGAAGCCGTGGCCCGTGGGATCGCCTGGGTTTCAGCGTAGCGTGTCAAATAGTCGGTCGCGACGATCACCCATTTGTTGCTCTCCGCAGACAGGGGAAATGGCCCGAGAATGTCCATGCCGACTTGGTCGAATGGCGTGCAAGGTGCTTCAATGGCCTAAAGCAAACCAGCTGGCTTAACAGACGGTTGCTTTCGGCGCTGACATTCCCGACAGCTCTTGACGTACTTTTTGACGCTTGCCGAAAGTCCTGGCCAATAGTACCTCTCGCTCACTCTGGCAAGTGTGCGTGAGTAGCCCAGATGACAGGATGTGGGTTCGTCATGGCAAGGAAAGAGGACGTCGTCTCACATGTCTCGAGGAACCACCAGGAGGTAGGCACGGTTGTTCGAACGAGCGTTGTTCTTGTAGAGCACACTGTCCCGAAGGCAGAACGACGTCAACCAGCGGAATAAATGACGTGGTATGATTGTGCCCTGTCCCTCTAAATGATCAATGATCGGACAAATCTCTGCGTCATCTCACTGCCTTTGCTCAAGTCTTATGATCTAATGGCGCCCAGGAAGCCTTCGTCTTCCTCTGCTTCCTGACAGATGGCATGATGGGTGCGCGTGACAGTGTGTCAGCGTTTTCATGCTTACGGCCGGAGTTATGGACGATGGTGACGTCAAATTCCGGCAGCCGCAAGCTCCACCATGCTAGCCGTCCTGAAGGGTCGCGCAGGCTTGCCAACCAACAAAGGGCGTGGTGGTTCGTCACTATCTTGAAGGGACGGCCATAAAGGTACGGGCGAAACTTGGTGATTGCCCACACGATTGCGAGGCACTTTTTCTCCGTAGTGGATTAATTCACCTCGGCACGGGATAGAGACCGGCTGGCGTAGGCTATCACTCTTTCGATGTCCTCTTGACGCTGAACGAGCACTGCACCGAGCCCAACGTTACTAGTGTCAGTATTGACCTCCATGTCAGCATCATCGTCGAAATGAGCGAGAACGTGCGCTGATTGCATGCGCTGTCGCCGTTCATCAAAAGCTGCTTGTTGCTCGTTTTCCCAGACAAACGGCGTGTCGCCCTCTGTGAGACGAGTCAGAGGTTCTGCTATCTGTGAAAAGCCATGATCTAACCGGCGATAGTAGGCGCACAAACCAAGAAAGCGCCGGACAACTTTCTTATCGACAGGAGCTGGTAATTCGGCAACAGTGGCAAGCTTGTCTGGATCGGGCTGGACTCCTTCTGCGCTAACTACATGTCCAAAAAATTTTAGTTCTTCATAGCCGAAGTGGCACTTCTGTGGCTTTAGTGTGAGGTCCGCCGATCAGATAGCCTCCAGCACGCTGCGCAGGTGGTGAAGGTGCTGCTCGAACGTGGCAGAGAAGACCACCACATCATCAAGATAGACAAGACAATTCTGCCACTTGAGCCCTGTGTTGGAAGTTCGCTGCAATGTTGCCGGCGCTGAACACAAGCCGAAAGGGAGTTCTCGAAATTAGTAAAGGCCGTCTGGAGTCACGAAGGCTGTCTTCTCAAGGTCTCGCTGATCTACCTCGATTTGCCAGTACCCGCTTTTGTGATCGAGAGAAGTGAAATAATGGGCACGACGAAGTCTATCCAGCGAATCGTCTATATGCGCCACCGGGTACACATCCTTTTTGGTCACGTTGTTAAGCTTTCGGTAGTCGACGCAGAAGCGTAGCGACCCATCCTTCTTTTTGACAAGCACGAATGGAGATGACCATGGGCTGTTGGATGGTTCGATAACGCCATCGTCGAGCATCTCGCGGACTTGCATACGTATCGCTTCACGTTCTTTAGCCGACACGCGCTAGGGGTGCTGGTGTATTGGGCGTGCCTCCTCGTACGTGATGATCCTGTGTTGAGTGGTGGACGTCTGGCGGATCTTTGAGCAACTTGCGAAGCAAGACCTGAACTTGAACAAGAGCGCTCGCCGCACAGTCTGACGATAGTTATAGCGCGAGAACAAAACGACGAGATGCGAGCTTCAAAGCTCAAGTTTCCCGCCTTAAGGCTTCAGGTTTCCCCGAGGCGTTTATCGCGTCTGTTGCGGAGACGATCCTGCGGACTATTAAGGCGGAGCAGAGGACGCGACAGAATCTGATCAACACGGATACAGAACGTGAAAGGATAGCCGTGATTCCATACATACACCAGATTTCACATAGCCTCAAAAAAAATCGGAAAACGTGTTGGAGTTCGTGTCCTGTTCTCAGCACCGTTCAAATTAATCAGCCTCACCAAATCTACCAACCCCCTGAAAACGAAATCATCAACAGATTGCAGAGTTCAACATCGAAACAGGTATGCGGCCAGCTCCCTGGAAGTCGTCTTTAGGAACCCCTTTCATGTGGTGCTTGTTACGTCGGAACGACCGGAAGGTGTCTGAACGATCGGCTGAGAGAGCACGCGAACAATGTTAAAAACGGGAAAGATGGTTTTCTTGCCCAGCACTACACTGATGGGAAGTGTGTTCCCCTCTTCGAGGAAACAGCGACGTTGTACAAACACAGAGATGTAAGCACCCGGGTCATTGTCGAGGCTGCGCAGATGGCACGCGAACAGGTGCCTTGTATTAGCAAACCCTCCGTGGTTTTGTCCGAGAAGGAGCGCAGGTTCCTCGAAGGATTCGGTGCGGGCAGGTAACGCGAACAGGTGCCTTGTATTAGCAAGCCCTCCGTGGCTTAGTCCGAGAAGGAACGCAGGTTCCTCGAAGGATTCGGTGCGGGCAGGTAGCTTTACCTTTCTGGTTCGGTTTCTTCTAGGTTTTTCTTTGCTGTTTTTCAGTGCCTTTGTATTTGTGTTGTTTGTTTTTGGTTTTCTTACTCATGTTCTGCTCTTGTGCCATGGTCACTGTCTCCTCTATATATTTTCGTGCTCTGAGCAATAAACTCAGTTGGAAGTTAGCGCTCGTGTCTTTCGTGTCCTTCTTGTCTCTGTGTCGTCGTTTTGTTCTCGCGCTATAACTATCGTCATGTCATACCAACTAGCCCAAGCTGCCACACTTCTAACGCACAGTCTGGTTATCAGTGAACAGATCAGGATTGATGTCAATATTACTCATTGACGTGTCTGCGTTATCCACTTGTTCTGACGTGAGACAGTTCGTTACATTTGCTACTTCGTGGGCAAACACTATCGAAGTGCCACCGAAATGGTGTCGATACTGGTTGCTAAAGTTGGTAACGAGCAATTCAGATCGGCCATCACGAACGTGTATTACACTTCTAGCTGCACAGATGCCTTGCTGCAGGAGGTGTTCCAAATTTGTTTTGGCAACCACATCGCCATCGCTCAAACCACAGCATGTTACGTCGACTAGAACACCCTCTCGGGGAGGAAGCGTCACGCTCTGTTCAGAAATACGGAGTACGTCGACACGCCTTCCGTCATCCTGCACGTTGATTGCTCCCTAGGCTGAGAACGTGACGCAGCGTTCTTGCAGATCAATAATAGCTCCATTTTCCTGTAGAAAGTCAACTCCCGGAATGGCGTCACGGGAGCAATCAAGTAGAACAAGGCAGCTTGCTACGAATGTATACCCTTGAATCTGTACTCCAGTTGTGCAGGTGCCCGGTGGAGTAACGACATGGCCACCAGCTGTCCGAATCTGCGAGTTATGCCACGGCATGATTACTTTCTTCAGCTGCGTTGTCAGTTTCCCGCTCTGTACGGAATAGTCTGCGCCAGTGTCCACTGACGCATTAACTACACAACCATCAATTCTCACTGCTATTTCGAGTGAAAGCCGGCTATCCTTTGCAGCAGCAGGTGATGTCGGACCAGTTTCTGTACGATTCTGCGTCAATAGGAGGTCTTCAGCGCTTCAACGTTCAACGATTCGCCCCCAGAGGTCGCTACGGCTAGTTTTCCCGGGTTCGGTTCGGACTGTCACGGTGGATGGACGTGTTTTTGAGCGTTCCTGATCGACTGCGCAGATAAGTTATTCTGCATGTTTTGAGCTTGTCTTTATAATTATAGGGCAGAAGTTAAAATCCCTGTAGCATTTATATTACTGTACGGCTTTTTCGGGGGTCAGTCACAAGGTATTTATTTATTAGTTTGTGCGTGTGTGCGTGTTTGATTTTTTTGTTTTTTGTTTTTTTTCTATTGCCACCCCGCGGGGGAAGTGCACGTGCATTGAACACGCAAAATTTTGTAGGAGAGCTTAGACTTGCTCTTTTTTGTAAGGCAGGGGTCGAGTTTTGTAATTATCGAGTGAGACAAGTCATAGGCACAATTGGTGTCGGAAAGACATGGTTAAAGAGACTGTAAAGTGTTCAGGATGTGGAGTGGCATTGAAAGTGGCCCCAAGTGTAGAAGCGGAAGGATAAGGGGCTGACGCGAAGTGTAGGCAAAGTGAGGTCGAGGAAAAAATGGAGAAAAGGATGGTTGTCCAGAGTGACCTGCTGATGAGAATCACCAAACACGAGATTGCGTTGGCGACAGAGCAAGAGAAAACGAGGGCTATGGAAGAAAGGCTGAAGTCCGCCGAGGAAGCACTAGCCAAGGGGAACAGAGGAGCGGCCTACGGAGAGAACAGTAGGGAGCCGGCAACCAGAACTACGGAGAAGAAAGATCAAGCAAGATCGGAAAAAACAGGTTCAACCGGTTCAATTGTCGCAAAGCCCAGCTTCAGCAAAGTAGTGATGGGGCTGGGAGGGGACAAAGCAGCCGGCGTCACAGGTGTAAGTAACCCCCACGTGCAGGACGCTCCAGCTGAAAAGTCACAGCAAGTGATATTCGCCGGGGACACCAATTTAAAGCGATGCACAGAAGCCATCAAAGAGAGGCTAAGAGGTGACAAGAGGGTCCCAGGACGCAAGCTGGAAGCAGTCATGAGGCAAGCGAGCGCAAAACTCAAAACTACAGCTGATAGACGAAACCTCGTGATAAGTTCAGGTAGTTTAAACGATGTCTTATATGAAGATACAGCAGGACTAGCAACCACACTGGCGAAAGGCGTCGATGACATGCGCGCCACTGCTCCTCAGGTACAGGTAGTGATATGCACGATACCATAGGTACCAGTGCGTGATAGCAACCTGCAAAGAGCGGTTGTCAACGCAAATCAAGAGATATGGCGGATGTGGCCGAGAAAAAGGCTTTGAGGTGGTGGAAATAAACATAGAGGTTCATAGGTGGGGTGGCTTTCAACAAGACAGAATTCACTTCGATGGGCGGCTAGGTCATGAGGTGGATTGGTGACTTGCAGGACGCGCAGTAGCTTTTTTGGGGGGCAAGCGGGTCCCCTTCGGAGTGCAGCATAGCTAGTAACGAGGAAAACAACCAGGGAGACTCTTTGACAGGTGGCATGGGCAGATACGATTCCTAACTGGCACCAGTATCTAAGCTAGGTAGAGTCCGGCGCAGAAATAGACGTAGCCACGAGCGCCGAGCCAATTCAGACATAGGATATATTATCATGCAGGGTGGTAGGAATAGGCTGAAGAGGAAAGAGATAGAAGAACAGCTAAGGGAGGAGAGGCCGGTGGTATACGGTTTTGTAGAAACACATCTCAGGGACATGGAACAACCTCCACACAATGCGGACTACGCGTGGGAAAATTAGAACAGAAGGCAGCAGAAAGGGGGGTGGTATCGAGGCATTCATTCATAAAAGTACAGACTGGCAAAGGGTCAAGCAGGAGTGCAAGGAACATTTACGGCTGAAAGGGAAAGTGGCAGGGCAAAGGACACTCCTTGGTTTCGTGTACTAGTGAACGGGAGCAAAAGCCAGAGAGGAAAACCAGGCAATGGTAGAGTGTATATCAAATGACATTCAGGAGTTAGGAGGAGCGTGCGAGATAATTATACTAGGAGATATGAATGCGCACATATAAGATATAGATGGGTATACCAACCCGACAGGCAAAATGATCCTGGATATGTGTGAATGGCTTGATTTGATCATTTGCAACAGTACAGAGAATTGTGAAGGGCTAATAACATGGGAGGTAGAAAGGCTACAGTCGACGATAGATTACGCACTTATATCACATAGGATGTATGATAAGCTCCGGGGAATGTACATAGATGAAGGTGGCTCCAGAAGTCTGGATAGCGATCACAAATGTATCAAGCTAAGTTTTGGAAGAGCAGTGAAAGAGGCGAGGAGACAAGATGAGCAACTACAGGAAAATTTTTATTCAGAAAGGCAAATTGAAATAGCCACTAAACTAATTGAGAAAGTAATCACTGAGGATAATAAAACAGTGTGGACATACACGAAATTAATTAGACTGTTTGAGCTAGCGCTTGCTAAGGCGCGTGACAAGTCACCCCTGAAAAGAGGACACAAATCCAAAAGTTGGTGGGATGAGGAAGTTAAGAGAGCCATAGCAAAACGTCAAGAAGCCTCTAGGAAACACAGACATGCCAAGCAGCGGGGTGAACCGGCAGATGATGTTGAAAGAAAATGGGAAATCTTTCCAAGCTGTAGAAGGGATGCATCCCTTCTGATCAATGAAAAGATTAAAGGGAAGAGAGCTCAGTGGCTGGCAGAAGTACATAAAAAAGATAAAAAGGCAGCTGTGAAATTTTGGAACCTTCTAAACATCTTAAGAAAGGAGACGAGCCTAGATCAAAGGTTTATACTGACAGTTCAAGGTGCTAGGCAAGAAGGGGACGAAGCTAATGAATATATAAGAACAAGGGGGACAGAAAAGTTTCAACAAAGAAGTGCTTTATGCACCACAATAGACAAGGATGAATCAAGCGGCGCAATCGCTCCATTTTCACAACGAGAGTAGGAAAGGGCAGGGAAAAGGGTTCCCAGTATTACATCAACAGGCCCGGATGGCATTCCAATTATGCTGATAAAGACATTAGGTCTCTAAGCAGGCTTTGAGAGAGGCAGTGAACAAAATAATAATCGATAGAGAAGTTCCCGATGGATGGAAACTTAGCAGGATAAGCATGATCTGTAAAGGAAAGGGGGACAAAGCTGACATAAACAACTACCGCCCTATAACAATGACATCAGTGGTCTACAGGCTAGTGATGCAGATTATAAAGGAAAGACTGCAGGCATGGATAGAGGATGAGGGGGTGCTGGAGGAACTGCAGAATGGGTTTCGGAAAAGCAGGAGGTTGGAAGACAAGCTGTTCTCACTGACACAGAGCACCGAAATAGCAGAAAAGGAACACAGGCCCCTGTGGCTAGCATTTTCGGATATCAAGGGAGTGTACGATAGCGTGGTTCAAGAGGACTTGTGGGGAATACTGGACACACTAGGTGTGGAAGATGGAGTTATAATCTTTTAAAGGTTATCTAAAATGTAACAAGGAAGTTACAAAGTGGGAAAAACAGGTATCCAAGCCTGCAGAGGTAAAACGGGGGCTTAGGCAGGGGTGTCCTCTGTCACCATTATTATTCATGATGTACCTACAAGGATTAGAGGCCAAATTAGAGAAAAGTGGACTGGGCTTCAACCTCTCTTTCGTCAAACAAGGAAAACTCATTGAACAGGCACTACCAGCATTGATGTACGCAGATGATATAGTGATAATGGCCGACATCAAGGAAGATTTGCAGAGATTGGTGGACATCTGCGGTGATGAGGGAGATAGGTTAAATTTCAAATTCAGTGAGGAAAAATTAGCAGTTATGATTTTTAATGACAATGAAGGTAGTGAGCTAGAATACAGGAGGTCACGCTAGAGATAACAGATAAATACAAATATCTGGGCGTATGGATAAACAATGGGACCGAGTACTTAAGGGAACATGAAACATACGTGACGACTAAAGGTAACAGTAATGCAGCGGTAATGAAAAACAGGGCACTGTGGAATTACAATAGGTATGATGTTGTTAGCGGAATGTGGAAAGGGGTCATGATTCCTGGTCTGACGTTTGGCAATGCAGTCTTGTGCATGAGATCAGAAGTTCAAGCGAGATTAGAAATTAAGCAACGTGGAAGGGGTAGGCTTCCCTTAGGAGCACACGGGAATACACCAAAGTAGGGAGTACAAGGGGATATGGGATGGACATCATTTGAGAGCAGGGGAGCTAGCAGGAAGATAAAATTGGAGAAGCGATTGAGAGAAATGGGGGAGGAGCGTTGGGCAAGGAAGGTTTTCAGCTACTTGTACATGAAGAATGTCGATACAAAATGTAGTAAGCGAACCAGAAAATTGACTGGTAAATAATTCGAAAACAGCAGGGAGCCAAACCAAAAAGAATTATCGGTTAAGAAGAAGGTGAAGGAACCTGAGACCGACATGTGCAAAATCGGCATTATTAAGAAGCCTGCCCTAGAAATCTATCGAACTTATAAGCAGGAAATTGCCAAGGAAAGGATCTATGATAATACTCGGGGTAGTTCTCTATTGTTTGAGGCTAGGACGAGAGTAGTGCGAACCAAGTCATATCGGGCCAAATACGAATGGGTAGACACGTTGTGCAGTGCGTGTGGAGAGAAAGAAGAAACTGCCGAACACTTGATAATGTTCTGTAAAGGGATTCACCCTATAGTTCAGGATGATGGCGCAAAGTTCTTCAAAGTACTGGCGTTTAGGGACAGGGAGGGCAAAATATACTTCAAGCGGGTAGAATTAACTAGAAGGAGGTTACTTGATTGGTGGATAAAGTGAAGGCATGAGTGAAAATTAAACCCTTCAGTGCAAAGTACGCATACTCAACCTCACTATTTAAAGGGAGAAAATAAATTTATTTTTTGGTTTATTAGGTAAAATGGCTTGGTGGCACTAGCCACCGCCCGATATAATGGGTACAGCCATATCCATCCATCCACCCATCCGGCGGGGGCTGGGAGATCATGCGGTAGAATACCGCGAGGCGTTGATGAAAATCGCCTCGGTGATGGCGAGCGCGACCGGCGTCCGGCAGACGGTGGCGCATGCTGCTGGGAGAGGTAGGTTTCGATTTCGCGTGCTCCCCGGCCGTAACGGGGTGGGGGGGGGGGGGCGAGTATGCAGACTAGCGGCGAAGCCCAAGACGGCGATATGGGCACTGGTGGTACAGGTGATCAGCTTTTCCGCAGTGAAAGCATAAAGGCCGGTGATTGGGCGTGCGCCAAACATCAGAATTTCGAGGAGACGTGTGCCGATCGTCGACGTACTGGACCGCTTGCACCCAACGATGGCCGACAGAAGCACCAAGGACAAAGGGCAGGGGCGATAGCGTGTACGTGCCTTCGTAGCATGGTATGTGCTGCGCTCACTCGAGTGAAACAGCAGGGACAGGATGAACGAACAATCGCGGCGATGCAGCAGGGCGTTTCAAGGCTTCCGCGTAGGTGTTCCCACGGCGGTAATCAGCAGTAGCTGGCGAAGTAGTATCAGGAGGCAAGGTGTCCCGGAGGGCCTGGTGCAGCTCATCCTCGATCACAGTTGCAATAGAGCTAACCGTAGGATGAGGTGTTACACCAGCCTATTGCAACTTTTCACGTACGATATTACGGATGAGTTCATGTAGGGAGTCATTGCTGGTCCCAGCGGCGGTAAAAATGTCGGCAGTGAACATGCCACTGACACTCCTGTCGTATTGGTTGGATCGCTGCTGCAGCATTTTTTCCATTGTCACGCCTTCGGACAAGAACTCCGAGACCGTCTTCGGAGGGCTTCGCATGAGGCTGGCAAAAAGCTGCTCCTTGACACCACGCATCAAGTGACGCAACTTCTTGTTCTCCGTCATTCTCGCATCGGCCCGTCGGAAGAGGTGCGTCATGTGTCGACGTACTTGGTCATAGCTTCTTTTGGCGACTGGACGCGGGCCAGAATAGCTCGTTCAGCTCTCTCTTGGTGATCAGCGCTGGCATGTCTGCAGAAGTCTACGAGAGACTTCGGGCCACGTCGTCAGCTGTTCCTCTCGATTTTGATACCACGTACGTGCCCCGTCTTCGAGATAGAAGTAGACACGACTGAGTTTCGCCGCGTCTTCCCAGTGATTCAAGGTGGCTACGCGCTCGAAGTCCGCCAACCAGTCATGAACGTCCTCGCGCTCCGTACCATGGAACGTCGCCGGAGCTCGTGGGCTTTCCAACGTATAACAGTTCCACGTCGTGCTTCCCATGCCGGTTGGTGAGGTTTGCACCGAACTGTTGGTCATGTTTGTTGACGTGGTGGGAGCAGTATCGTCGACTTCCAGAGGTAATCCCCTGATTCGGTGGCTGGTCCGATGCACGGGAGTATTGACTGGCACTGGACTCTTATTACGGCTTCCTGGGGGGGGGGGAGGGGTCTGCAGCATCCGTGAGACTACCCAGCAACTTTCACCAATTTGTCACGATGAATCACAAGTACTGGGGGTTTATTAAACCACCGAGTATCTAGCTCTGGGACGATGCGTCAGTCGCGGCTGGTTCTCTAGTCCAGAAGAAGCACGCGATCTTCTTTTTTTCCTACAGATTGAGAGCTGCTCTTGCAGTCAACCCACTACGTTTGGGTGGCAATAGTGCACTAGTATAGCCACTAGTGTACTAGTGTACCTACCAACTATTCTACTCACCCTCTGGTATATACAACTGTCTGGCGGGAAGTATTCTGTGACGACGTACGCTATGGTATTGAGACATTTTCATATGTCACGACTAAGGAGTAGTATGTACGTATGTATGTTTGATGTATTTATGTATGTATGTATGTATGTATGTATGTATGTATGTATGTATGTATGTATGTATGTATGTATGTATGTATGTATGTATGTATGTATGTATGTATGTATGTATGTATGTATGTATGTATGTATGTATGTATGTATTTAAGTATGTATATAAGTAGGTAGATATTGTCACGGGGTCGTGACGTGGCCGAAGACAGGAGACTTCGTGTTAGGATTTAACTGTTTATTTGGGCGAACCTGTGCCCGGTAATCTGAAAGTCCAATTACAGCAGCAGTCTCGCACAGATAGCAGTCTCGGACTGATAGCGGCGAACGGAGCGTCGGCCTTCGATCAACAACTGACAAGCGGCGAAGCGCATCGGCATTTATACTCTTGCCGTCGAATGTTCTAGCGTTATCGCTGGCGTTGGCGTAGGTTCCAGAACAATCTGTACCGTTCGCACAGTGGGCGTGATCTTATCGAAATGATCTACTGCAGTCCGGAACCTTCTAGAAAACTGCAGGCGCGGTTTGCGCTGAGAATCGTGCGGTGTTTTCGGACGATAACAAAAACTTGGGAAATGGAATGTGGCATTGCCCCCCTCTGAAAAAAGGCATCGTCCCGATGCTTTAACTAAAGATGAAAGTACAATAATAATGCAAGAAAGTACAATAAATAAATTACGATACAACAATAATACAAAAAAACACTAGTTCAGTTTGTTAACGCGCATGAAATGGCTTGAGGCGCGCGACATGGACGACTTCAGGTCGCGATCGGCGTCGTTGAGAGTTCGTGATGCCGTCGGGGACAACCTCGTAATCAAGTGGGCCGAGCCGTCGAACCACCCTGTACGGTCCGAAGTACCGTCGCAGAAGCTTTTCACTTAGTCCACGTCGGTGTATCGCCGTCCACACCCAAACACGTTCACCGGGCTGGTATTCCACGAAGCGTCGTCGAAGGTTGTAACGGTGGCTGTCGGTCGTCTGTAGATTCTTGATACGGAGACGCGCAAGTTGTCGGGCTTCTTCGGCGCGTTGAAGGTACTCGCTCGCATCGAGGTTTTCTTCGTCGGTGACGTTGGGTAACATGGCATCGAGCGTCGTTGCCGAGCTCCTTCCGTAGACCAATTTGTATGGCGATATCTGCGTCGTCTCCTGCACCGCCGTGTTGTATGCGAAGGTCACATACGGAAGAATGGCGTCCCACGTCTTGTGTTCGACATCGACGTACATTGACAGCATGTCGGCGATCGTCTTGTTAAGCCGCTCGGTGAGGCCGTTGGTCTGTGGGTGGTACGCTGTCGTCCGGCGGTGGTTTGTTTGGCTGTATGCCAAGATTGCTTGAGTTAAGTCGGCAGTGAATGCCGTTCCTCTGTCGGTGATAAGGACCTCTGGGGCGCCATGACGTAGGACGATATTTTCGACGAAGAATTTAGCTACTTCGGATGCACTGCCTTTTGGCAGGGCTTTTGTCTCGGCGTAGCGGGTGAGGTAGTCGGTAGCTACCACAATCCACTTGTTTCCGAAAGCCGACGTCGGGAACGGCCCCAGTAGGTCCATACCAATCTGCTAGAAAGGTCGGCAAGGTGGATCAATTGGCTGCAGAAGTCCCGCTGGCCTTTTCGGCGGTGTCATGCGTCGCTGACAGTCCCGGCATGTTCTCACATAACGAGTGACGTCGGTGGTAAGACGTGGCCAGTAGTACCTTTCTTGTATCCTCGCGAGCGTGCGAGAAACACCGAGGTGCCCTGCCGTCGGATCGTCGTGAAGGGCCTGCAGGAGTTCTGGTCGCAGAGCTGAAGGCACCACAAGAAGGTACTTAGCTCGAAGCGGTGAAAAGTTTTTCTTTTGTAGAAGACCGTTTCGTAGAAAGAACGACGCAAGTGCGCGCTTGAATATCTTCGGGACTTCGGCGGTCCGGCCTTCGAGGTATTCTATTAGGGCCTTAAGTTCCGGGTCGGCCCTCTGTCGTTCAGCGAAGTCGTCGGTAGTTATCGTTCCTAAGAAGTAGTCGTCATCCGGGTCGTCGGGTAGCGGTTGGTCGACAGGCGCACGAGAGAGACAGTCGGCGTCGGAGTGTTTTTTGCCGGACTTGTAAATGACAGTAATGTCATATTCTTGAAGTCTCAGGCTCCATCGTGCGAGGCGACCTGAGGGGTCCTTCAAGGTGGCTAGCCAACACAATGCATGGTGGTCGCTCACAACTTTGAAGGGCCTGCCGTAGAGGTGGGGGCGAAATTTCGACGTAGCCCAGATGATGGCGAGGCACTCCTTTTCTGTTGTGGAATAATTTGCTTCTGCTTTGGATAGCGATCGGCTGGCGTAACTAATAACCCTTTCAAGTCCGTCAGCCCTCTGCACAAGAACGGCGCCAAGACCTACGCTGCTTGCGTCAGTATGTATTTCTGTCTCGGCGAATTCGTCGAAATGGGCAAGTAACGGAGGCGTCTGGAGGCGATGTTTAAGCTCCTGGAAAGCGTGTTCCTGCGGCGTTTCCCACTTAAACTCCACGTCGGCCTTGGTAAGGTTAGTGAGAGGATCGGCGATGCGGGCGAAGTTTTTCACGAACCGCCTATAATAGGCACACAGGCCCAGAAATCGGCGCACGGCTTTCTTGTCAGTGGGCGCCGGGAAGTCGGCGATGGCGGCTGTTTTCCGTGGATCGGGACGAACTCCAGACTTGCTGATAACGTGCCCCAGAAACAAGAGCTCCTCATACGCAAATCTGCACTTTTCTGGCTTCAGTGTGAGTCCAGACGTCTTGATGGCTTGAAGTACAGCTTCAAGGCGCCGAAGATGCTCGTCGAAACTCGAGGAAAACACGACGACGTCATCCAAGTACACAAGGCAAGTCTGCCACTTCAATCCTGCCAGTACTGTATCCATAACGCGTTGAAACGTTGCAGGCACTGAGCAAAGGCCGAAGGGCATCACCTTAAACTCGAAGAGGCCGTCCGGTGTTATGAACGCCGTCTTCTCTCGGTCTCTTTCGTCGACTTTGATTTGCCAATAGCCAGTCCTAAGGTCCATTGACGAAAAGTACTTGGCGTTATGGAGCCGATCAAGTGCGTCGTCTATTCGTGGGAGGGGATACACGTCCTTTCTTGTGATTTTGTTCAGGCGGCGATAATCGACGCAGAAGCGTAGGGTCCCATCCTTTTTCTTCACTAACACCACGGGGGATGCCCATGGACTCTTGGACGGCTGGATAATGTCATCCCGCAGCATTTCATCAACTTGTCTCTTCATGGCCTCACGTTCTCGCGTCGAAACCCTGTACGGACTCTGACGGAGTGGTCTGGCATTTTCTTCGGTTATGATGCGATGTTTCGTGATTGGGGTCTGCCGAATTTTCGATGACGACGAAAAGCAGTCTTCGTATTGCAGGAGCAGGGCCTTGAGCTGCTCTTGCTTATCGTTCGGAAGTCTGGGATTGACGTCAAAAGCTATGGGAGGGGCTTGGTTCCTCTGAGCAGGTTCCGCAGAATCGGCGAGGGCGAAAGCACTGGTGGCTTCGACAATTTCTTCGATGTATGCGACCGTTGTTCCTCTGTTCACATGTTTGTACTCATTGCTGAAATTCGTGAGCAAAACCGTTGCTTTGCCTCCCCGCAGCTCTGCAATTCCTCTTGCGACGCAAATATTTCGGGTGACCAACAGATGCTGACTGCCTTCAACGACGCCTTCCAAGTCAGGTGATTTAGGAGCGCCGACTGAAATAATGACGCTTGAGCGAGGGGGAATGGTGACTTGTTCTTCCAGCACATTCAAGGAATGGTGTCCTGACGGCATGCGCGGCGGTAGTGCTTCTTCTGTGGATAACGTTATCGACTTTGTTTTTAGGTTGATGACAGCACCATGGAGGCATAAGAAGTCCATGCCAAGGATGACATCTCTCGAGCAACGCTGTAGGACTACGAAGTCTGTAGGATAAATACGGCCGTTAATGGTGACTCTCGCTGTGCAGATTCCTGCAGGCGTTACGAGATGACCTCCGGCTGCGCGGATTTCAGGGCCTTTCCAAGCTGTCCTAACTTTCTTTAACTTCGCGGCGAACGACCCACTGATGACAGAATAGTCGGCTCCAGTATCGACGAGAGCAGTCACACTGTGGCCGTCGATAAGAACGTCGAGGTCGCTAGTTCGCCGTCTCGCATTACAGTTAGGGCGTGGCGTCGGGTCACGGCTGCGTCGGCTTGTTCCGCTGCTTCCATGCTGCGTCGTCAGGCCACCTTCGGTAAATGAGCTTTCGCCGTCAGGGCTTTGCCTGGCTGGCGTTGTGTTCGGAAAGCTCCGTCGCGGCGTCGTCGTCGTCGGAGGATCTTCGGTAGTTCGTCGCACAGCAACCGCACCTCCACCGGTTGCTGCCCTTAGTTTCCCGGATACGGGCTAGGAGACCGGCCCCGCGTTGGGCCAGAGTACTGCCGGTGGTGCGGTAACGTGCTGGGCGACGGCGAACGCGAAGGGCTTCGTGGTGTCCACCGAGTTCCTGTCAGGTAGTCGGCGATGTCACGTGGTCGTTCTCCTGGCTGTGGACGCGGTGCATTGACGGCGAAGCCATGCAGTCCCATCTGTCGGTACTGCCAACGGCGGTATGTGTGTCCGGCCTCGCCGCAGTGGTAGAAGAGCGGGCGATGGTCAGGGGTGCGCCAGACGTCTGTCTTCCTCGGTGCACTGCGCTGGGCCGCTGGCGAATGGTATGACGTCGGTGGGGGTGGTGGCGGCGGTGGCGTCTGTCGACGGAAGTGCGATGGGGCGGCGTTTTGGCGCGGACGGGGAGGAGCGTTGTGGCGCAGTGCAGCGGCGTAGCTCATAGCTTCCAGCTCGGGCAGCGGTGCGTGGGGAATTTGAAGCGATTGCCGAACTTCTTCTCGCACAATGTCGGCAATTGAATCCACTTGAGGCTGGGCCGAAGGCAACAGCTTGCGCAGCTCTTCCCGCACGATCGCTCGGATAATTTCACGCAGGTCTCCGGAGTTACTGGCTTGAGCAGCAGCGCAGTCTGCAGTCAGGCGACGATTATACTGTCTGGTGCGCATGTCCAGGGTCTTTTCGATAGTGGTCGCTTCTGCTACAAATTCTTGGACGGTTATCGGTGGGTTTCTCATCAGTCCCGCGAAGAGCTCCTGTTTCACCCCTCGCATGAGGAAACGAACTTTTTTCTCCTCAGGCATGTCTGGGTCAGCGTGACGGAATAGTCGGGTCATTTCTTCTGTGAAAATGGCGACATTTTCATTTGGCAGCTGAACCCGAGTCTCTAATAAAGCAGCGGCCCTCTCTTTGCGAGCGACGCTCGCGAGTGTTTGAAGGAATGCGCCGCAGAAAACATCCCACGTTCGGAGCGTGGACTCCCGATTTTCAAGCCAAGTCCTTGCGGTGTCTTCCAAATAGAAGAACACACGACGCAGCTTTTCGTCATGGTCCCAGTGGTTGAGGGCGGCCACACGGTCGTATATCTCCAGCCAGGACTCCGGGTCTTCGAACGATGACCCATGGAAAATTGGTGGTTCCCTGGGTTGATGCATGACCATCGTGGGCTGGGACGCTGCGGTTGTCATTGTCGCTGCAGTCGCGGTCATGGCCTTCGTCTTCCGCGCCTTGTCTGGTAGAAGCCCGTACTCTGGTGGTAGCCCTTGCTGTCGGCGGCTTGTTTGCTGTTCCTGGTTGGTGTCGGTGTCTTCTCCGCGACGTGGGCTAAGTTCACGGCTTGACGGGGGCGTCCGGTACATGAACGAAGCAGCACCTCCACCAGATGTCACGGGGTCGTGACGTGGCCGAAGACAGGAGACTTCGTGTTAGGATTTAACTGTTTATTTGGGCGAACCTGTGCCCGGTAAACTGAAAGTCCCATTACAGCAGCAGTCTCGCACAGATAGCAGTCTCGGACTGATAGCGGCGAACAGAGCGTCGGCCTTCGATCAACAACTGACAAGCGGCGAAGCGCATCGGCATTTATACTCTTGCCGTCGAATGTTCTAGCGTTATCGCTGGCGTTGGCGTAGGTTCTAGAACAATCTGTACCGTTCGCACAGTGGGCGTGATCTTATCGAAATGATCTACTGCAGTCCGGAACCTTCTAGAAAACTGCAGGCGCGGTTTGCGCTGAGAATCGTGCGGTGTTTTCGGACGATAACAAAAACTTGGGAAATGGAATGTGGCAATATGTATGCGAGAACCGGCGCATTCAGCATGGTATGGCCGATGGCAGGTATGTATGTATGTATGTATGTATGTATGTATGTATGTATGTATGTATGTATGTATGTATGTATGTATGGATGGATGGATGGATGGATGGATGGATGGATGGATGGATGGATGGATGGATGGATGGATGGATGGATGGATGGATGGATGGACGGACGGACGGACGGACGGACGGACGGACGGACGGCTGGCTGGCTGGCTCGCTGGCTGGCTGGATGGATGGATGGATGGATGGATGGATGGATGGATGGATGGATGGATGGATGGACGGACGGACGGACGGACGGACGGACGGTCACAGTTTCCAAACCTAGCCTATTGAATTGCTTTGCGAGTGAAAGATGCGCACATATCTCCCACAGGACGGACGGATGAACGGAACGTTACTTTAAAAAAAATCTAAGTAAATGTGCTTGGGCCCCTAGACGTTTGAGAGCCCCCTGGCCGACATTTCTAGCCAGGCCCGGTCCATCAGCCACAACTGGTCGTCTTAAAGAGTGGCCCGAAGAGCGGCACTTTACTTAATAGCCAGCTCGCAAAGGCCCTAGAAAACGCCAAATTCTGTTCCAAATCTGCACAGTGAATTCGGGTGCCTTCACTGTAACGCGTAAGAGTTGTTGAACACACTTCCAAAGCAAAATATCCCTCTAGTACCGTTTTCTATGGTTGTCGCTGTGAGTCTGAAAGCTCTGAATATTTTGGCGCATGAATGGTGGTAACGCATTGCCTGCGTGATAAACACTCGCCCGTGACTCTTTTTCTACTCATGCCACATAGTGTCTTCAACAAAGTCTGCATGGAATACTCCGTGGTGCTTCAACAGTACTGGAGCAAGTGTTCTCCAATGAATCGCCACAAATCGTACGCAAGAAGTTCTGAAAAAATACAAACACTAGGCACCTTTACATTTATGAAGGTTTTCTGCCCGGCGTGTCTTTTCTCCAAACTTCACCACCAGGAGAAGGCACACCGCTGCAAGCATGCAAATGGTTTCATTATATAAAAATTAAGTTTGAAGCTTCCCACCCATCACAAATACTTCATCGGCATCTACCACAATGTTTACAAAGTGTGCATCTACGTAGGGGCTTGTATTGGCATACTCTCACACGTGTTTCGGAATGTGTACAGTCACATTTATCTCGGCGCTGACGTTTTTATTTGCTCGTCTTCTTGGAAAAACATTTAAATACATTGAATAGGTGCAGATTTTAAATGGAGTCGAAAAAAATCACCATAAAATTATCAGTGAAATCTAGAACGAAGCCTATGGATGTTCTATAGAGCTGAATACATGAAGAACGGGCTGGGCCACCTTTGGTATCTAGATTTTGAATTTCGCACCAAGGAATGCTTATCTTATTTAGCAGTTAGATCTGCCGGGAAATTAAGGACGAAACGACTTTTGTCAGCTAACAACAAAAGTAGTGTGCCGCTGCATACGCGTGGTATACATAAAAAAATTCCGTTTATCTGACGTACCACGGAATCGACGTTATGAGAGGCATGCGCAGAGAAGGTGACCATATTACTATTTTTTAGTGAGCGACACGTCATGTATAGACGCTAAATATATGTACGAATGTTCCTAGCACAGATATATGTTCAAGAATTGCAGATGTTTATATATATATATATATATATATATATAAATATATATATATATATATATATATATATATATATATATATATATATAAGGGAAAGAAGTGTATACCTTAGGGCTCGTTTTTCTGTGTTTTAACACAATATTAATGAGATCTAACAGATAGTAATGCCAAGGTATGTACAGGGGAAGTTATTAGAACCAATGGAATGTAAATAGGAAGAAAGAAAAGTGGATGGAAAAATAACCGGCCGTGAGCAGAAATCGAACCTACGACCTTCCAATAACGCGTTCGATGCTCTAACCACTGAGCTACCATATATATATATATATATATATATATATATATATATATATACATATATATATATATATATATAGGCAGGCATGGTGGTTGAGTGGCCGTAGCGTTGCATATAGTCTAGTAGATCCTCCGTGAGCGGTCACAACGTGGTTTATGAAACGTCGAAATAAACCACGTTGTGACCGCTCACGGAGGATCTACTAGACTATATATATATATATATATATATATATATATATATATATATATCAACTGATACATGCGTATCAGCAACACCAGGAGCTGATATGAAGCGCTGATGCTCGCGAGGATGCTGGCCCTGGACACTGCTACATAAATCAACTTCAGCGCACGTCAACTAACCACAGTCATCGTTAACCCGACGTGACGGCTGTATCGAATGGGTACATATGTAATGTTTATATATTGGGTAGGCAGTACTGCAATCACTATTGACGTTTTATGAAGATTAGCATCTGTTTGAAAAGTAGTTCCGAGACCTGACATAGCTCTGTGGTAAAATGCTTCATTACCACGCAGAACGCTTAGGTTCGATTCCAGCTAGGACCCTGACATTTGCTCTTTGTATTCGTTGCGTCGACGCTACCGATTTCGGGTATTTCTTAACGCGGCAAGGGCCAGGGGAGCCTTGTAATAGGGGCCCCACCATTTGCAATCCCTTGCGTTGTGCTAAAGTTTTTCTGTCTCGCTCGGGTTGACATTGCCCATGTGTGTTCTCGTCGTTCATGGGTAGACACTGAGAGTCAGCAACCTGTGGCACAAACCCGCCCATGGGTATGTGCCACTGTCTGGCGGGAAGTGTTTGACAAAGTAAGTGACGGGATTGTACATTATTCATGTCTCCACCAGCGCATCATATTCGTCAAACCATCTTACTCTCCCATGCTAATTTTGGTTCACACCAAGTTAAGGGTGTGACCACGAGAGCCCGCCAAACATAAGCGGCTAGATACATAGATGAATACACTCAAAGACGTCAGAGTTCACAAAGAAATGCTTCGCTTTAATATATACTTCGGTTTAAAAATTTATAACCAAAATTAGAGTATCTTTCTATGATGCCGATCAATTCGCCATTACACTATTCCGCTTGGTAAGATCGCGATCGGAAAACTTCTCCTCAGATCTGGATAGCCTTCAGTAGTTGATGATGCTTAATGTTTTGTGGCGCAAGGGCCATTTCATGGCCAGAGAGCGCCAGTTCATCTTACTAGAGATATGGAAAATGATTGTGATAAGCGGCTGTATAAGGGCCATAAAATTGCTCGCGCTGAGGTGGCTAAAAACATAGAAGTAATAAAATCATGACCATGCCGTGGAAGGCGTATGGTGTTAATAGGTTACAAGACTTTGTGATAATAAAAACGATGGGGGGCATGTGTGGCATTAGCACAAGTGCCTCACTCTTTCACACCTTTGCGCCCAAAGGCCGTAAGGCAAGTGCTTTGTTAAGTGCAGCCACCGCAGTGGAGACCTCTCTGGAGAGGTCGTGCTACGGAATGCCCGGGTATATGATATAAAAAATACGAACTTCTGTTAAAAAACTAACAATGATTTATGAGTAAAAAGTGGTTCCCTACCGACGAACATTGCAGGATGGAGTTGTATCTGTTGTCGGTAGGGTAAATGAAAGTGTTGCCTTCTCAGCATGTCTAATTATTTACACTGGATTAGACTGTGAAGTACGCTGAGTGCTTCTCCACATCTATCACACAAAGGTGGATCGCCCCCAGACACAAGAAATGAATGTTTTGTGTGTGTATGTCCTGTTCTTAACCTTGTAACGATTACTTCTGTGTGGCGCGATGTTGATACTGACGGCCAATGTCCAAGCTGCGGCTTGATGACATGCAATTTATTACCTGAGTCAGTGTCCCATGTGCTCTGCCAGTAGTTCCTGAGCCTTCGTTTTAAAAAAGGTTTCACGGCGAGTGCAGGAACTGGTATCGATGTATTTGAAGCGGTTTTGTTGGCGGATCCTGCTAGCTAGTCCACAAGAACGTTTCCTTCAATTTCGCGGTGTCCTGGCACCCAGCAGACTATGACATGCTGCTTGGATAAGTACACTGTGCATAAAAGCGAATAAAGTGAGACAAGGACAGGGTTTATGTGATTTTTAGATGTTTTCAGAGCTTTTACTACACTGAGGTAATCTGTATATATTATTGCCTTCTGTAGTTTTATTTGACTAATGTGTTGAACAGCCGCAAGTATTGCATAAACTTCGCCGGTGAAAATGCTTGTATCAGAGTGCAGAACGCCTGCTTTCGATAAGGATGGGCCGACGGCTGCGTACGAGACAGAAATGTTAGACTTTGAAGCGTCCGTAATGAACTCAAGACATGTGTATTCATGATGTAGTTCAAGGAAGTATGTCTGGATATGTGCAATTGGTGCACGCTTCGTAACCTCCAAGAAAGACACGTTGCAATCTATTGCCTGCCATTGCCACGGTGGCAGGCATATTGCGGGAGCCATTAAACTGTGTTCAAGTGGCACACCGGTTTTTTTCGCTAGGCCCCTCACACGGAGTGAGTAGAGCTGTCTCATAAAAGTCTGTTTCTCAAACACGGCAAGACTTGACATGCCATAATAATGCGATGAGATGGGTGATCCTTGTCTGCATTTACATTAGGATAATATTTAAAAGACATGTAACATCTTTGTAGGCGGAGCGACCATTCGTTCGATTCCACGTACAGGCTTTCCACGGGGCTAGTGCGAAAAGCACCCGTGGAGAGACGGATGCCTAGATGATGAACAGGGTTAATCATTTTAAAAGCAGTAGGTGTCGCAGACTGATATGCTATTACCCCATAGTCTAGGCCGTACATATGAGGCTTTCATATAAATTCATTAGACACTTCTTGTCACTTGTTCATATAGCGCGTGACAACACATTTAGAACGTTCGTGGCTTTTGTGCACTTGTTTCATTAAATACTTGAGTTGTCGTATGAAGGTTAGCTTGGTTTCCAAGATTAGACCTAAGAATTTGCGTTCAGTATTAACGGAAAGACATTTTCCATGCAGTTGAATATCGGGTTCAGGATGAATGCCTCTTTTCTTGGAGAACAAGACACACGTGCTTTTCTGTGCATTCAGTCAGAACCTGCTTTCTTCAGTCCAATTGGAGACTTTGTTGAAACCAAGCTGAACCTGGCGCTCATACATGGCCAGATTGCAAGATCTAAAGCCAAGCTGGACGTCGTCGACATATGTACAATAAAACATATTGCGAGGAATGGACAAGTGCATGGAATTCATTTTAATAATAAAAGTGTGCAACTAAGTACACTACGTTGCGGCACGCCTGTTTCATGGACAAATGTTCGGGAAAGAACGCTGCCTACTCGAACTCGGAATGTCCGATGTGACAAGTAACTTTCGATTATAGTAAGCATTCTGCCACGCACGCCAAGGTGGGACAGGTCTCTTAGTATTCAAAAGCGCCATGTTGTATCATATGCCTTTTCGATATCGTGGAACACAGAGAGAAAGTATTGCTTATGAACGAAAGCGTTGCTGATCTGTGCCTAAATGCCAACAAGGTGGTCGGTGGTGAATCTACTCTCTCGAAACCCACACTGAAATGAGTCGAGCAAATTGTTTGTTTCAAGGAAATGTACAAGTCGGCAGTTTATAATTTTTTCGAGAAGTTTGCTTAAGCAGCTTGTAAGCGCAAAAGGCCTCTAATCTCAAAGCTGAAGAAGGGTTCTTGCCCTGTTTCAAAATGGGAATAACAAGAGCCTCTTTCCAGGAAGTAGGGATAGCGCCAGAGAACCAGATAGCATTGCACAAACAAAGTAAGGTTTTCGCATTTCGATTCGTAGGTTTTTTAACAGTTCGTAAACCACATGGTCAGAACGTGGAGCGTAATCACTGCAGGAGTTCAGTGATGTTTCTGGCTCAGCTAAGCTGGAAGCATGGTTGTACGCCTCGTATCTCGTACATGTGCGTTAGCGTTTTTGCTTTTCTATTTTTGTTCTGTATTTTTAGAAAGCGTCAGTATAGTGTGACGAGTTGGACACCCGCTCAAAGTGTACAGCGAGGAAGTTCGCCTGATCTTCCAAGGTGTCACCCTGTGTGTCTACAAGTGGGAGTGTATGTGCTTACCTTCCTGCTACCCTACCAACCATATTCCATACTTTTGCCTCCTGTGTATATGAATTCGTCCCTGATAAAAACTTCTGCCAGCTTTCTCTTCAGGCCTGCCGATGCGTTCTCCTGGCTTGAAACTTCATTTTCTTAAAGATGTGAAGATTTTCGGCTGTCGGTGAGCTCCGAAGCCACCTCTATGCCTTGTTTTGCTGCTTGCGCGCATTTCGGCACACTGAGTTCCACCGTGGCACACGTCATTTTTCAGGGTGTGGGATGCATTTTGTTCCTGCGTCAATCAGAAACGCTGTGAAGTAGTTGACAGCCGCATCAATCTTTAAAGTGCATATGTCGCGCCAACTTAAACGAGTGATGATATAAAACTGCTTCCAGTCGGCTTTGTCTAATAGGCATTTGGGAACCTGTGGCGGGCATTCAGTTGATGTAGGTGTGCTCAAATCTACGGCAAAATGGTCACTTTCATAGGGATTAGTGATGACTTTCCAGTGAAGTGGAGGAACAAGCGATGCAGATAATATGCTTAGGTCTATGGAGGAATAGGTATAGTTGGCGAGGTTATAATAGATTGGTTCTTTTTGATTCAGGAGACACGCGCTGGAAGAGAGAAGAAACTGTTCAATCAGTTGACCTCGGATGTCACAACGAGAGTCGCCCTATAACCTGCTATGTGCATTAAAGTCCCCAAGAACAAGATAGGGTTCGGGAAGTTCATATATGAAGGACTGGAATTCATGTTTGTGTAGTTGAAAATGTGGATGTATGTATATGTATAATAGTGACGAGTTTGCTTGGAAGCACCACTCGAACAGCTCTGCCTCAAAAGACGTTCGAAGTTTTAAGTGTTTACATACTAAACCTTGCCTAATTATAACAGCTACACCTTAAGATGATGTCACGGCATCACCGCGGTCCTTCTGGAAAGAATGTAACTGCGTAGAAAGTTGGAGTGTTTAGATTTTAAGTGTGTTTTCTGTACACACAGCACTTTTGGTGAGTATTTGTGTAGAAGTTCTTCGACATCGTCGAGGTTTGTAAGGAGACCTCTGACATTCATTTGTATAATCTGTGTTTCCATCTTGGATGGAAAGTGGTGCTGTGTGTACGAAAGTAAAGTGGCTGTTCAAGTGGGAAGTTGTAACGTAAGTAGCAGGGCCGTCGTCGGGCCCTGTTATTGGTTTCTTGGTTTTCTTAGCGCGCTCCAGGGAGCCACGCCGCACTTACGGCACCTGAGGCACCGTGTTTTTGTCCACTGCCTCATGTGAAGCACTGGATGCCCACGTACGCGAGCTGCTGTTGGGTATTTGCGACCTCGCCTGGTGAGACGTGGTCGGTCGACCCGGGGACCCTGGAGTCGCCTGAGTGTCTGGCTTGGTAGGTGGAGCAGGCTTGGCTGCTTCCACCATGGGGGCGGCTGCCACACCCGATGGCTCACCTTGGGTGGGCTTAGGTAGTGGCGGAGAGTGACGCGACGCTGCCCCCTGACACGTCGCATCAGCGTAAGTGTAGCCCTGAGAAGCCCTGTAGCCCTGAAAAACCTTCAGCGTGCTTCCTTGAAGATTTTTTCGCGGATCTTCAATGTTATAATGTCTTTTTCGTTTTTCACTATGGACAACAACGCGAATATGACGCGTCATTCCCGTCACAGTTTACACAATGTGGGGTTTCATTACATTTGTCAGAGACATGGCCTTGGGTACCACATTTGGCACAAGCAGATCAACCACGACAGCTCTGAGAGCCATGGCTGAACTTTTGACACTGGTAACATCGGGAGGGATTTGGTATGTGGGGTCTGATTGGTGTCTTAGTATAGCCAGTTTCTATTGTTTGAGGTAGTTCACTGGTGGCAAAGGTCAGTAACAAGTGTTTCGGGGGGGTTTCCTGATTGTTCCTTCGGATGACGAGTCGCTTCACCTTGGTCACATTCTGTTCTTTCTAGCCTTCAAGGAGTTCAGCCTCCTTCAAGTCTACGAGGTCTGTGTCAGAAAGAACTCCACGTGCGGAGTTCATGGATCGATGGGGTGTTACGCTGATGGGAATGTCGCGGAATGTTACAAGGCTCTTTAGTTTGTCACATTGTTTTTGTCACGTAGTTCTCAAAGAAGGTCGGCACTAGCCATTTTTTGTAACTCCATAGCCATCACCTAATGTGGCCGTCAGTGATCGCGAACGGGGACACTGTTCTGGTTGTTTTGTTGGACTTCTCACTGCGTACAACATGATTGCGAAGGTATACTTTTTTGGGTTGGCTGAAAAAGAAAGTTCTTTGGTGCGTACGCGCTTTGAAGCGGCACGATCATTGAGGGGTGGAAAGGTTTTATACATGATATTGGAATATAATTCAGTAACGGTGGCGGCCACCCACCACGGAGCCCAACGAGGGGACGCTACAAGATTCGTGAAACGCGAAACATGCAGACGCTAGCCATACACCACTACAATACCCTAATGCACGTAGGCCAAGGTTGGCTAGTTGCACAAGGTTAACCCAAGCCGTCTGTGAAATTGGGGATGTAACAGCCTTCTGTAGTTCTCTATAAGCATTGACAGCGGCATTACGAGAAATCGCGCAACATGACAAGTACTTAGTGAAAAGACACAAACTAATAATCCTGTTTTGTCTTCTCTCTCTGTTTGGGTCCTTATGACTTGCTGCGTGTTGTGAATACCAAACTAGCACGAAAACGTGTCCCTACAAAAGCTGCAACCTCGAATCTTGGCCGCAAGCTAATAGGTCAGTGCATGCCTGGATTTTCTTCAAAACATCGTGATGTCTGACCACCAGTCGAATATCAAGACACGTGAAAAGTAATATACCACGTATATGATAATAATTTTTCGGCAATAACAGAGGTTGGTGGGGGGAAAATATGAATTCTGTAAATCATGAGGGAGCACGTCAAAGTGCTTTGGGGTAAAAACGGGAGTGAAGAGAGTGCGAAAGATGCCTTCTGAAGTGAAGAGTGCCCGCTGCAATGCATAATCTAATGCCAGGCAACATGTTGAAAAAGAAGACAAAAAAGGTTGGCACTTGGCGCGCCTGCAAGTCATCTCAGTACCTCCCAAACATTGCCTGCAGACGCTGTAACCACTCGTCGACTGCTGCAGTGCTCGAGACGGGACCTTGCCACTGCAGCGTTTACCCAATTGTTAATACATCGTCATTCCCTAGAAAGATAACAAATGCAAAACTTCCGGCGCAGCTTGGTCAAAAATTTTAAAAAAGATTCAGATGTTCCCTTAAGATGACTCGACGATAGAAGCCACCAAGTGTGGCTGTATTACCGTGCTTTTTATATCAACTTATGACAACGCTAATCAACTCCGCAAACTTCACTGTCACTAGTGTCACTTCAACTAAATCAATACTCAGATTGTCTCTATTATCGTCATTGAAGGAAACTTCCGCTAATCAACATCAACTGACAACTCTTTAGTAAGCTTTGATTCTCGTGTGTAAGGACAGTCACACTTTATCTTGCTTTATGCGTGACTGTTCCTTCCATAGAATGCGTACTGCACTGTTTTGTACTCTCCAAGCATTGAACGCAGCTTTTCGGAAGCTTTCCATGATGTCTCCTGCGCCAGAATATCGGCTTTATCATCTCTTCGATCACTTCGATTTCAGGCTTCTGCGACAAGGAAATGACAGTCGCGCTAAAGCCGTCTCTCTCTTTTTTTCTGTTTGTTTCGCGCGTGTGGTAATGTCATTTCAAGACAAGGCTCATGAACGTCCTTTGCTTCATGTTAGCTCACTCAAACACCACATCACAAAATAAGAGCACCATGTTTTTTCCGAAAAGCATTAGCACTGAAACACCTCCCGATGAATCTTCTTCGTTTTACGTGATCACACCTATAAGCGTAAAGGTTATGCATGTTCTCACATTCCGGGTTTCTTAAAATGCTGCGGTGCATGGAACCTGCCACATTGCACTCATGATACCAATCTTTACCTGCTGTACTGCATTTCGGCAGAATTTCTTTGCAGGTACAAAAGCCGCATCTATGTCTTGTAATAATGTTGTTGTAAAAAAGCCAACCTTTTACGTCTAGCTACAAAACACCCCTACGGCCACCAGTATCCTCGGCTTGATTATGCCGGATTAGTTGTGTAGCAGCACAGCTTCATTAAATCATAAGTTAACCAATCGCGGTAAACCGGGGAAGGCATTTGGGGTATATCTTCAAACATTGCATCCCCACAGTGGCGGTCTAGTGGCTGAGTTATTCGCCAGCCGACCCGCTGATCGAAGGATCGAATCCCGGCGGCGACGGCTGCAGTTTCGAAGGAGGCGAAAATGCTCTAAGCCCGTGGGCTAAGATTTGGCTCCTCGTTAAAGAACCCCAGGTTGTCGAAACTTGTGAAGCTCTTCACTAAGGCATCCCTCATAAAAATATGGTGGTTTTGAGGCGTTAAACCCCACGTATCATTCAATCAAACATTCCACGCATCAGTGTTTCTGTGGTTTCATTGATGGGGTGCACCTGGGGTATTGTACACTTTCCGAAAGAGCGCACGAATCTTAAAGCTATCGAGTGATTACTTTTTTGGGGGGCGAAGTTCTGTACGCCGTGGGCTGGGCGTCTCGTGTTTGTAGTATGTAGTATACCACTTCTACTTTAGTCCTTAGAATGTCCGCTGGATGGTGGTGCCTGTATATGATGAATATATGATGAAAAATATAGAATGTGGCGGTACTTGTAGTGTTAAATAGATGAACAGACAGATAGATTGACGCACAGACGGACGGACGGAAGCAAGAACGAACGGACAGATGGAAGCACGGGCTGACTGATGGAAGCTTCGCCCCACTCATCATCATTCGCTCCGTGGATATGTTTTGATTTTTTTAATGCGAAGCATTTTTTAGCGACCTTCGTCGACTTTGAGCGTATCTATCTATCTATTTATCTGTCTAGCCGCTGTTATGCCTGCGAGTCCACACCGAACGTCCATGCCCCTGAAAAAGGCAATCTGTGTTCAGGCCAGCATGCGAGCCCGCCTGACGCGAACAACTCAACGGCGTCATCACGCGGCGGTGCCTTCCTGTCGCGCACGCACAGCCAGCCCGTCGAAGCAATCGGCGCCTTCATCTCTGGTGAGTCTGACGCAATGCGTGGCGACGTCACTCATCCTTGGCTGCAACCACACGCAGCAGCTCCGGATTTGATGAGAATGACGCGACCCAGTGGCGACCCCATTCGAGGAGTCGGACCTCAGGGCCAGCGGCGCTTCTGGTTGGACACTTGGTTACTCGAAGAATCCTCCAGGTGCATATAAAAAAGCCCTGCGGCGCGTCGCGAGCGGGAGATCTATGTGTCAGAGAAGAGAGCTCGGCTCTTGTAGTCTCTAAACTGTCGGCCCCAGTGCCGAATTTCTAACGCCTCTGTATATACGCTGTACGTAAACCTTGTTTCACTCACCGTCATCTCGTCCGCTCGTCTACCAGCTCTGTGCAGAAGCAGTCGCGAGCTGAGAAACCTACGCTACCAAACGGCTGGTGACCTTCCTGGCGGAGTTCGAAGCAGTGGCGCCTTCGGGACCTTGTTGGCGTCGCCGTCTTTCGCAACAGGGGTGGCAGCGGTGGGATTCGTGGCGCCCTTCGTAACGTCGTCGGAGGCGCGCTTCGTAGCAGTGGTTGGCAGCTGCGGGATCGGCCGGCGTCAGCGACGTCGATGCGGTGAGTGCCTCATGTTTTCCCCTCAGTTCACCGGACTACTCTAGCACAGGTTATAGTAGTTTAGAGAAGGGCTGTGTGAAGCATTAGAGTGAGCTTTGATCGTTTCAAGCAAAGTCAAAGCGCTTTGAAACCAAAGTAAATGTGGAGGGTGTAAACATTGGAGTGTTAAAAAATGCTTGCGCGTCTTGCTAGTTGACTTATAGTGGGTACGGCAAGTAAATTGTTAACAGGGGCAATCAGCAAGAGGCTATTGTGAACGATGGAGAAACTAAAGTGAAGGAACTCATCGAAATTTGTGAGGAACTCGGCATTACTTTGGGCCGTGCGAAACGAAAGTAAGCGATCCTTAAGATCATGAAGGATGAAGGAGGGTCGGCTGAGGAAGTCGATGAGGCCTGGGCGGATATCAAAGCACGCCGCCAGGAGGCCGAAAGGCGAGAAGTTCGCGAACGTGAAGAAGGTGAAAGGCGAAAAGTTCGCGAACGTGAAGATGCTGAAAGGCGCGAACGTCGCGAGCGTGAAGAGGCCGAGAGACAGGAGTGCCTCGAGTTGAAACGATTGGAATTAGTAATCCTACAGTGTTCGCAGGCGTCTCGCGCATCTTCTCCGACAGTTCAGGTCAGCGGTTATAGAATTAGGGACCAACTGCCCCCGTTCGTATTATGCGAGGACAAGGCGAAGTATCTTGTCAAGTTTGAACACGTCTGTGAGCGAAATGCTTTAGAGCGGTCTCTTTGGGCGCAGAACCTGTTAGCTCTTCTTCCCGGAGAAGTGTCCGACGCGATAACTTGCTTGTCGAGGGAAGTGTTTGAGAGCTACGACGAAGTTAAGGAAGTGCTCTTGAGACGTTATAAGCTGTCACCCGAGGCTTTCAGGCAAAGGTTCCGGTATGCTAAAAAGGGAAATGAGTCACACGTTGACTTCGCGTTCCGTCTTAAAGCTTGATTGATTGATATGTGAGGTTTAACGTCCTAAAACCACTCTAGGATTATGAGAGACGCCGTAGTGGAGGGCTCCGGAAATTTAGACCACCTGGGGTTCTTTAACGTGGACTCAAATCTGAGCACACGGGCCTACAACATTTTCGCCTCCATCGTAAATGCAGCCGCCGCAGCTGGGATTCGAACCCGCGCCCTGCGGGTCAGCAGCCGAGTACCTTAGCCACTAGACCACCACGGCGGGGCTCGTCTTAAACCTGATTTAATTGAATGGCTCAAGGGCGAAGGTGTTTATGACGAGCTCGATAAAGTGGTAGAATGCATTGCATTGGAGCAATTTTACCGCCACATCGTGGAGGATGTCAAGCTTTGGCTGCAGGACAAACATGGTGAAGTACAGCTAAACAAGGCAGCAGAGTTAGCTGAGGAGCATTATACTCGCCGAAAGTTGTATAGCAGGGGAGTGCGCGTTGAAATGGATGAAAAGAAAAAGGGCTTTTCGAAGAAACCTAATCAACGGAAGCCACGAATCTGCTACAACCGCAGAAAGGAAGGGCACATCGTGATAAACTGTAAACAAAAGTTTGCTTTTGCAATGATCAGAGAATCGGAAAGGAACCTGCGGTTGTTATAGCTGTATATCCAAGAAATTAGTGCGAATGGGAAAACGTGTCGAGCACTTCATGACTCAGTGGCAACCATGAACGTTGTCCATCCTTCATTGGTGTCTCCGGATGAATTTACAGGAGAATGCGCGTGGATCAAGCAAGTCGCTGAGGAGCAGAGTGCTTGCTTACCAATCGCTACGGTTGTCATTGAAGGCCCGTTCGGTAAGCTTCGCACCGAAGCGGCTGTTTCTCCCGCGCTCCCCGATCGTTTTCCTTATCTTTTCTCTAACAATTCGAAGCAGCTTCTCAAAGAGCAGGGTAAATCTTTCTTCCCCAACTTAGCGTACCTGGCCCTCACGCGATCATAAGCGCGGAAGCTTTCGCAGGAGCTTGATATTGTTCAACGTGATGAAGCATCAAGTGACCTTGGCGGCGAGTCGACGGCGCCTCAGAGCGGAAATTCTCCGTGTGAGTCATGTGAGCAGTCACTCGAGCGGCTCGTCGCCGAAGCGACTGGCGCGGTTTCCGTAGCGGGAGGGAGACGACATGGCGCCATTGAGTCACAGCGAGAGGTGTGCAACGCTCTCGCCTGTAGCGGAAAGTTGGAGCGAGCGGTCGAGGGTTGACCGCGAGACACTCATTCGAGAGCAACGTGAGGACCTCTCGATCAAAGCGCTAGTGGAAGCCACATGAAAGCTGCACAAGTGTTGTCGAAGGAGTACTACGACAAATCGGCGAAAAAGCGCGCTTTTGAAGTAGGAAGTCAGGTAATGCTGCTGCGGCCACCCAAAAAGAACAAGCTTGAGGTTCATTGGGAAGGGCCCGCCAAAGTAATATGGAAGCTTTCTGATACCACTTATGAAGTGAAATTAGGAAGGCGGCCAAACAAAATTTACCACAGTAACTTGATGAAACCATACGTTCAACGCCAAGCGGTCGTAAATCTACTGTTGAATACTTCAGAGGAAGAGGGAGCAGAAATTCTGACCACTAGTGATGTAGTCGAAAGGGGATCGGAAGTAATTTTGGAGCAGTTAAACCTAGAGCGTAGGTCAAGTGAAGTCCAGAAGGAGGACCTGAGAAAGATTGCTTCCGTGTTTGAAGACGTGTTTTCGGACCGTCCCGGAAACACGACGGTGATTGAACACGATATCGAGCTAACTTGTGAGGAGCCAATCCGTAGCAAGCCCTATCGTTGTTCACCTGTGCAACGTCGCAAGTGTGAGCAGCTGTTGGTACCGCATAGGTATCGTCGCCTAAAAGTGGCCGGTTACTGAGGCGGAGCATGATACTCCAACAACATAACTTTGACGTTCGCTACGAAAAACGGAAAGCTAGACGCTAATGCAGGTGCATTGAGCCGAACGTTCTAACTTGTACCTTCTCCACCTTTCGGTTTCTCGCTGGCGATTCGGGGCAAACTTTTGTCCTCATCACGGCTTTGGCTGAGCGCTCTCGTCCAGAATGAGCTCAAGGAGCCAACTTTATGTTTTATTCTATTTCGTTATGTTGCTGTACATGTAAACATTCAAGTTCTCAGTTTAAGAGTCTTGTGTCCCACATGTGTCTCTTGGTGTAGAGGCAACGAAATTCCGATAGACACGTAGCTAGGTATATGTTGTAATATACTTTGCCTGGTGTTCTCTCGGGTGACCGAGGTCACTTGCTTGTGTCGTGTGTTGTCTGTTGTCGAACCGTTCTTGACCAGTTGCAGAACCATCGACAAGTGCTGAGACCAAAGATCATCAGAAGAGACGAGCGAAGCTGTTCGACAAGTTGTGGTGACAAGTCAGTTGAGCTGGGATCCGTCCTAAAGAATGGGATGTGTTCCCGGAATAGAGTCTGGAGCTGCATTCTTCCCATAGCCCTGGAGGCGAACCTGGAGGGACCTGGCGATCCGAGCCACGTGGAAGCAGCTCATCTTTCCGGCGCATTGTCTGGCGGCGGGGGTGGTGCTATGCCTGCGAGTCCACACCGAACGTCCATGCCTCTGAAAAAGTCAATCTGTGTCAAGGCCAGCACGCGAGCCCTCCTGACGCGAACATCTCAGCGGCGTCATCACGCAGCGGTGCCTTTCTGTCGCGCAAGCACAGCGAGCCCGTCGAAGCAATCGGCGCCTTCCTGTCTGGCGAGACTTGCGAAATGCGTAGCGACGTCACTCGTCCTTGGCTGCAACCACGCGCAGCAGCTCCGGATTCGATGAGAATGACACGGCCCAGCGGCGACCCCATTGGAGGATTTTGACCTCAAGGCCAGCGGCGCTTCTGGTTGGACATTTGCTTTCTCAAGGAATCCTCCCAGTGCATATAAAAAAAGCCCTGCGGTGCGTCGCGAGCAGGAGATCTATGTGTCAGAGAAGAGAGCTCGGCTCTTGGAGTCTCTAAACTGTCGCCCCCAGTGCCGAATTTGTAATGAATCTGTATCTATGCTGTACATAAACTTTGTTTAACTCACCGTCGTTTCGTCCACTCGTCTATCAGCTCTGCGCAGAAGTAGTCGCGAGCTGAGAAACCTACGCTACCAAACGGCTGGTGACCGTTTCGGCAGAGATCGGAGCAGTGGCGCCTTCGGGACCGTGTTGGCGTCGCCGGCTTTCGTAACAGTGGTTGCAGCGGTGAGATTTCGTGGCGCCCTTCGTAACGTCATCGGAGGCGCGCTTTGTAACACCGCCTACGACTTTTAGCTCGCCTGGCCGTCTCGATAATGGTATCGGTACTAAACTTGGTATGGCATAACATGACTGTATGAGGACTATATTGGACTAACCATTACTTGAAAATCATGATATGCATGTCATGAGTGTCATGATTTACATTCCGTGCTCCCGCAGGTTTTGCGGTGGTTTAGTTCACATGTCATGCTGCAAAACTAATATGGTATGACATGTTTGCATGGCGAACACAAACAAGAGACCTTAGCATGAAAATCATGACATGCGTGTCATGTAGCAACATGACTACATGCCACGCCATGATGCACTCGCGGCCGTTTTGCTAGCACTACATATACCAAATTTGGCATTACGTGACGTCAATAGATGACCAAGGTATATGATTGGTGCAAACATGATAATCCTGACACATGTTTGATGTAAGAACATGACAACATACCACGCTCATAGCGTGCTCACGGTCGTTTCGCTAGCTCTACATATACTAAATTTAGTATCACGTGACGTGAATGGATGACCATGGTAAATGACACATCCAAACATAATAATCATGACATGGAAGTCATGTACGGCATCATTTACCTCCGCCTTATAATGTTGTGCTGATTTTAATGTAGCATATCAACATTTCTCATTCATGCTTCGCACATCATCGATTCCCACTTTACGTGGTATCTGCCAAATTTTTTGATCACGGAATCGAATCCCGGCTGTGGCGGCTGCATTTTTGATGGAGGCGGAAGTGTTGTAGGCCCGTGTGCTCAGATTTGGGTGCACGCTAAAGAACCCCAGGTGGTCGAAATTTGCGGAACCCTCCACTACGGTGTCTCTCATAATCATATGGTGGTTTTGGGAAGTTAAACTCCATATATCAGTCAATCTTATGTTTTGATTTCTTTTAGCTACGATCAATGATGAAACGGGGGTGTCTAGCTTTGCGCAAGACACGCGGATGTCTGTTACAACGTGACAGCGCTTGAGCGCTGTAGCAGACGCCCGCGGAACTGGATGCTTAGATGCAGCAAATCATTGGCTAGCATCGTACACTCTCAATGCTAGACGCTTCGTGTGCTACCTTCCTATCATCGGCACTCACTTCTTTCCTTGTCTTTTCATCGCCTTTTGTGTGTCCTCCTTGCCATCAAAAGTTCCGAGTAAGGTAAATGCATGCCATTGGTATCGCGCCCCTTCGTTATAAGAAAATTCTTTGCGAAGAAAATGCGCAGCCAAGAGAAAGCTGTGAGAATTTGGCCCCTGGTGTGTAGTGCAGAAATACAGCGATGTTTGTTATGACAGTAAAGCTGAGAAGTCAGTCTGAATCAATTTTCTGGCCTGCTCTTCAGCGTAATGAATTCGGTGGGCGTGGTAAAAAAAGAGAGAGAAGGCGTTGATTGTGACGAATAGGAAGGTGGAGACAAAACAAAGACTTCAATGTCCAAAAGGTATTTAATGTCTCTTGTCTAGTTTTGTCTAACACAAAAACGTCTTCGGAGCGTTCAGAAAATTGCGCTGTAGTTAAACCACTACCCTTCGTAGACTAGAAGCTTGTGTTCGATACGCAGCGTAACCAAGAAAATTCACTTTGTTCGTACATTTATTGCTATATAGCCAGTCATCTTACATTAGAGGAAATATACGAACCGTTCTGACATTTAGTTGGTGTAGAAAGGCTCACGCATATAAAAAAATACCACCACACTTACTCTTCAATCATAAGCGTTCTTTGTTGCACAGAGCATGTAATTCGTTTGCACTCATCTTTCGGGCTATAGTGATGTGGAACGTAATGGTGCTTGTACATGCAGGCATCTGAAAAATATGAATCGCCAATGGAAGTAATTAAGGATCATTCTCGTAGTTCTCGTGTAGTTTCGATTGCTCTTAATCGATAAGCGAATCCTCAAGTGCCAACGGAAATCATAAATCTGAACCCGAGTCACAAGATTGCCCAGGAATTGTAGCTTTTAAATGCGAAGCATTTCTTTGCGAACTTCGGTGACTTTGAGTGTATCTTCCTAGCCACTTACGTTTGGGTACTCACTTATACACCTCTTTAACTTGGCGTGTATCAAAATTAGCATGGAAGGATAAGATGGTGTTACGAATATGACGCGCTGGTGAACACATGATTAATCTCACAATTCCGTCGCGTATGTGGTCAAACGCTTCCCGCCAGACAGTGGCGCATACCCACGGGCGGGTATGTGCCACTGGTATGCGGGTATATTCAACAGGTGATTGACACATACTCAGGAACTACGAGAACACACATGGGCAATTTTAATGCGTGAGCGTTAGGAAGTGCCGGACATCGGTAGCGTTAACCCGACGAATACGAAGAATAAATGTCAATATCCCAGCTGGAATCGAACCCAAGCATTTTGCATGGAAATGGTGCATTTTACCACGAAGCTATGCTAGGTCTCGGTACTACTTTTCAAATAAACACTAATCTTCGTGAAACGCCAATAGTGGTTGCATTACTGCCTACCCAATTTTATGAACATTACCTGTGTACCCCTTTGATACAGCCGTCACGTCGGGTTAACGTCAATTGTGGTTAGTTGCCATGCAGTGCAAAGTTGATTTATGTAGCAGCGTCCAGGGTCAGCATTCTCGCGAGCATCAGCGCTTTATATCAGCTTCTGGGGTTGCTGATACGCATGTTTCAGTTGGCATTGTTGCGCAAGTACAAACAATGGTTATATGAACATCTGCAACTCTTCAACATATGTCTGTGCGTGCACCATCTGTACATATATTTAGCGTCGTTTCATGACGCTTCGCTCAATAAAAAAATACAACACGGTCACCTTCCCTCCGCATGCTTCGCATAACGTCGATTCCCAGGTACGTGGGATCAGCCCAATTTTTATTTCTGATATGTTTCGGGTTTTCAGTCAAACGGTTCCATTGATATCTGAAAGTTATATATATTTTTGCTTGTTTATTCGGCACGCAAAGGCGCACACTTTTTTTCACCGTATGTGAGGCATTGACAGCTACATTCGGCACATGTGTTTCGTGTGGCTGCGAGGATCACTAATGGCCACTTTAACTCTTTCTACGGGAGGGCATATCATTACATCTCTTTCATTTCAACGTGTTGCCTTTCTACATAAATAGTTCAAAAAAAGATTTTGGTCTACCTAAATCTATGGTATTCTGAAAAATAGCAGTGTGCCACTTGTCCAGTGAGGCCTTAATTGCGCTTGCAATGAGGCCACCAGAAGACAGCTGCGATTGGCTGGGGTAAGCAGTGCGTCAAACTTAAGTACGTAAAACGAAAAGTTCTGCGTTTGGTGCGCTCTCTCTGGATCTGTGTGAAGCTCAGTTGGGGTCAGAAAAGTGGTTGGGTTAATCTTACCTCCTCACGTGCATTGAATGCGAGAATATTAGGATTCTTCTTTAACGCCACAGCTCTCACGGTCACGCAGCGCTAACCACACGCAGTGCGACGGCGCAGATTGGGGCGGCCGCGAAAGCCATGGCTTGGCTGTGCTTAGCGACAATTTCGACGTCTCTACTGTATAAATTACCTTGTAACGTAAGGTTATCAGATGACGTGATCGCTTCGTCACGCGCGACCGAGCAACTTCATATTTTTTTCGTTATGTAATCAAGTCATGTGACATGAGCATTTGGTCATAGCCTAGAATAGCACGAAGTCATTCAAAGGAAGTGTCAGCCTGTTTCTTGTGGTTCAAGTCAACTTCTGCAGCGGAGCTACTAAGCATTTCGTGATGCCGTGGAGAGACACCAAGGAACTATCATCATCATGAACAATCGCGTGCTCTCTTTATCTTCTTCTCTAACTTCTTGATCGATCCCCGAACTCACCGATTTGTAGGGCCCGGGATGCAATTACTCTCATGGGCTAAAGTATGAGTGCTCACAGAGTACTGGGGGGATAGCAAATATAGCATATATTATAATATAGCGTATATAATATAGCAAGAGTATTCTGATTCTCTGCGGTCTGAATGTGTTGCGACAGGAAGGATGAAGAAGTGGTCACACAGAACAACCTCTGCTTCAAGCTCTGTGAGCTTTCCAATTCTTTTGACAAGATTTTTCGTTAATCGACACACCTCGGAGGGACGTTCTTCCTTAGCATCAACCGGGACCGGGCCGACCCCATCATAATTAGAACGGGGGACCAAAACCCCATCCAGCAACCGGGACCGGGCCGACACCATCATAGTGCGTCTGACGCAAGTTCTCAACCCGGCCCAAGCGTGGTCCACGTCGACGATTCTGATGACTCCTCCATTGAAGATATGGCTTTGGACAGTGACTACGTGGTCGTACCAAGCCTACGCCTGAAGAGAAAAATCAGCCGGACATCGCCAAATGCCCGGCAAGCACAGAAAAAGGCGAGTAGCATGCGGTCGTACACAATTTCATATAAGCCGACATGGAAGACAGGCATCTTGAACTCTCCGAATAGGCAGAGCCTGTCGGAGTACTTTGAGCACATCGCCCCAGGGAAAGTCGTAGAAATACGCATAAATACTCTAAAGAACATCCTGTCCGCGGAGGTCACTACGAAGGCCTTATTGGACACGCTGAAAGCGATTGTTCAATTGGGAAATATTCTGGTTAGCGCACTCTCTGCGTACGATGAAGAAACGACAACAGGAGTTATATACGTTGTGGATGAGAAGATAACAGACTCAAGTCTCGAGAAACTGCTGTCATCATCGGCTCCTGTGCTTAGTTTCCACCGCTTTGAACAGACGCGATGTGTTAAAGTAGTGTTTCAGTCGAAGACGTTACCCACACATGTAAAAGTTGGATATGTGAGTCACTCGGTACGTCCTTGCGTACTAAAACCTCTCCAATGTCATAAATGCATGAAATTTGGGCACTTTAGTGTAGTTTGAAAGGGTGCAGTAGCCTGCAAGCATTGCGGTGGCCTTCATGATGGTGATAACTGCAATGCTGGGACCAAATGCCCAAACTTATCAGACGCTCACGGCGCAACATCAACGGAATGTCCCAAAATGATGAATGAAATGAGTATCCTGAAGAAATTAGTTCAAGACCACTCCACTCACAGAGAAGCTGCAAGGGCTGTACGTCACCGTAAACACCATTCGCGACACCGACGCAAACGAAGCAGCAGTTCTCATAGCTTATCAAATTCAACACACAAAGCTGTGCCCTCACCGCCTCCTGGCCTACCTTTTTCGGCCAGAAAGAAAGATACAGATGTGCAACTGTCAATACGGTCCACAGAAGTGGCAAGGCAACCTGTAATTGGCTCTCGCCACGTCGGAGACATTCAGTACCGTCAAGAGCCGCCGTAGCGCCATCATCACATAGTGCCCCTAACCCCAGTGAAGAAAACAAGAAGACGGACAACGCATATGTCAAGGCTATGCTTAAGAATTTGATGGGTTCGATGCGTAAGATCCTCAACAGCCTAAACACTCCCGCTGCTAAGGCGGCTGTGCAGCTACTTGAGGTTTGGAGCTTCTTCTACTGGTACTTCAATAAGTTAATATGGCATTGATGTTTGAAGAACGCATGCGCCAGTCGCTTGTTATGCAATGGAATGGTCATAGTCTACGTGGCCGTCTGTCGGACTTCAGGCTATGGGTTTTCAAATATCAATTTCCTGTTATTGTTATATGTGAAGCGAGTATGCTTTCAACTTTTCGAATATCTGGATATAGCCAGACTCACTCCCGCAGTGATCAACATACCTGCAAAGTTCTTGTTTGTAAACGCCGTGATTTGACGTTCTTGAGACAGGATGTCACGCCACATACCAGCAATGATTACGTGAGCCTGACTATAACACATAAAAAGCAGACATTCTCAGTAATAGGAGGATACATACACCAGAACGCGCATATAGACTGCTTCCACCTGGGGACCATTATTCTAGCAGCACAAAGGCCGCACATGTTATTGGTGATTTTCATGCATACCATTCTCTCTGGGGTAGCACTACAATGAATTATCGTGGAAGGGATTTGACCAACTTTATATGCAACTATGGTCTAAGTGTGCTCAACGACGGATCACCTACATTTATCCGTGGCACGTCCTACAGCAGCTACCTCGACCTCTGTATCGTTTCCAGAAGCCTTCTGTCTTCAGCATGTTGGTGCACAGATTTGGATTTGGACACTCGTGGCAGTGACCACCTTCCAACCTATGTTCACCTATAAAAATAGCCAGCAGCCACTATCAGTACTACCCGCCACTCGCTCAGAGTGCAGTTTCTCAGGAGTAATATTGTGGCATGAGAATATTCTACCATCAGGGTTTTCCCCGCCAAATGTTCCTGCAGTGCCTCCATGGGTCCTGCCTAAACCACCTGTTTTTCTTACGATACCTGGAATTACGAAGAAGTCGCTCGTTTCTTCTGTTGGCCTCAGACAACTAACCCTACATCACATTTATACAACGTACGGTGATTCTCTGCACGTGTACACCGACAAGTCCACCACACTAAACACTTCCGCCGCAGCCTTTGTCATCCCAAACATGAATATCGCTCCACGATTCAAAGTGGACCATAAAACCACATCGACTGCCGCACAACTTCTCCCTATCCGGAAGCCATAAGATTTATTTGCGGAGAGCCACCTCGAGCCTGTACGATTTTCTGTGATGCCAAGCCCGCTTTGCAAACCATTGATTGCATCATGAAGCAAGCTCCATATTACATTTTGGCTATAGAAATTGCAGAACTTATTCAAGCTGCTTCAACAAATGGCCATCTTATCACTTTCCAGTGGATTCCCACGCATTGCGGCGGGATGGGAAACGAAGAGGCATACGCTAAAGCTTAAAATGCCTTAAGCAGCGCCCCTGAAGTGCGCATTGCGTTTTCAAGAGCTGAGAGGAACGATTTGCTTCGCTGCGTGATGCGCAGCTACACACATCAGCACTTGACCAAACCGGAACGGCGACACCGGTGACTTCACAAATTGGACTCGGAAATGAGGTCCCGCATGACCCCTAAATTAAAGCGGCACCTCACAAGTATGATCCACTGCATTCGTCTTGGTGTGGCGTGCACCAGAAGTTACGCACATATCATCGGTCGCAGTGACACCGGTCCTAATTGGGAACACTGTGATGTGCCAGAAATACTTGAGCACATATTTCGTGTTTGCCCAGCTTACACACGTGAACGACAGACATTGATTTCTTCTACAAAACGATATCGCAGTAGGCCATTAACTGATGAGACCGTGTTGGGCCCTTGGCCAGACAACAACAGTGCAGTTGTGGTCATAAGAGCGGTTATAACCTTTTTGGAAGTAACTGAACAATATGCGGGGCTATAAAATTCGTCTCAGATAGCGAGAATTCTATATACCTCTCTATCTCACCATCGTCGTCCATTAGTCTATCTTCTCCCCTTTCCCCTCCCGCAATGTAGAGTAGCAGGCTAGAGCAAGCTATAGCTCAGGCCGACCTCTCTGCCTTTCTCTAAATAAACCTATCTCTTTCTAATATAGCAAAGACTATGTGAAGCTGAGAAAGTGGGAAAGGAGAGGGCGAGTGGCGTTGCGGCCGCAGTGTTCGCGCCATTGGTGCGTAGCTACCCTAAATTTTTTTTAATGGGCCAGCTCTGCGCTGATCCTCGCTGAACTCAATTTTTAAATGCCGCTGAGTTTGCTCTGGGGGGGGGGGGGGGGGGCACCGAAATGTTTCGGGTGGGACAAGTCAATTTCAACGTTGGCTAGACCTACGTTGAACGCACGTCTCCTAACCTTTCGAATGAGTCTCAATTTATTTTGGGGTGCGATATTTTTAGGCGTGGCCAATCAGTTTTGTGACGTAGCCATGTCTGCGTCGAACAACGGTCGACTCTACGTTTGAAAGCATGAAGGTCAGCTTTCAGGATCAAGGCCACATGGGTACTCATTTACTTGTAGATTAAAATCATCAGTCCATCGTATGCCTTCATCAGTTCATCTATCGTTACCATTGGATGTCAACGCTGGGCGCTACCAGGATTTTCTGCTTGCTCATGGGGAATATGAAACTTTCGTCTATGGAATGGCACGATTTCTTTATAGTAGTAAGACACAGAGGAGGGCGAGTTGGAGACGATACAAGTTTTTTAACCTCTGCCTCAGCAGGACAGAACACAAAACGAGGAGTCTACGACAACGCGACTACGACTACAAGACGACTACGAGCTCCGTCTAACAGCCTCAGTTTGTTCAATCGGTTCATATGGCGTGAAATGAATTGTTAATTTCCTAGAAGGGGGGCTGAACGGCATGAAAAAGCACTTTCCTGCACAAGAAACTATTGAGATAAGCGCTGACTTTTGAGTGAAGTAATATTATTAAGAAGCTTTTATGTACAGCCGAGGAAACAGCTAAAAAAAGAAACAGCCAATGAAGTTTAAGTAGGAAGTCAGCGCTTGTCCCATGTTTCCTGTCTGTGGCAGTATTTTTTTGCGCTCTTAACCTTAGGTATACACACAACCAACCAGCCCAATTAGCTACACAGCTTCTTAACGGGTGAGTTGGTGCATACGGAGCGTGAAACAGCGCGCCTAGGTGGCACGCGAAGTTGTTAAAGGAAGCACACACACACGCACACCACCACACATACACAGAGGTGCGGTGTGTGTGTGTGTGTGTGTGTGTGTGTGTGTGTGTGTGTGTGTTACTTGTAAGCTTTTGTACCATCTAGGCGCACAGTTTCACATTCAGTCAACTACTTTATCACATCCAGTTAGCAACTTTATTAACGGTAAAGCTGTTATGAGATCACAACATGGGTCACGTGCGCGCCGTAGTTATCGCGTCATCACCAGCCCCCGTAACGACAATCGCACGAAATAAGAAAAAGAAAGTCAGTAAGTGAAAAACACCCATGACGCAATGAGATTCGAACACTGGTCCTGTGTGCGCCAGTCCAGTATTCTATCACTGGGCCACTCTGGTGCTTGGAAATCTCTTGTAGATTGGCTCTAGGTAGGCTTGATGTCGGGAAATTAATTGCGCTAATGTGAGTATTAAAGCGTTATAGAACACCAAGGGCACAACCTGGTGTCAGATAAAGCGAATTGGGCAAGGAGTGGGTCGTATAATGCTGCAACCTTTTACAAAAACTTGATCTTGTTCACTATACCCACTGTGGGAGATTGTGGCGATTTCAAAGGCTTCTGGCATAATTCTACCCCATCGTCATCCACAACCCACAAAAATTGCACAAACTTATCTGCGATTGTGCAGCAAGTACCACGCGTTTGCAAAGAATTATCAAGGATGGCATAACCAATGCCAGCCTACTAAGCAATGAATAATGGCGTAGTGGGTGCACTGCAAGTGGGCTTGCAGCAGCTACCAAAAAAGTGTTTAAAAAAAGGCTCTTAAAGGTGCTCTTCTAGCGTTCGCTGTGAAAGTGCCGCGCGTTCCGCACAGGCCTGATGTTTTTGATATGACCAAGAGTGCATAACTCGCAATATAGGAAACTATTGCTGGTCCAGATATGCATTCGTCACTGTCCTTTTTGATAAAGAACGCTTCAGCGAATTCACAATGCCTTTTGTCGCTGATTTAAAATTTCCGGAGCCCTCCACTACGGCGTCTCTTAATCATATGGTGATTTTGGGACAGTAAACCTCACATATCAATCAATTTGTCGTAGATTTCTACGAACAGATTTTTTTAATAACCATTTGCGTACACCTAACAAAATATCTGAATATTATCGGATCTTAGAAAGAACAAATATATCATGAAAATTAGACTTCACTCACATCTCACAAATTTCACTTCAGTGTCTTCGAATGTGTATCCTCGGAGAAAGAGCGATGCAATGCCGGCATAGAACGTGAGAAGCGATATCGATTCCATATAGCTTATCCCACTTTAGTCCGCAAATATATTAGTGTGTGCGCTGTAATTGAAATAAAAAGACATTTTTTGCTAAAAATAACCACCGATAAAACAGCATAGCAATGACAGTTAAATTACGTTAAGTATCATGGTCGCCAGGACTCTGAATGCAGTTTAGATCAAAGTAAAGCACTACATCTCTTTAAATTACACGGAACTCAAGAACACTTCAGTAGGTGTATTTAGGTGCATGATAAAGAACCCGCGTTGAGAGAATACTCTCAGGGCCAGTAACTGCAGCTGCGCGCAAATACCACCGCCTATTTTTGGGCACTCAGACAACAAAATTTCTCTGATATTTCTAGAGATTCTCCAATGGAAATTATAAACCTCAAGGAAGTGCCGTAAGAGGTGAAAAAATTCTTTCTGTGAGCCTCACTTGTGTAGATTCAATGATTGTGGCCTCACATCAGGGTGTTAGTGACTCTGGTGTATGTCCTCCATTACATTAAATGTCTTCATTACCTTCATTACCCTAATTTATTTTATTTATTTTACAGATACTGCAGGCCCGTCTCGGGCCCTGGCAGGAAGGGCAAAAGTGTACTCATTGAGGCTAGCCATTTACGCACAGTGCCTTGAAAGGAAAAATAAACAGAAGAAAGACAATATCTGATTTACACAGCACCACTCAATCGTGAACATCTCGAAAAGATGAGGAAGTAATATGCAATATTCACACAACAAAGAAAACATACTTAAAATAGGCTAGCATCAATCCTGAAGACATTTGATTTCTTTTTGCTGTGCACTGATGATATTATCAGTGAGTTCAATTTGTTAATTGTGCGCGAAAAAAAAATGGGAAGTTGGATAGGTTAGTTTTGTTTCTGTATGGGGTTAGTGATTAATTATGCCGAAGTCTTGTTGTTCATGATGCCAATGGTGTCACGTAAAGGGCTCAGGGCAAAGTAGTAATTGTCAATTCTTCAAGTGAAACAGTAATTTTGTTCAGTCAATCTTTCTTTGTAATTGCAAAGGTGGGGTGTCATAGGGAATAATTAGTCGAGTAGGAAAGTCTGCTTGGCGTTATTTGTAATAAATAAATCCAACTGATTTTCGTTGAATGATTTCCAATGCTTCAACACAATTTTCTGTATGAGGGTCCTAGACAATGGATGCGTATTCCAGCTTTGGTCTTATAATGAACGAATATACAGAAAGTTCTACATCAGGTAGTGTGTGTTTCAACTTATGTCTCAAAAAGCACCACTTATGTAGGCAGAGGAACAAATGTTCCAAATATGGGTGTTCCAAATGAGTGTACTGGTTATTGTGACGCCGAGGTATTTGTAGAGCGGTACCTTCGTTAGCTGTACTGAAGGAAGGTTATAAGGAAAACGTGAAATGTTTGTCTTTCTACTCATATTCATGAATACCGTTTTGTCAGCGTTAAGTTGCATTTCCCACTCTTGGAACCACATACGCATGTCAAGTCAAGTTTATAACATATTTGCCATACGGTTACATGGTTGGAATAGTACAGAAGGAGGTCCCAAAGTGTCAGAAAAACTGACGGGGGGACCTCCTATGGCGACGTGAAAGGGGTATTTAAAAGAAAAAAGTACAGCAAAAGGTCCCAATTTGTGAGGAATTACTAATGAGTCTTATTACGAATAACAATACAATTATTACATACCATGATGGTGATACTACTGATATAATTAGACATGAAAATTACCTATAGCGAGGGATAAAACTAAAACAAAGCAAAATTAAATAACGGTGTATGACAGATGCAACTAGTATGTTTTGGAGGTCAGTATACAGCAATGCTTGATAGTTCTAACATTTCATTGCATTAAAAAGCAAGCAATTATCTGTGAAAAGGTTAATCCTAACTGTTTCAATAATGACCTGGACGATGACGTTGATGTATACGAGAGATTAAAGCTGGTCTAGTACGCTTCCTTGTAAGACTCCTGAGTTAACATGCAAGTGGTGCGAAAAATGAGTGTCAATATTCAGAAATTGTGTGAAGTTTGTAAGGTATGCTGAAACCCAAGCAACGCCCCGCCACGGTGGTCTAGTGGCTAAGGTACTCGGCTGCTGACCCGCAGGTTGCGGGATCAAGTCCCGGCTGTGGCGGCTGCATTTCCGATGGAGGCGGAAATGTTGTAGGCCCGTGTACTCAGATTTGGGTGCACGTTAAAGAACCCCAGGTGGTCAAAATTTCCGGAACCCTCCACTACGGCGTCTCTCATAATCATATGGTGGTTTTGGGACGTTAAACCGCACAAATCAAATCAAACACAAGCAACAATAAACTCAGGTAGACCTATAGTATTTAGCTTTAAATTTAGTTTTGTATGGCAAACAAAATCAAATGCCTTTCTAAAATTTCAAAACAATACGTCTACCAGGCCTTATTTATCTAGAATAGAGGCAGAACTATAGATGACTGTGGTTAGTTGAGTTACACCAGAAAGACCTTTCCTAAAACCATGCTGAAATTGAGGCAGTGCACTGTTATCATCAACAAATGACGTGATATAAGCAGCGATATGTTCAAGAAGCTTGCAGCCAGATGCGGTGAAAGATATCAGTCTCTAAATTCATAGTAATGCGAAGTCACCCGTTCTTCAGCACTGGTACAATCCTTGCCGTCCTCCGGTCCTCAGAAATTACAGCTTTCGTCAATAATTTCTCAAAAATAAAACTATATATGGAGCGAGCATGTCAGCATATAGGCGAAGGAAAATATTGGGCATTTTGTCAGGCCCAGGCGATGCTCTTGCCTTAAGGTTTAATAACATTGATTTAACGCCAGATAATGATTGAATTAAATTGAATTTTATTGGTCACACCTTTACAAAAAAAGTTTGCATACACTGCGTGGGTCCATAGCCATAGGTTAGTTTGGGTCCAAAAAGAAAAATTTTATGAGGGCATTTCGGAAAAGTGTAACTAAAAAGTTATACAATATCAATAAAGAATTAACTAAAGTTTTTACAATATAATGCAATAATAATAATGATACAAGATTTGTTTCAGTACAAGCGATATGATTCAGGTGTAAGGTTTCAATAGGTTGGAAGAGACACCGTAAAAATAAGTTATAACTTTTCAGAAATGCCTTGTTTATCAACGATGACGTCATCCTGTACAATGTGGTCGATGGACTTCTTACTTTTTGAAAGAAATTGAAAAAACTTTTGTGGTTAACCAGAAATAAAACTAGGCAGCGTGTGAATAAAGTAGTGCGTCATTGTGTTACTGATAGGTTGTTTTACAATTTTCTGATTATACTGTATCCTGCTCTAGTTGGAGCAATGTGATTTAAGTCTTTTAAATTTTCTTTTTAGCTGCAATTTACGTCTTGTAATCAAAAAGATTTTACGGCGTGTTTTATTAGTATAATTGGAACATAGTTTTCAAGGCAACATCTGAATATCTCAAGATCAATTCACATTGGCAACTGCGTTAAATTATTGTGAGGAGACCCCACATCTGGCACTGGTATATGAACACATGACTCAGCCATGCCTGCAGTACTGACCTGCACCGTAAGAGCCTTCATTGCTGGTCTAGACCCCTCGTAACATCTGCATCGCATTGAGAATCGTGAAATTAGATATGATGAAATTAACCTTTACTCACCTTGTAGATCACTGAATTCACTAGTTCTCACAATACAGCGTCTCTATAAAAAATGCATGAAGTGAAGTGTCCTGATAATAATAAATTACTTTGCAACGACTCTGCTTAAGATGCACACAGCAACTGAAAGAGGCATTTGTTTTTTAGGAGGAAGCGTCAGAAAGCTGTGCCCTTCAAGCCATGCCATGCCATGCCCTTCAAGTTGTGCAGGTTGTTTTATATGCCATGATAAATATACAACTCGGGACACATCATGTTTTTTCATGAGGTTCTGAGAAGCAACAAATGTGAAGGGAATACTCATAGGTCAGGTCCGCCATGCAAACAGCTAAATTTCTCAGTCATTTCTTTGCAATTACTTGTTTCGTTAGAGATATGACGAAGAACTAAAGGAGAGTATGTTGTATTTGATTGATTGGTTGATATGTGGGGTTTAACATCCCAAAACCACCATATGACAATTAGAGGCGCCGTAGTGGAGGGCTGCGAAATTTCGACCACCTGGGGTGTTTTAACGTGCCCCCAAATTTGAGCCCACGGGCCTGCAACATTTCTGCCTCCATCGGAAATGCAGCTGCTGCAGCCGGGATTCGATCCCGCGACGTTAGCTACTAGACCACCGCGGCGGGGCTATGTTATTTTTGTGTTTGCTGCTCAATCAACAAAACATGTCACGTTTGACAATGCATATTGTTCTTTTGAAGATATAAAGCATTAAACATTAAAGATGACAGCACATCACCGCCTTTTTCATGTCTTTCTGTGTGCTTATGTTTGAAGTTCAGCACAGGATATCTTTCAAAAAAAAAGGATATATCGTTGATGCCTCCACCTTGAGAGTCGATGAAACGCGTCCTTACAGAAGTAGTTGAAAGTTTACTGTACATTCATATGCGAGCTTGCACAATGTCCATTGGTGTTTTGCAGCTTTAACTCAGTTTAACGTGACTGCCCCCATGTGGATGATTGGTGGCATATATTCATCCCATAGACTACCGTTCATAATCAATGATAAACAAACCCTTGTTGCAGCTGTAGTAAATCGTGTGAGCGCACTTAGAAAGGGTGGTCTGACAGCCAGAAGAGCGCCGCTGATTCAACCGAGAACTGTGGATAAGGCTGCCATAGCGCGGCATGTTGAAGATCAATTTAACAGCAGGACCGTACTAGAGTGTACTAGAAGTGTTGAGTGGCGTGACCACGCCTCGCCACCTGATGCCTTCCGCGTTGCCCGTAGCGGCAGCGCTGCACTCGAGTAGTACTGAAATAGCCGCGCGCCGCGTACAGGAACTGCTATCCGCTTCGGCTCCTCTGGTGCGCTTTCTTGATGCAGATTCATTCGTACCTGCCCATTATTCATGTCTAGCACATGATGTCATAGCCCTTGAAGTACGACACGCCACTCTACTGAATTCGAGCTCCACAAAAGCCCTTGTGAGGGATCGAAAATAATTCAGAAAGGGTGTATCTTATATTGATTAACTTAACTCTTTCTTCGTTGGTTAGGCGTCTACAATATTCATAATAACTGAGCCAATTTATTGGGAGTTAGCAGTGCTCAGAGAGCTGTGATATTAAAAAATACCGTTTCAATCTCACGGAGAACCAGGAGGCCATTAGTAGAGAGGGGAGAGGAAGGGAATCTGAACCACCTACACCACGAAAGCATTTCGCGGTTTAACTTTTTAGGGTGTACTAAAATATTTACACGCATTCACAGCGACAACCAATTGCCAAAGTTAGTAGTTCTGCTGCACCCCCCTCTTTTAAAAAGAAATATAGATGCAATCTTTGCGCCGAAAGTTCACAGTTGGCGAAGCTGAATATAGCGGGTCTCTGTACAAATGCGCAATGTAAATTGCACCTTTTCGACGGTATGTCGTCTTAAAACTAGTTTAAGTTTAACGTGGTTGGACGAGAAATGCACTGCCTAAAAATAGTAGCTGTGCTAAGGGGCATTGCATAGATATTGATAATGGGGCGGTGACGTGTGACTTAAATGCTTATACCTGTGGATAAATATATATATTGTAAAGAAGAGGAAGTACTCCGGCGCAGAGACAGCAGCATCGAGTGTGCAGCAGCGGCTCGAGCTCGGAAATTGAGGCTGGTGCATCGCCTTCCAAGCCTTCCAAGCACCAACCTTTCTGCTTAATAAATCTCCTTTATAATTGGTGGAGACGTGCCGGGTACCGTCCCTTACACCTTCCCGCTACCATCCTGGAGCTCCGTTCTCGACGGCTACCTTCTGCTATGCCGGACGCCGATCAGCAGACGCTTCCATCTCTTCCGGCCACCTGTCCAGGCAGTGTTCCTCAGCGGGAGCCTCCAATCTTCAGTGGAACAGATGACAACGACGTTGAAGAGTGGCTCTCGACTTTCGAACGGGTGAGCGCTTTAAAGAGATGGACGGACGCGGACAAGTTGACACGCGTTTCGTTCTATCTCGCGGGTGTAGCCAGCCTTTGGCTTAGAAACCACCAGGCAGACGTCCGAACGTGGCCGCAATTTAAAACGTCGATTGTAGCAGTCTTCGATCGACCTGCCGTCCGAAAACTTCGTGCCGAGCAACGTTTACGCACACGCGCACAAGAAACGGGTGAAACCTTCACAAGTTACATAGAGGACGTCGTCGATGTGTGCAGACGCGTGAACGCCGAAATGACGGAAGCTGAAAAATGTAAGCACATCCTCAAAGGGATTGACGACGACGCTTTTCAAATGCTCTTGGCCAAAAACCCGACGACTGTTAACGACGTAATTAGCCTCTGCCAAAGCTACGATGAATTGCGGAAGCAGCGAGCTCTGACAAGACGTCCTCCAGCGCACGATTTGGCATCGCTGTCTAGTGTGATCAGTGGTCATGAACACGCGTCACTAATAGCCGAAATAAAAGCATTTGTGCGCGAAGAAGTTGCACGACAGCTTTCCTTGGTGCCTTTCACACCAGAAGCTACCGCGACTTTACCATCGTCTCTACGTGACGTCATTCAAGGAGAGGTCGCCGAGGCCTTACCAGCTGCTCGCGAGCCTAATCTTGTGGCTGCTCCCCTCACCTACGCCGCGGCTGCAGCCATGCCAACTCGCAAGGCGCCTGCGCCTCCGTTCCAGCCTCGCGCGAGCTATCCCCCAGCTCCAGTTCACTGGACCAGCACTAACACCGCCAACCCGTGGCGCACCCTCGATAATCGCCCGATATGTTACGCTTGTCGATACCCCGGACACGTCGCAAGGTATTGTCGCCGCCGGACGCATATCACCAATGAAAACCGCCGTGAGCCTTTCTTCCCGCTTGACTCCAACGCGCGATACGGTTCCTCCACTCCAATGCCAGCCCGCTACCAGGACGACCACCGCCCTCGGCCGGGACGTCTTCGCTCGCCCTCTCCATGCCGCCGCTCGCCTTCTCGTATGCGTCGACGGCCCGCACCTAACGAGGAGGAAAACTAGACGACGCAGTTCCTGAGGCAAGAACTGCGCAAGTTTCGGTTTGCCCAAGTCCTCATTTGTCACCTACCAATGTTATTGATGTGTTCGTCGAAAATATCCCTACTGTCGCTCTTGTAGATACCGGTGCAGCTGTTTTGGTTATAGATGCTGGATTTTGCCGCTCAATTCGTAAGGTTACGACGCCTTTCTCCGGATTATCGCTTTGCACAGCCAGTGCTCAACCTGTTCAACCGACCGCAGTATGTACAGCCCGCGTGACAATTCAGGACGTTCTGTATACGATAGAGTTCGTGGTTCTTTCATCATGCTCCCATAATATTATTTTGGGATGAGACTTTTTGTCGCGTCATAACGCCGTAATCGACTGTGCTAGGGCTGAGGTCGAATTTTGCTCACTGGATGACCAAGCGTCCGTCGACACCCAGTTTGCCGCTAAACTTGTCGTTAGCGATGACACCTACATCCCTCCATGCTCTTTTGCGTTCGGGCCAGTTTCATGCAGCGCCATATCCGACGGCACGGTCTTCTTCACACCATCTCCAATATTCGTCGCCCGAAGAGCTCTCCCCCTGCCTTTTGCTGCTCTCGATCTTGTAGAAGGGTCAACCACAATGCCAATTTATAATCATGAGTCGTCGTCTTTATCCCTACTTTGTCGCGAGTGCCTTGGCCACGTCGAGACAATCAGTTCTTCCAGAGTTATATCCCTCCCCGATGAGGTGCCTTCTACCTCCGTCTGTGAACTGGCTGTCGTCTCAGCGCCTGACTCAACGTCGGCAAACATATTTCAACCATTCATCGCTGCAGATTTGACATCTTCGCAGCGTTCACAACTCCTCACTATTCTTGAGAGCTACCGCCACTCTTTCTACGTTGAACAAACATCTCTCGGCCGTGCCTTAGCAGTAGAACACCACATCGACACTGGGTCCCACTCGCCGCTGCGACAACGACCGTATCGCGTGTCCGCTACAGAACGCCGCGTCATTGCTGACCAAGTAGACGACATGCTTCGCAGAGGCGTCATTCGACCTTCACAGAGCCCATGGGCGTCTCCGGTGGTTCTCGTAAAAAAAAAAGACGGTTCTATTCGTTTCTGTGTCGATTTCCGGCGATTGAACAAGATCACGCTGAAGGATGTCTATCCACTACCGCGCATTGACGATGCTTTGGACAGTTTGCAGGGTGCCGAGTTCTTCTCCTCGTTAGACTTGCGGTCAGGCTACTGGCAGGTGCCTATGGCGGAGGCCGATCGCCCCAAAACCGCTTTTGTCACGCCAGACGGTTTATATGAATTCACCGTCATGCCCTTCGGACTTTGCAATGCACCTGCAACGTTCGAACGAATGATGGACAACATCCTGCGTGGACTAAAATGGAAGATATGCTTGTGTTACCTCGATGATATCGTGGTCTTCGCCCCTAACTTTGACACACACTTACGTCGCCTTCAGCACGTCCTTACTTGCTTAACTAACGCCGGTTTGCAATTAAACCTCAAAAAATGTCAATTTGCCATGCGTCAACTGAACATTTTGGGCCACGTTGTTTCCAAGGAAGGCATCCTCCCGGATCCCGAGAAATTGCGAGCTGTTACGGCGTTTCCTAAACCTGCCACCATCAAAGAACTTCGAATTTTCATCGGCTTGTGTTCGTATTTCCGACGATTCGTCCGAAACTTCGCGTCTATTATATCACCTCTCACGCAACTTCTCAGCAGCTGTAAAGACCTCTTATCGTGGTCCCCTGCCTGCGACGAGGCTTTCTTCACCATGCGACGGCTTCTCACGACGCCACCCATTCTACGCCATTTCGATCCTGAAGCTCCAACTGAAATCCACACCGACGCCAGTGGTGTAGGCCTGGGTGCTGTGCTCGCACAGCGTAAACCGGAACATCGGGAATACGTCGTGGCATACGCCAGTCGCACACTTACCAAGGCTGAGAGCAACTACAGCGTCACAGAAAAGGAGTGCTTGGCCATTGTGTGGGCCCTCGGAAAGTTTCGCCCATATCTATATGGTCATTCTTTTGATGTCGTGACCGACCACCACGCGCTGTGCTGGCTTTCGACGTTAAAAGACCCATCTGGCCGCCTCGCTCGCTGGGCGTTGAAAATTCAAGATTACGACATACGCGTGGTTTATCGGTCAGGACGGAAGCATGCTGACGCCGACGCCCTTTCCCGTTCCCCCCTGTCCCAGAATGCCACAGCTGACTCCGCTTGCAATTCCACATTGTCATCGCTTGACTTTGACACCATTGCTATGGAACAACGCAATGACCCGTGGACTGCGTCTCTCCTCAATCATCTCTCCGACACTTCTGAACTCCCAAAGACGCGAACGCTCCGGCGCCAAGTTCCACACTTCTCGATACGTGACACGCTTCTCTATCGACGTAACTACGCACCAGAGGGACGCAAGTGGCTGCTCGTCGTTCCACGAACCCTGAGGTCGCAGATTTGTTCCTCTTTTCACGCTGACCCACAATGTGGCCACGCAGGAGTCTTCAAAACCTACGAAAGGCTTCGACATCGCTACTACTGGCGTGGCATGTATACCTTCGTCCGCAACTTCGTCCGCTCATGTGCCGAATGTCAGCGCCGAAAATCTCCGCCACACGCCTCCGCCGGTGAACTGCAGCCTTTACCATGCCCTTCCCGACCCTTCGAACGGGTTGGAATAGATATTTATGGGCCACTTCCATTGACTCCGACTGGCAACAGGTGGATAATAGTTGCTATCGACCACCTAACGCGCTATGCTGAGACCGCTGCTCTTAAAACGGCTACAGCACAGGAGGTTGCCACTTTCCTACTGCGTCATTTTGTGTTGCGTCATGGAGGCCCTCAAGAACTCCTCAGTGACCGCGGCCGCGCCTTCTTGTCCGAGGTCATTGAAAAATTGCTCGCTGAGTGTGCTATTGTACATCGCACATGTACCGCTTACCACCCACAAACCAATGGGGCTACCGAGCGCTTTAATCGTACTCTCGGTGACATGCTATCTATGTATGTGACGCCTGACCACTCTAACTGGGACTTAGTTCTCCCATTCATTACATACGCCTATAATACGGCAACGCAAGCGACAACAGGCTTCTCCCCTTTTTACCTCCTCTACGGCCGTCACCCCTCCCACACCATTGACACCATTTTGCCCTATCGACCAGACGCGTCCGAGTGCCTACCGATCTTGGACGCCGCCAGGCACGCAGAAGAATGCCGCCAGTTAGCTCGTCGCTTTACCTGCGATGACCAAAACAGGCAAAAAGCAATTCGTGATGCCCAGACCTCAACTCCTGTTTTTCTTCCGGGTTCTCTTGTATGGCTGTCAGTGCCGCATCGCACACCTGGGCTCTCTTCCAAACTTCTGCCAAAGTACGATGGGCCATATCGTATTGTCGAACAAACTTCGCCAGTAAACTACCTCATTGAGCCTCTTACGTCACCATCAGACTTGCGACGTCGCAGCCGCGAGGTTGTACACGTCCAGAGGCTCAAGCAATACCACGGTTCAACGCCGCCTGCCCAGGACTAAGTCGCCAGGATGGCTCCTTTTTTCTCCGTGGGGCCATTGTAAAGAAGAGGAAGTACTCCGGCGCAGAGGCAGCAGCATCGAGTGTGCAGCAGCGGCTCGAGCTCGGAAATTGAGGCTGGTGCATCGCCTTCCAAGCCTTCCAAGCACCAACCTTTCTGCTTAATAAATCTCCTTTATAATATATATATATATACATATATATATATATATATATTTATTTATTTATATATATATATATATATATATATATATAGGCAGGCATAGTGGTTTAGTGGCCGTAGCGTTGCATATAGTCAAGTAGATCCTCCGTGATTGGTCACAACGCGGTTTATTTCGACGTTTCAGCCTAGAGTCTGGCCGAAATGTCGAAATAAACCACGTTGTGACTGCTCACGGAGGATATACTTGACTATATATATATATATATATATATATATATATATATATATATATATATATATATATATATATATATTTATTTATTTATTTATTTATTTAATTATTTATTTATATATATATATACATGAGTGTGTGTGTTTACAGTGTGTACATATACAAATTAAATTTTACACGTTTGACATTTAATAATACAACTACACTTATAATACAAAACATCTTCATAAATTTGCTGGGTTTCAATGGCGTTGCTCGTATTGAGTATTTGGAAAGCAGCACAATTTAAGCTGTCGATACAATATTAAAACTGGTCACAATGAATTTACGCAAATTATTAGACGGGTTATATTTACGAATGAGATTTTATTGATTTATGCGGTGTTTTTGTTATGTTTATTATGAAATGGGCTTATCAGAAAAAAATAATTATTACCTTCCGCAAAACTTGCATGATAAGACTGAGTCGTTACCGATATAAATGTTGTAACAACGCTACTTGTACTCGGGTTTCTCGTGAAACCATCCAGTGTACGTAGGCCAATATAAAGAACACTGTGCTCTGGGTATCGTAGAGACTGCCGACGAAACAAGCGTATAATTTAATCTTGGCTTTGATACTTCTCTCTTTGTAGTTCCCCAGCAGCCCCTTGTGATGTAACACAGCTCAAAGCCCTGCTTGAGTGAGAAGCTAGACAGATCCGTGCAAATTCCGATTGAGTTTTTTTAATGCGAAGAATTTCTTAGCGAACTTCCGCGATTTTCAGCGTATCTATCTATATATCTATCCATCTATCTATCTATCTATCTATCTATCTATCTATCTATCTATCTATTTATCTATCTATCTATCTCTCTAGCCACCACACGACTTTCAGTTCTCCTGGCCGTTTCGATAATGGTATCGATACAAAACATGGTATGGCATAACATGAGTGTATGAAGAACATATTTGACTAGTCATAACATGAAATCATGACATGCATGTCATGAATGTCATGATTTACTTTTCATTGTCCTGCAGCTCTTGCGGTGGTTTCGTTAACATGGCATGTTGCAAAACTGGTATGGTATCCGACGATTGCATGGCGAGCACAAGCGACAGACCCTAACATTAAAATCATAACCTGCGTGTCATGTAACAACATGACTACATGCCACGCTTATGATGCGCTTGCAGCCGTTTCGCTACCGCTACATATACCAAATTCGGTATTACAGTACGTCGATCGATCGCAAAGGTATGTGACTGGTGCAAACATGATAATCATGAGATGCGTGTCATGTAACAACATAACTACATGCTAAGCTCATGATGCGCTCACTGCCATTTCGCTAGCTTCACATGTACAAAACTTGGTATTACGCCACGCGAACGGACGACATAGGTAAATGACACATTCAAACATGATAATCACGACATAGACCGCCAGGTGGCGCCGTTTTGTTTGGCTGGCCGCATACAGTGCTCCAATTTCACGTGTTCTTGGCCCGTTGCCGGGCCCCGCCCGTGTCTGGACAAGCTCACTATTCCTTCTAGAAGACTTCCGGGACACGCCGACACCATCCGGGCCTCGGTCCGACCCTAGGCTGGCCCTCCAGGCCCCTTCAAAAGTACGAAGTGGCGCGGTGCCACGCTAACCCTAACGCGCCGCGCCTGCACCTCCCCGATACAGCGTCCAGCCCAGCACTCGACACCAACGACAACTGACACCCTGTCGGTAAGCCCAGCCTACTACGGTCGTACCCCTGATACAGCCGTGCCTCCGCTGTCAACATCTGGCAATGTCACCAGCCCCGCGCCGACAACATTACAGCAACAGGCCGCGTTCCTCAACAGCGCGCACGGTCCAGCAATGTGCAACGCTGGTGGCGTCTCTGCTACTCTCAGCTTAATAGCCACGCAAACGCCGGAGCCCGAGAGCCATAATGCAGCGTTGGCGTTGCAATCAACCATGCCTGCTGCTCTCCCCACCTTATCTGCGTCTGGCCTACCCATTGGAAATTCCGAGTCTGTCGACAAGCGCGTTTCGACGGTGGTCAGCTCGACACCAATGACAACTGACGCCCTGTCGGTAGGCCCAGCCTCCTACGGTCGTACCGCTAATACAGCCGTGCCTCCGCTGTCAACATCTGGCAATGTCACCAGCCCCGCGCCGACAACAATACAGCAACAGGCAGCGTTCCTCAACAGCGCGCACGGTCCAGCAATGTGCAACGCTGGTGGCGTCTCTGCTACTCTCAGCTTGATAGCCACGCAAACGCCGGAGCCCGAGAGCCGTAATGCAGCGTTGGCGTTGCAATCAACCATGCCTGTAGCTCTCCCCACCTTATCTGCGTCTGGCCTACCCATTGGAAATTCCGAGTCTGTCGACAAGCGCGTTTCGACGAGCGTCGTTCCTTCCATCGCCGAAGTTTTGCCTTCCATCACTTCAGCTGACGACTTATCGACGGAAATGAACTTCACGGCATCGCAGGTCAACGCAGACAATACGCCATCCCCTGAAGGCAGCTGGAACACCGTTAGTGCCAATCGAAAACCTGCCTCGACCACCCGCCCCCGCTCCGAGCTCATCACCGTCGGAATCCAACTTCCACCTGGAACACTCACGCCGAAACTTCCTCTCTATGACTTGCTTTCTACCATCATAGCCGCCGCAAATCTCTCTCCCAAGACCATTGCGGAGGTCACCCTTCAAGCCAAACCTGCTCAGAGCCTTGTGTTTCTGAAAACGCACTCACCTCTCACTGCCCACCTCCTACTCTCCCTCACAAATCTGGAACTTAATGCTAAGCCGATCACCATTAAGCTCTATGCCCCTAGTCCTCCAATATCATGTCTCGGTGTCATACACAACGTCGGTGGTCACTCCACAACATCTCAGCTCGTGCATGACCTCGAATCCTTTACTTCAGATATGCTCACGGCACGTATGATGGGCTCCACTGAATCCGTTCTAATAACATTTGCTGGAACCATCATCCCTCGCTTTGTGTACTTCAAACACGTGTCTTTCCAATGCCGTCCACATAAACCTAAGCCCCCTACTTGCACTCGGTGCCTTGCTATAGGACACCGTGCTCATCAATGCCCCCAACACAGCGTTCCGGCCAAGTGCCGCCGCTGTGCATCTCCTCTACCAGCAGATCCCGATGCTCACATTTGCGCCCAACCCTGGTGCATCCATTGCCAAGTCAACACCCACTCATCTCTCGACCCCACCTGCCCCTACCTTCTATCTAAGCAACGCGACTGCGCCAAAGCAGCTTTTCTCCGTCGCACAGTCATGCGCCGAGCCACTCAGCCTTCGCCACCCTCCTCTTCAGCGCATGAGTTCCTATCACCTCCCACAAAATCCCCCCCCCCAGGCTCATACGCCGCTAAGGTTAAGGTAACACCTCCCATGTGCATTTCTTCATCAAACACACCTTCATCATCTTTAAGTAACGAGAACCGCTCCTTCTATCGGCGACTGGCTATGTTGAAGCGCAACCAGCGCGTGCAACAACGCGTCTCACATGAGCTACAACAGAAAATACTCGCACTGACGCGGACACTCGTAACTACCACATCCTCTCTTACCTCTCAACTCACGGAGCTAAATAAGCAACTCACCACACTCACCGCCCCGACCTTCAGATCCCACGTAACCAAATTGGCCAACATGGTCGAAACCACCACCACAGCGCATCACACTCGTTTGGTCCAGCTGGAAAATTCAATTGTCCGGATTCTTACGACCCTCGAAACCAATCTAAGACACTGAAATCTTTCACCTATATGCTTAAGTCCCTGCAAGAGTCGCTTCCCTTGGCAAAAAAAAAGGAACGCGCACGCGTAGGCGCTTCATTTACTTCAAAGACCTAGATGGCGCGTGAAAAGGACCTCGATATTTTGCAGTGGAACTGCCGCAACTTTCGTCGTAATGGGACCCCTCTCCACCAATATCTTCTCACCCGCCAAACATTACCCCATTTTCTCCTTATACAGGAGACTCGGGCGGCCCTTGCCGTCCCGGGCTACCGTGCATATCACGCTACGACGGGAAAGCCACTTGCGTCTATTTATGTACGCAATGACGTTCTCGTTGAACCACTAGACGTACCCTCCCCCCTCCTGAAACATCTAGTTGGTGTGGTCTATTAACAACCATCTACCCGTATTTCTCTCGCTCTTATGTCCTTTTACAACCCCCCTGTCATCCTCTTTGTTTAGTGCTCTTGGCGAATTCCTGCACTCCCTTTCATCGACCACCCATATCCTTCTTGGGGGTGACATTAATGCACCTCATAGGCACTGAAGTTATCCTCAAACACTCAAACCAGGTCGCCTTCTACACTGCCTCGCCCAGGAACGCCATCTCACCCTTCTTAATACTCCTGACACCCCCACTCGAGCGGGCACTGTTTCACAGCGTTCCACTACACCAGATCTCACGTTCTCTCTGAGTTCCCTTCCTGTTCACTGGCAGGTGTCCGCTGAAAATCTTTTCTGTGATCACTTTCTCATACACATCACCTCCCCTCTTTCCCACAATAGGCGGAAACAACAAGTCGCTCACACTGACTGGGAATCATTCCGTAATAAACTTTTGTCTGACTCATTTAAAACTTACGACGGACTGGACGTCGCGGATCTCCGCAGCAATGACATCCTGTAGTCGCCGCGCTCGTTTTCAACTGCCCATTCCTGACCCTGATCCTCACTTCCTCCGCTTATTGGATTGGATTGAATAAACTTTTATTTGGTCCTCCAAAACACAGATCACTGTGTTGCGGGCAGCTCCCACGTGGGGACTGAGATGCCAAGCTCCTCAGCCGCCTCGCGGGCTTGGTGGACAGCCCAGAGCTGATCTGCCAAGGACGAGCTGCGAATTGCCGCCTCCCATCTGGCAGAGGTGACGTGCGATAAATGAGCGAATTTGGTGCACTGCCAGAGCATGTGTTCTAATGAAGCTATTTCCCCACAATGTGGACAAAGATTACTTGGGTATAGGTCAGGGTACATGATGTGTAACATTTTCAAAGTAGGGTACATCCGCGTTTGCGAAAGCCTTAATGTAAGTGCTTGGGGCCGGGTTAGATTTTTGTGAGGTGGAGGGAAAATCCTTCTAGACAGGTAGAAATGTTTAGTGAGCTCGTTATATGTTGTAAGAATTTCCCGGTTATCCCCTTCACTGGTAGAACGCATCCCCGGTGAGGCGCGGTTGGAGAGTTCTCGCGCCGCCTCGTGTGCTGCTTCGTTGAGATTGGGAGGGGAATCGTTGATTTGTCCAAGGTGAGCTAGGAACCAACTCAGAAGATGATGTGTTATGTTCTTGCCTTGCAGTATTTTCAGCGTTTGTTCACAGACCGTCCCCTTGGCGAACGCCCGTAGTTCTGCCATGGAATCACTGTAGACGACTTCAATGTTATCCATCTTGAGTGCTAAGGCGATGGCCACTTGTTCCGCAATGATTGGGTTTTTCGTCCTGACCATCGCTGAGTTGACGACATGGCCAGCCCCATCGACTACCACTGCCACAAACGCTTTCCCATTGGCGTAGGAAGCCGCGTCAACAAATACGACCCCTCGTTCCTCGTTTGAGACTTGACGAAGTATAGTCCTGGCTCTCGCTACTCTTCTTCCAACGTTGTGTTCTGGATGCATGTTTCTCGGTATAGGAGATACCGTGATAGTCTCCCTGATGTTGTCAGGGATATTATTGTAATTGCGTCTGATTGCTATTGGGTGTTGGCCCAGCTCCTGCAGGATCATTCTCCCCGACCTTGTAGTAGATAACCTTGCAAACTGTGCTCTCTCTTGGGCTTCTGCTATTTCTTCGAGCGTGTTGTGTATGCCAAGCTCAAGCAGACGCTCGGTGCTGGTATGTATGGGTAGGCCCAGGACCTTCTTGATAACTTTCCTGAGGAGCACATTCAGTGTCTCGGACTCTGCTCTTGACCAGTTATGCATTGCTGCCTCGTATGTGAAGTGACTTAGAACAAACGCATGCATCAACCTGATGAGGTTGTCTTCCTTGATCCCATTTCTTTTGTTGGCCACTCTGCGTATGAGGTGCACCGCACTGTCTGTTCTCCGAGTCAACTTGGCTATAAATTTGCTGTTGGCGCCGGTAGACTCTATCAGCATTCCCAGGACTTTGATGGAGTCGACCCTCTGGATGGCATCCCCTTGATTTGTACGGAGATGGATGTCTATCTGGTTTAACAGCTTCCATCCCCTGGGCTTCGGTCCCCGGCGTGCAGTCCGATAAAGCAAAAGTTCTGACTTACTCGAGGAGCACTTGAGCCTGGAAGGGCGAAGATAGTCTTCTACGGTGTCAATCGCCTCTTGCAGAGCGCTTTCAATCTGCCCCTCGCTTCCACCTGTGCACCAGATGGTAATGTCATCTGCGTAGATGCTGTGCTTCAATCCTTCAATGCTCGATAATTTATTTGACAGTCCAATCATGGCAATGTTGAACAGCATTGGTGAAATCACTGCCCCTTGTGGCGTGCCCCTTGCTTCTAGTTCGATTGCTGCGGTCTCGATATCTGCAATCTTCATCACGGCTTTCCGATCTGTAAGAAAGGACCATACGTAGTCATAGAAGGCTTTCCCTAGACCAAGCTTGGAAATTGCTTCGAGTATGAATGAGTGGTGGATGTTGTCAAACGCTTTTTCTAGATCTAGGCACAGAATGGCTCTCACGTCTCTGGTTTCATTGTCAATGACCTGGTGTTTGATAAGCTTCAATGCATCTTGTGTGGATAGCCCTGCCCTGAATCCAACCATATCGTGTGTATATATGTTGTTATCTTCCAATTACTTGTTTATCCTGTGCAGTATGGCATGTTCTGCGACCTTGCCGATACATGATGTCAAGGATATTGGCCTCATGTTGTCCAAGTTAGGGGGCTTTCCTGGCTTAGGAATAAGGATCGTGCTGGCCAGCTTCCACTGCTCTGGCACCCTGCCTTCTTTCCATGCTGAATTGATCATATCCCTCAGTGTTTCAATTGAATCGTCATCAAGGTTACGCAGGGCCTTGTTTGATATACCGTCCGGGCCAGGGGCCAACCTGCCGTTGAGATCATGCAAGGCTCTTCTGATCTCCTCGATGTTAAAGTCGCCCTCAAGACCTGGATTTGGCGTGCCCTGGTACTGTCTACTTGGTGGTGCCAATCCTCTTTTGATTGGGAGGTACTTATGCACGAGCTGCTGGACAACTTGCTGTTGTGTAGTGCGCCCTATCTCTTTATGCAAAACTCGAGCGATAACATGCTTTTGATTTGTTTTGGTGGTGTTTTCGTTGAGGAGATGCTTTAACATATTCCATGTCTTGCCATTGCGCATCTGACCATCGACGTAGTTGCAGATTTCGTCCCATTGCTGCCTCGATAGTGCGCGACAATGTTCCTCGACTGATCTGTTTACCTCAGCTATCTTCTTCCTCAGTCTTCGGTTCAGGCGCTGACCCTTCCAACGGTTCAGTAGTGCTTGCTTTGCCTCAAGAAGATGAGCGAGCCGGCTATCCATTCTTTCAACCGGAAAATCTGTGGTAATGGTGGAGGAGACAGATTTGATGTCATCTTTAATCTGTTTGACCCACTGCTCCAAGCCTTGTCTGTGGCCATCTTGTTCTCTTTCCATCCTTATCTTCCTGAACTTATCCCAGTCTGTGAAGTGAAATTCTCTCTGCTTTTTACGCTCCACGGAGAAGGTAGTGGCAAGAATGCAGTGGTCACTCCCTAGGTCTACAGCAAGGTTCATCCACTGGGCCTTCTTGATGTTCCTTACAAATGTAAGGTCCGGGGTGGAATCCCTGCAGCAAGATGTACCAAGCCTTGTTGGTAGGCTGGGGTCTGTGATTAGGATGAGATCAAGTTCACTGGCACTTTGCCAAAGTCGATTTCCTTTCCCAGTGTTGTACTTGTAACCCCATGTATGATGAGGGGCGTTGAAATCACCTGCTATGACGAGTGGACATTTCCCGGCGATATTAACAGCTTTCTTTAGAACCGTCTTGAACCCTTGCTTTTGTTCCTTTGGACTGCTGTATATATTCAGAATGAAAATGCTCTGACGGTTGCTGGTACCCGGCACGATCTCTACCAAGACGTGTTCCAATCGGCCTGCTTCTATCTTGAGGTCGTGGGTTATGTGCGTTAGTTTGTTGCATACGAAGGTGCAGACTCCCCTCCCTTCAGTATCCCCTATTACAGGCCGGAATCCAGGCAACGTTGCTTGCGGGGAAAGGGTCTCTTGTAATAATATAATATGAGGCTTTTCTTCGCTGCTCCTGATATACTGCTGCAGGGTTGCCTTCTTTTTAAGGTAACCTCTACAGTTCCATTGCCAGATACGAAATGCTTCACGTAGCGCTGCCATCATGGTTATTACATAAGCGGCCAGAGCCTGATGCTGCACCTGTCGACAGGTTTGGTACCACTAGTATTGGTGGCCGAAGGGGTGAGCTTGGTGCATGAGGAGGCCTTGCTGTGTTGTGCAGATCTGCTTCGAGCTTTGTAATGCGCAAAGTCATATGCTCTTCCAGTGCCGCCACGCTTGATTGTAGCCTACCCATCTGCTCGCTAAGATTGGCTACTACTTTGCTGAGCGTGTCAAACACCTCTTTCATATCTGACATGGTCGTTTGGTTGGCTTCCACGTGTTCTGCCATGACTGCCCTCTTTTTCGCTGTTCTCGAGTCCCCCACGTTTTCAGCCACAGGGACATCAACTGACTGAGGCATTGGCTGTGAAGATTGCGCGCTGGTTAGCTTAGTGAGAAGAATTTTTATTTCCTTCAACTCAGCTGATAGCCTCTCATTCGATTTTGTAAGTCTCGCGTTTTCTTGCTCTAGCTGTGCAATTCTATCATGCTCTGGCAGATTACCTGTCATCACCTCTGCCCCGCCGTAGCGCACTCGCTCAGTCCAGCTGCCTTTCGAAGTAACTGCAGGCGTCCTCCCCGGGTGTGAAGCCGTGATATCGAACTGAACGCCAGGCAGCTGGCCATTCGGGTGCCGCCCAGGCTGATCCCGACCCTGATGGTGACCTTGAGAACTCGAGCGCCCCCGTGATTGGGAGCGGGCCTTGGGTCTAGAACCTCTTCTGGAACGCGACCTCCCCCTGGAGTGGGGCCGCCTTTCCTGTTCTTGTGTAGTCGGGATGCTCTGGGTCCCGTAGGCTGGAATAAGCTGCTTGTCATTGATGTCTGGACTCGATGTGATTGATGCGTCCCGGGCTTCTGCGGCTGCTCGCGATCTTTCCCAACCTCTGCGTCTGACGACGTATGGCACTAAGAACCTGTTCTTCCACTCCTTGTCTGCCGTGGGATGGTGACCGTCGCACAGCCTGCATCTTGGATTGCACTGGTGCAGGCTCTCTGGGTTCTTGATCTCGAAGCCTCTGCAGATTGTTTCAGCTGGGTTCGGACAGACGTCAGACCGATGTCCCAGCTTTCCACAGACGTAACAAATATCGATGTTCTTACGGTAAAGGGAGCACTGCAAAAGTGAAGGTCCATATCTCACGAATCTGGGCACCTTGTGTCCTTCGAACGCTATGATGATTGTCCTGGTGTCCTTGATTCTCTTCTCCTGCAGCGCGAGCGGGTTGTTCGCGTTCACAATCTTTCGGGTCAAAATGTCCTGAGTATCGCTTACGGGGATCCCGCGAATCACTCCTTTACAAGTGTCGTGGGGTGCCGCGGCGTACGCGCTAACCTCGAAAACTTTGCCTCCAATGTCAATTTGCTTGACCTTGAGGTATCTTGAAGCTCTGTCTTGGTCCGGGGTGCTTGCCACCATAATGTTCTGCTGCAAGTTGGAACAGATGATGTCCTGCATGGCCTCTTCCTCTTTGACGCCGGCCGCCAGTACTATCGCGTCTGCCACGGCTCCAGTGCCAATTCTCGAGATATTTAATCCTCCACGTGGTCGTAGCACAATTTTGCTGAAGTCCTTAGGCAGTGGCGGCATGCATCCAGCTCGCACGATTGTATGCTTGGTGTCATACCTACTGCGACTGGCTCGAGCGTCTCCCGCAACGCCGGCCTCTGTCGAACCCTTGGCAGCAGGAACGCTAACCGCGGCTTGCTTATTCCTTGAGCGTCTCGTTTCGGCTTCCTTCCAACCCATTTCTTCCGTGCAATCCTCTGGAGAGATGTCCTCTCCATCTACTTGGTATTCCATTCTCAGTTGCAGATACTGGAACGCGCAGAGCGTTGAGTCGCGTTGGCGCCGGGCCGGCGCATCGGCGACAATCGCCTCCTTGGTTAGGCCTAAATCCGCCGGTGGCGTTGCCGTGTAAAAATGTCCCAAAAAACGGTTTAAAAGTCCACTCACCGGCACAAAGGTGGTATCTGCTGATTTCTTGAGAACTTAGGCACACGATGAAAGTAAAAACTCGGCGACAAATTCGTGAATACCACAGGAAAGCATTCTTGAAAGCAGGAGCCGATCTTCGCGCGTCCGCACTGGTCGGCACCTAGAGCGTCTCCACCTTCCTCCGCTTATGGCAACGTCATCAACGTTTGAAACGCGCTCTCCGCTCCCAGCCACACAACGTCCAACTTTCCTTCCGAATTGATGCTCTGCGGGCTGAAATTATCGCTTACGACACTTCTCTCGAGCACTCTCGTTGGAACACGCTGTATGACGGCCTTGACTCCGCACTGTACTTGCGCTCTACATGGTCTTTGTTTAGGTCTCTCTTAGGTACCAAGCCTGCCGTTGCTCCCACCCTAGCTAAAGCTCTCGCTCAAGGAACTCCATCTGATCCGTTTGAAAATTTGAAATCTCTGTATCTCCCTCCCCCCTCACACCTTCCTACCCAGATTACTGTGGCGAAGCTAACCCAGACCTGGACCACCCATTCACGCTCAGGGAGCTGGAAGCTGCCTTAGTTACTCAATCTACCCGCTCGGCACCCGGTGAGAATAACATATACTACATTACGTAATCTCCCCGACAACGCGAAGGAATTTCTTTTACACACATTCAACGAAACATGGAACAGCGGCTGTCTTCCAAGCTCTTGGACATCATCTCTAATTTGCATGATTCCGAAGCCGGACAAACCTCCATCTCTCTCTAGCCTTAGCCATATCTCTTTGACGTCATGCGTTGGCAAGACTCTTGAGCGAATGGACTTGACTCGACTGTCTGATTTTATTGAGGCGAAAGCGTTTTTTCCCTCCTTGTCTTATTGGCTTCCGACACCACGTTTGTGCGCAGGACATGTTCCTTGTTCTTCAGCATACTTTTCTTTCACCTTCTCGTAGTCAGATCCATGCGCTTGTAACCGTCGATGTACGGAAGGCATTCGATGGCGTGAGTCATGACCGCATACTCACTCAGCTCTCCTCCCTGTCACGTAGCTCCCGCGTGTATTCTTACATCCGATCATTTCTTTCTAATCGAGTTGCTCGCTTTAGAGTCGATACTCATTTGTCTAACCCACACTCCCTTACCCGCGGCACTCCTCAACGTGCCGTACTATCTCCTACTCTATTTAATATGGCTATGGCCCCCCCTTGCCTCCCAACTGTCCCAAATACCTGACCTCCACCATATATTTTTATGCTGACATCACTCTCTGGTGTATGTCTGGATGTCCCGGCCACGTGCATGATACTTTGCAACGTAGCCTGGACCTTATCGCTTCCTTTCTCGTTACTGCTGGCCTGTCCCCTGCACCGGAGAAATGTGAACTACTTTTGCTAAACCAGTCTGTGTACCAGCGCTCCCACAATACCCTCATCTCCCTACATCTTTCTAGCTCTCTCATCTCCACTGTTCAGCAATGCAAAGTTCTTGGCTTCCCTTTGCACGTGACAAAGAACGCGCAGGCCCTACATCACGCTGTGAGGACTTGCCACTCGGTGACCCACCTCCTGCGACGCGTTGTCACTCGGCAGTCGGGGCTCCACGAGGCTCATGCGAGCCGGGTTGCACATGCGCTTGCCCTTAACAAGTTCGGGTACTTTGTACCATATGTTCATTTCACCAGAACGCAACTCAACACACTCGAAAGAGCTCTATTAGGCCTCTACAAGGCAGCTCTAAACCTCCCTGTCACTACCTCTACCACTAAGCTCTTCGCCACAGGCCTTTTCCATCCATTACGTTCTCTTATTTCTCTGCACCACGACTCTCAGATTGCCCGTCTTTCTCTCACTCGTCAAGGCCAATGGCTATTAGCCAAAGCCTTTATCCCTCACATTCCCGTTTCCATTCCCACCTTACCTTCTGCCGCTAGCACCGCTGCTTCTAACCTTCGCATCCTTCCCCTCCCATCCAATATGTCTCCCGTTCTTCACGCCGGCCGGCGTCATGTGGCAGCACAGCATAATCCTCCTCCTCTCACCACACAGGGAGTTGCCTACACGGATGCCTCATACATGGCTCCTCGAGGCTCGTGTTGCTACGTTATCTACCATGCACACCTTTTGGCACCTGACACACACACCAGCGGGCCGTACTTACACCCGCCAAATGTACTTTCGCTCGAGTTTCTTTCCATGGTCCACGCCATGCAGTCATTTTCCTCCCTCCCTTCTCTCCCCGAGTACACGATTTACTCCGACTCACGCCGCCATCCGTCACATACAGAACAACACGTTGCCCCCTGCTCTTCAACAGGAGGTCAAGCGAGCGGCCTCTGCTCTTCAATCCTCCACTGTCTTCCTCCGCTGGGTTCCTGGGCATTCGGGTATTAACGGCAATGAGCTAGCTCATCAGCTTGCCCGCGATATATTGCACCGGGCACCGTTCAGTCCCTGGCCCACGCCTTCGGAAGACAGTGAGAGCTCCGCGAATAACGATGGGCAGATCTCCTTGCGTCACACTATCAAGGAAGTATATCTCCAGCTCCTGCTAGACAAACGTTTTTACCCTCCCCCTCATTCATCACTCACTGCGCTCGAGGCTCAAACTCTACGGCACATCCAAATGAACTGCCTGATAACCCCCTCTCGCCTTTTCCTTTATAAATATAGGCTAATTCCTGCTGTCCTAATTGTCCCTCCCCCTACGCTGACCTGTCACACTGCCTTTTTTACTGCCCAACTAATAGCAATTCAGCTATTACCCTCCCCCATCCCTTTCCATCACCTCCTGGCTCGACTGGATCGGCGCTGAAGGGGAAGAAGAACAGCGTCGACTGATCGCACAGGCGGTCGAAATGCTCGGCCTGTAAATTTGGCTGAATAAAAGTCTATTACTACTACTCACGACATGCGTATTGTGTAACAACATGACTACATGCCAAACTGATGATGCCCTCGTGGCCGTTCCGCTAGTTTCACATACGCCAAATTTGGTATTACGTGACGCCAATGAATGACGAAGGTACGTGACTGGTGCAAACATGATAATCATGTGATGCGTGTCCTGTGAGAACGTGACTACATGCCACAGTCAGGGCACCAATACATTTAAACGTGACGCGGTGCGCGTGCTCGCCGGCGTTCATTTTGGCAAGTCAGCCGGCGTTGCCATGCCAGGCGCCGGTCCTGCCATATACACGCGGGCGCGCGCCGCCCTGCGTTGCTTTGACGCATGCACGTTTCAGCGCGTCCGGCATCCCTCCGTCACAAAAAGAGGGACACGCAGTGTTGTCAGGGTAACGCATTGGCGCAAAATGCAGCATGTCCCGTTTGGTGCCGGTTGCCGTCGGCCCGCGCCGACGGGCGCATGTCGCGCCTGGCGTCAGACTATAGAGTGCTCACGTGTCGCTGTGCACAGCGTGCGTGCGCGTCAACGCTACATTGGAGTATATTGGGCCCTTCATGATGTGCTGGTGGCCGTTTCGCTAGCTTCACATATACCAAATTTGGGGACGTCAATGGATTACGAAATATATGGCTGGTGCAAACATAATAACACTGACACGCGTATCATGCAAAAACATGACAACATACCACGCTCATAGCATGCTCGTGGCTGTTTCGCTAGCTCCACGTATACTAAATTTGGTGTTACGTGACGTAAATAGTTGACGAAGGTAAACGACACATCCAAACATGATAATAATGACACAGAAATCATGTACGGCATCGTTTACCTACACCTAGTAACTTTGTACTGATTTTAAAGTGAGATATCAACATTTCTCATTCCTGCTTCGCATATCATCAATTTCCTCTGTACGTGTGATCTGCCAATTTTTGTAGGTCGGGCACGCTCTTGAAACAGTGAATGTATCGACGCAATATCGGCGTGCCTCCACATTCATACCTAGGTGCCCCCGCGCACCGAATGATCATATGGGCTCCGGCTCACACGGGCCTCGATGGTAATGAGACGGCCGATGCCGCTGCCCGCGCGCTCACTCTCCGGGCACCATCCTCGTCCCCTACCGATCCGGAACTCGAACCCAATCCTGCCTACACCTTTAAGGAGATCACACAATTTTATCAATCCGGCCATAACGTCTATCCAAAACCCTGTAAGGGCCTCACGAAGGCGGAGGAGCGAATCCTCCTTCGCCTTTACACTAAAACTCTATTGTGCCCGGGAATCATAAAACACTTTGACCCCGCATGCACGGGGAAGTGCCCGCATTGTGAGGAAAATTCCTCTGACATTTTCCACTTGGTGTGGGCATGCCAAAAAACCCCAAACGTTACCCCACTACCCAACCCTTCACGGGAGGACTGGGAGGCAGCCCTGCTCGGCTGCTCTGACCTGACGGCCCAACGGGCCCTGGTCGAGCGTGCCGGGGCCGCGGCCAACGCCAATGGGCTCCCGTAAGAGGGAGCCCACCTAGTGTTTGTACGGGGCGGCCCCTTAAGGACCGTTCCCACCCTCCCTGTAAATAACATCTGTAAATAAATGTTTTTCAGCAGCCACATTCACTCGTGCACCACGGCACGTAGTAGGTGCGTCCACTGATGAAGGCTCGAAAACGCGTTAAACGCGCTAAATATGGGCATGCTTTCGCAGGCTTCGGGTTGCGCGCTCCCAATGCAGACGCTCCTGAGATCTTCAGTACCATAGAGTTTCTCACACATACATAGAGGGAAGTGTGGCGCCACACATGTATGCGAATTTTTTGAAGGACTATGTTGGAGCGCTGGGAATGACGGTATATGCACAGTGGCTAGAATAGGGAAGTGTGATGAGCGGCAAGCGGCGCCTACGAAGCGCACTGAAGCCTCCAAGGAGAAGCCACGTGGGGGCACGTGCAATCATTTATACGTTGTTGGTACGTTTCCAACAGTTTCGCCGGGCGCGTTCGTCCTCCTTTTTTTTTTATGGTGGTGGCGCTGTGACACTAATGCTTCTGTATGCACTCTGATGGCGCGGAAACAAAGTCATTGCTTCGTCCCGGGGTGCACTACAGGCTACAAGTCAGAAAATAGCATGCGTTGTTCGGCGTTCCAAAGGACGAAGCTGTGTTTGGGCAGTGGCGGAGAGCCACCCCACGAGCTGACAAGCTGCTTGAAAAAAACTTGGCTGTGTCTGAGCTGCACTTCGACGAGAGGTACATCTCCCGACACTTCAAGCACACTGTGAATGATGAAATTGTCTGCATTCAAAGGGGTAGGCCCATAGGCGTGCGTGATGTTCAGGGGGGGGGGGGGGGGGAAGGTGAATATTCATTGCAGGGCACCTCCCCCTTAATAAATGAGTGTACGAGGCAGAATTTGCGCCCCCCCCCCCCTCCCTTTAGATGACTAAAGGAGTGCCCGCCGCCTAGTCAATGCATACATAAGCAGAATTAGCACACCCCTCCCAGGTGACTAGGAGGGGCGCCCAACCCATTTGCCCTTTTTGTGCGGACGCCTGTGGGTAGGCCTTTCGGAGAAGTTCTTCGTATTTGTAGACGCCTTTTAGATCACTTTTTCAAAGTGGTTCCGCTAGAAAGAGCTTCGCAGTGACAGCTTGGAAAACCTTCTTTCCTGCCTGAAAAAAAAAAAGATTTCACACTGCGCTGCGCACAACATGGTATGAGCCTCACTAATCAAGTGACCAAGATTTCTCTACTCACCCATATGCGTTTTTAAATAAAGCACTCCACGAGGAGCGAGCATCTTCCCGTAAAAAAAGGAAGTACCTGAAGCTCAAGAGCGTCACTTAGGCTTGCAGCCTATTGTTTCGTGGGGCGCTTGTGAACTATAGAACTTCTTTTCTTGGAAATAAAAAAAAGGTGCGTGACCGATTATGAAGAATGCATTGTTGTAAACAGATAGTGAGCCACTACTCGGAAATGCGTTGTGTGACCTGCGTGCAGAAAATAAAAGGTTTTCATCTAGATACCGCTCATGATTCTCTTCTCTGAGTTTGACGTTACGAATATTGGGGCTTTATTTACAGATTTGTGCTTGAGCCGTCAAAGGTGTTCGCCGCTATAATTCGCCATGAAAAATGTTGCAAGAAATGGCTCACAACAGAGTTCATCGTTCCACTCTTAATTCTAACACTTCACATCGATCAAATGTTTCAGTGCCGTCACGCACTCATTTTCGGAAGCCTGTCAATATTTCAGTTCAGCCGGGCACCCGTGTAGGCAACCTGTTATTCCCGAAGATTAATAACACATTTTCTCGGTCGCCATTTGAGGTCGTGCAAGAGCAACAAAATATATTTTAAATGTTTATTATTGTCCGTGCGTGTGGTTGATTTTCGTCTCTGCGCAGCGCATGCCACCTTGTGTGACGTGCAAACGTGTGCCAGCGCCACCTGGCGGTTTTCTCCTAAAGCGTTACGCGCTAGCCGGAGCGTTTATCACACTTCTGTATTCTAGCCACTGTAGTATATGTGTCTGCGAAGCTTGAGTTGGCTGGTGTTGAGCGAGGCTTCGGCTGAAAAGCGATTACGACTACGTAAATGCAGATTCTCTAGAACAAAACATTTATAAGTGGATCTCATTCACGCGTTTTATATTCTAAAATAAAAGTCCACTCACTTTGACCGCACAACCAAACGGCGAAGGAAAGAAGCAGGTGACATAAAAGTGGCGAAAAGAACGCCTGCTTTGTCGTCTGCCTGCCAAGTTTAGCGACCATTGCTTACTTCTTACGCTTCGTAAAATTGTATATCGACGCAGAAGGTTCCAGTGGTAAATAAAACACGTTTCCGTGCAATGAAGAAATCAATCATTTTAACGTGAAGCCGGACGCGTCTTTGAGTTATACAAATCCGAGTCACGTTCGGAGCTCATATATCCCGTCATTTTATTGCATTCAGCAGCTCACTAGCACCAGATTTCTCTCTAGGTATGATTGTGAGAAACTTTATGCTTCAATATCATGGGACAACAGCGCCGCCGCTACTGTCACCCGCCGGAGAATCAGCCGAGATGCGGCGTGGCTGCCTCGTTCATTAAACTGTCCCCTTCTAGTACACTGCAACCGTACTATAGACAAAAGCACGTCTATCTCGCACCCAGGCGCCTTCGGTGGTATACCCTCGCTCCCAGAGACGCCTTATTTTTGTTTAGAACTGCCAAGGCGCACCTCGCTAGCATGGCATGCAGTGGCCCTGAGAGTTTATGAAGCGAAAACGCGCCTGTTCACGCTGCGCCTGCTTATAAAATGTCATCTGAGTACTACTGCGCTGTCATCTGATGCGACAACAACCAGCGCAAGAGGAAAAGATTGCTGAGCACTGCGTTCAGTGTGAAGTTCACAGCACATCGTGGGAAATCCTGTCGGTGCGGGGTTTTGCGATTTCACAGATTTCCGTCCACAACAACAAAATGCTGAGCTTTGCCACCTAAGAAAACAATCACAATCGACCAGAAAAATACGAGCCCAGTAAGGTGTACGAGTAAGCATACTTACTGCGTTTGTTCAAGCGCGACTCCAGCTGTTCCACATTTTAGCAGCGATTTGTGTGAAGTGTGCCTGTTGTATGCAGCACAAAACTGTTGCCGTACTCTTTTGCAGGCCGCTAGAAATAATAGAATATACGTATTACGACTCACGCGTGGATCCACGCACCCCGCATGTTTATTACAACTGTAACGGCCTAATATCGCGATGCAAAGAGCAGGGAACGGTGCGGAAATCAAGGGTTTCGACTCGGTCGAACTGCGACACCCTTGACTCACAAGGCGAATCTACATATGATTTCGGCCGGCGTCCCCGTAGCATTTTAAAATCTTGTTCTTTCCGGCACTTTTGCACCGCGTGTGTGTTACGAGTGCCCGGCAGGACTGGCAATTTATACACATGCAGTGCATGAGCGTAAGTTGGAGCCAGATTCTAACGCTACTTTGACGCCGGCTTACAGCACAAATTGTGCCTTTTCACAGCCAAGGCGTGCCACAGATAACGCTTTCCGCTCTTCGCGTTTCTTTCAGTCGGATAATGCGTACCTGATGTAGTTGCTTCCAGAGTCTGCAATATACGTGCTGCAGACATTCCGGACTCTCGAGGAAGGTCTTCTCAACGTTTCACAAGAAATCGGCACAAAATTCGAGCAAAGGAACAGCGCAAAATATGCTTACAGCCGGACTCGGGTTGTGAAGTTCCGCGTTTTGATTTGCAGAGTGTCCGCTCGCGTGTCTGTTGAATATTGCTTCACCGCGCTTGCAACAGATGGCGCCACGCACTTCTCAATATGGCAGCAAGCACTGAGTTCGCTGTGTTCTTGTGTATGGATAAAAATGCAACGCGCGTCGTGCCTCCCCTGTAGCACGGTCGCGATTTTTCAGCACGAACTACAATGGCCGAGACTGTGCAGTTTTGCGTGGCTTATCAATTGCGTGGTTTTGCACATGCCCGAGGAGTAGTGACGTCGCATGGCACACAGCTGCCGTGTCGGAAAAAGTCTGGAAGCTTTTGGAGTGGCTTGCGCTTGACTCGCATGAGCTCACTCGCTGGTTCTTCCATCCGTCCATCCGCCCGTAGCAAACGCTACGTGTGTCCTGGCACATGGCCCAGCTCAGCCACTACAAGCTTCTTTTTCTCGGGATACGCAGCTATATAGCGAAGTGAGGCAGGCATGTGCAGTGGAGGTACTTTAGGGGCAAAGCTCCTCAATCCGTGGGTAGTACGTGCGTCGGCAATGTATGTAGTAGTAGGCAGTAGTCTTAGTCATCGTCGTCGTAGTACTACCAGTACTATAGTAGGTAGCCACCTCCACGGCCAGACTACAGAAGTGCCAAACGCGCACCTTTCAAAATTGGAGAGGAAACCCCCGCACATTAATGATAAATAAGAAGACAGCTGTTTCTGATGAGATAACATACAGAGACGAGTATCGATGACTCAATCTCCAATAAGATTTGCCGTTCATTTCATGCTTACTAAATCAAACTAGTAACAAAAGGACGCACTTTGAGCACTCTCTGACCAGAAAAGGTTGCCGCGTTAAAGTAGCTAGGCATAAATTCTTTGGTTTTAGCAAGGTTTAGCGAAGGTTGGGCTGCAGTGCCACGAACTATAGCGGCGGTGAAAGGTGGAAACTATACACGAAGCGCAGGCCGAAAGAGAGTGCCCGCGTACCGCTCCTATAGTCCGGTCATGCCACTTCTCATTTAGTTCTTAGAATGTCCACTGCAGACAGCGGTACTTCTATATGATGAATATAGGATGAAAATATGCGAGATTATTGTACTTCGAGTGTTCACTAGACGGACAGACGGACGGACAGACGGATGGACAGACAGACAGACGGACAGACAGACAGACAGATGCACGGATGGACGTATGGACGGACGGACACACAGACGCACGAACAGGCACAGGCGGACGGATGAACTCACGGATGGTCGCACAGCCGGACGCACGAACAATCCGCCCCACCCATCCTAATGCATTCCGTGGATATGCTGTGATTTTCTTTGTATAAGGAAGGATGATGTGAGCGCGCAACGCTTGGGCTTAAATCGTCACCTCGAAATGTGTTAAGGCGTTGACAAAACAGCACTTTTATTAGTAACGTTTTCAATTGGACAGAGGCATACAACAACGCGTTTCCAGCGCTAATTGCAGAGGCTACGGTAATGATGAATCACTTCCTTTTACCGCTCCCAGAGGGCGACACCACTCCGCCAGCTTATAGCAATGTTATAGGTAAATGCGAGATATTAAGAGCGCGTTTGCAAAACCTGAAGAGTCTCTAGGCATGACACAGTGTATAGCGTGCCCGGCATGTGCTGTCGCGAAGTGAGACGTTGGGTGCTCGACTCAAGTCGACGGAACATTTATAATTATCATTAAATTGTTGCGCCTTTTAGAGCCGTCTATTCCGTGACTAAAATACGTCACTGAACTCTAGGTAGACCCAGGCTCAAACACTTCCTTGTTTAAATAATTACTGATAATTTGAGCGATTTTTCTTATTCTCGTCACCACTGACCTTGTATTTGTGAATACGGGGTGATTTTCCCAGTGTCTACAAAACCAAATTCAAGAATTACTTCAGCGGGCCTGTACCGGCGTTCTAGTACGACAATGCGTTTACATATTTCCATGATTGTAATGATTGTTCATTGGAACCTATATGCTTTTTCGTTAAGCAAAAATGCCCTGCTGTAGCTCTCGAATTATGTGTCACTCTTTTCAGCGTAACTCAAATCTCCTGAAATAATCAGTGAAACTGATCGACATAATAAACTACTTTTTGTTTTGTTAAACAGTTCACATGTTCTGAAAGCACTAGATTCTTTTTAAACGTACGACATATATATAAATTGATATGTTAAATATTTTATATGTAATAGCCCTTGTGCAGATGCTCATCGTGCGTTTAAAGTGCCGTCGGGTGTACCGTCAGCGATGTGGTGCCGTCACAAGTTAACGCCATTAAAAGCTTATACACAGAAATTTAATTTTTCTTTGTAGAGACGCGAATCGCTGTCGACAAGAGAACGTGGCATCAGAATCCTCTCAAAAATAACTGCGCGAATCTGTGCACGAACGTTTGCACTCTACTTGCGTTGTCACACAGTCGTGCTCTTTCACTTAGAGGTCTGTCTTTCGACCTGACTTTTTGTTTGAGCCCTCCTGCTGAACGGTTGTGTGCACAAACTAATGTCAATATATATATATATATATATATATGTGTGTGTGTGTGTGTGTGTGTGTGTGTGTGTGTGTGCGTGTGTGTGTGTGTGTGTGTGTGTGTGTGTGTGTGTGTGTGGTGTGTGTGTGTGTGTGTGTGTGTGTGTGTGTGTGTGTGTGTGTGTGTGTGTGTGTGTGTGTGTGTGTGTGTGGGTGTGCGTGTCATGAGCAATTGCCGTTGTGAAATTCCTATGGCAGAGAATCTTTACCTCAGATGGACCAGGACCTTCAATGGACCCGGCAAGTTAAATACCCCGCCGAACGCAAATAGTTACCGTCTGCACTGGCGTCAATGTGATTTATGCGAAAAATTATCAGCACATTATACTTCCCCTCGTGGTGTCATTGTGACGCCATAAACTGGCAGGTTTGATAACGTCATCATAACGCGACTCCGACTTGTACCGTGAAGTCATCACATGACATCCTCCCTTGGTCATAGGCAGACGAATCCCGGAGGCATGCGAAGTGCAGAAAGTTTGCAATACCTCTGATTCCTGAGGCAATGCAACACCTCTCAAGATGCAAATCAATGTGATCGAATGAGAACAAAAAAAATGAAGGCATCCCTCTCAAGCGGACCATGGGGTGATGCGGCGGATCGCGGTTGTGCAGCGCGAGAAGCCAGTTTTTTTTTTATCAAGAAAACTCGCTAACATACGCTTTCTGCGTCGGCTTTGCGAGACGCCGCGTTGAGAAATGCCTAGAGGAGAGGAGGGAGTGAGCTAAGTTAGAAGACGTTCGTGTTTTGTCCCGTTCCTGCGTCGACGTTGCGAGTCTGGAGAGGGAGAGGAGCGTAGGAGAAGACAGAGATGGGAGTGGACGTCCACGCAACCACACACGATGGGGGAGCGAAGTGGAAAGAGTAGCACGAAGTTGGGAAGGGGGATAGTTGCGCGTGCATAGTATGAGTTCGGACTATTTACGAGTGACATACTCCCTGAGCAAGAGATGCTACCTGCTCAGGTGTTTCCAGAGAGCGGAATAAAGGGGGGCTCCAACCCCCCACGTTTTCCAATTTCGCATCGGTATATACATACGCGCGCACACAGACGTGCACGATTATATATCAAAAAGAATCGCACACTACCCCTCCATTTGCGCATCTAAAAGAACAAGAATACGGCTTTAACCTACGACTCATGATGGGAACCTCTGAGCTTTTAGGGGCGAAGCTTCTTAAAGCAGCACCCGTTCATCCCTCGTCGCAGTCGTAGTGTGTAACCAGTCTTACGCTTTGACCTGCAAGATGGTGCCGGTGGGAGATTTCTCCTGTCCGTCGTTGAACAATAAAAAATTTGCAAGTGTGCGTTAACTAAAAGTCGGATTCTCCTGTCTCTCATTCCCAATCAGCAGTCATTCGCGTGTACATTGAGCACTATCTGACAAGAAAGGTTTGCTACGTTATACTCGCTTGGCATAACCTCCTTGGTTTTAGAAAGGTTTTGCAAGCGTTTGGTCGCAGTGCCATGAATAGAGTGAACTAGTATATACCATGAACTCGAGGTGATTAAAGGTGGGAAGTAGACAAGAAGCGCAAGCCGTAAGTGTGCGTGTGCCACCTCTCGTTTAGTCCTTGGAATGTCCGCTGGATGGCGGTGCTTCTATATGGGGAAAATGTGATGAAAAGATGCGAGATAGTCGTACATGGAGTGTTGACTACATGGACGAATGGACACACAGACAGATGCATGGACGAACGCACGGATGGCTGCACGGATGGATGGACGCATGGACGGACGCAGGAGTGGATGCATGGACGAACGCAGGGATGTACGCACCGATGGACGTGTGGACGTACGAAAAGACGCACGCACGGACGAGCGGATGAACACACGAACAGTAACACAGACGCACGCATATATGATGAAAAGATGCGAGATGGTGGTACTTGGAGTGTTGACTAGATGGACGAACGGACACACAGACAGAAGCATGGACGGACGCATGGATAGCTGCACGGACGCATGGACGCATATACAGACACAGGGGTGGATGCATGAGCGAACGCAGGGACGGACGCACGGACGGGCGGATGGACGCACGGATGGTCACACAGACGGACGCATGGACGGTCAGAAGCAAGAACGAATGGACGGACGGATGCTTCACCCCACTCTTCACCATTGACCCCGTAGAGGACGAGGAGGAAAAAGTGCCGCCATATCCACGAAGTGAATGATGATAAGGGGGCGAAGCTCCGGAGGTAAACCTGGTAAACCACGAATCCTCCGTACATTTTGCCCACTTGATTTTATTACAACGCTCTCCTAGCGTACGTCGCGGCACTAAATCGAACAATTGCCTTCCACCAATGACACGCGTCAAATGTGACATCATTCCTGTCTTATAACATCTCGCATCTTTCATCATCAACTACGAGTACATCTTATGTCTTGCATCTAAAATCCCTCATCTTTTCATCATCAGCTACAAGTAGAGCCATCTAGTGAACACTACAAGAACAAAACGAGAGGTGGCTGCATACAGGGGATGGTACCGCCATCTAGTGAACACTGCAAGAACTAAACGAGAGGTGGCTACATACAGGCGACGCACAGCCCACGCGTTAAGGAGCTTCGCCCCTAAAAACCTTTATTGATGCTGGCTGTGCCAGATAGCCCTTATCCCCACCGGGCTGGTTGACATCCCTAGTCCGGGACGTCATTAGTCGAGGCCGCCACCCGAGCCCGCTGGACTAGAGTTCGCTGTTCCTCTAGTGTGGAGCTATTGAGTAGGGTCGTCTCCCAGTCCTCTTTGGTGGGGTTGGGAAAGGGGGTAAATTTTGGGTTCATTTGGCAGGCCCAGACCATATGGTAAGTGTTGGCCACTTCCCCACAGTACTGGCACTGCCCACTTGTTTTTGGATCGTAATATTTTAGTATGGCTCGACAGAGCAGCGTATTTGTCTGTAGGCGCCGCAGGATGCACTCCTCCGTTTTCGAGAGTCCCTTCGCTGGTGCGGGATACAAGCGTCGTTGCTCAATGTAGTATTCTTTGATTTCTCGAAACCGTGTTAAAGGTGTGGGACGTTCAGGTCTATCAGGGGAACGGGGAGTTTCCCGGGAAGTAAGCACGCGGGCCGCTGCATGTGCAGCCTCGTTGCCCTGTAGACCCTGATGTCCCGGAGTCCATATAAGACGTTTTGTGGTAGGATCGCGGTTCCTGATGCTAAATTTTAAAATTCTATTAGCCAATGGAGAGATTTCTCCTGCAAGATAGCTCTCGCAGGCTCTTCGAGAGTCTGTAACTATTTGTTTTGAGTTTGGATGGGATATTGCCAGTGCAATGGCCACCTCCTCCGCCTTACTTGAGCTTGTGGCTTTGAAAGTGAGGCCGTCCACCTGCGTTCCTTGATGTATTACCGCCGCCGTGTAGTATCCCCTAGGTGACGGCCCGGCCACATCGACGTAATAGACCCCATTACGGGAGCCAAGCCGTTGTTCAAGTGCCTCAGCGCGCGCTTGCCTTCTACCCTGGTGCGCCTCCCTGGTCATATTGCGGGGAAGCGGGGACACCCAGAGTTTTGTTCTTCAAAGTTCAGTAATACGCTCCGCGTTTTTGATTTCGCATTCGTGCCGGATCAAGAGGCGGTCCAGTAGGCGCCGCCCGGGGGGCGTCTGCGTAAGACGCGTATATTGATTTGTGAGGTGGGCTTCTTGGAGCTCTTGTATAGAGTTAAAGACACCAAATGCAGAGAGTTTCTGATTTGAAGTGCTGATGGGTAAATCAAGTGCGCGCTTAATTACTTTTCTAAGAATAGCATCGACTCTGTTCTCTTCGTGTTTAGTCATTCGTAAGTACGGTATTGAATATAGAATCCTGCTAGTTACAAAAGCATTGGCGAGCCGAATCGCGTCCCTTCCTCGTAGCCCCCCGCGCTAGTTTGACACTCGGAGGATCATGTGCCCTACCTGTTTTCCAATTTTCCGTAGCTTGTCTAGCGTGGTGCTGTTTTTTGTTCTGTTGTGAATCAGAAGGCCAAGGATTCGTAGTTCTGAAACCTCTCGTATTGTTGATCCTGATACCATCAAGTTCAGGGTCGTCCTATCTTTAATGTTTTCTCTGATATGCAGGAATTCAGATTTGGATGGAGCGCACTGCAACCCACACTGGGCCACATAGTCCTCCACAATGGAGGCGGCCTGCTGCAGGCGGTCTTCAATTTCTCCTAAACTGCCCCGATTCGTCCAGATTGCTATGTCATCGGCGTATATTGCATGATATATTCCTTCCACTACTGCCAATGCTTGCGGGAGCTTCATCATGGCAATGTTGAATAGCAGCGGAGACAGGACAGCTCCTTGCGGGGTTCCCCGCGTCCCCATATTGAATGGTCCATGTTCCTCGTCATCTATGCGAATGAACGCCAGTCTCTCAGAGAGGAAGTCTCTGATGTAGGCAAATATTTTCTTACCGCAATGGACACTACTCAAGTTTTTCAGGATGCTTTCAAGTTTAACGTTGTCGAATGTGCCTTTAAGGTCTAGTGCAAGGATCGCTCTCTCGTTGTGCGTCGAGAGAATGGGTTAGATAATGTCTCGTTTTAGTTGCAAGAGGATATCTTGCGCAGACAGGTGTGGCCTAAAGCCAAACATATCTGCGAAATGCCCCTTGCTCTCGAGGTACGTGGCGAGACGGTCTCTAACCATTGTTTCCATCAATTTACCGGCACATGAAGTTAATGATATAGGTCTGAGGTTGTCCGTGCTGACTTGCTTGCCTGGCTTGGGGATGAATGTGACAACTGCTGTTTTCCATTCAGTTGGCAGTGGTTGGCCATCCCAGATCGCGTTAATGTACTGCAATAGATGCCGATAAGAATCGTCTGACTGATTTGCTAACAGTTTTACCGTGATTAGGTCTCGGCCCGGGGCAGTGCCCCTGCGCATTTTTTCAGTGCTGCTTTCAGATCGCACATTTCAAAAGGGGCATCGAGCTGACTGTTTTTTTTACCTGCGTATTCATATGCGTTCCTGTTGGGATCCGTGGTGCGACATAGGTATTTAGCACACAAATCATCAGCCAGCTGGGAGTTGGTTCCCTGAAAACTGTGCAGGGCTCGACGGAGCTGCTTTTGCGCTTCTCCTTGGGTTTGGGCGGGGTCCACGAGAGTTCGAAAAAAGCGCCATGCTTTCCTTGTATTCATTTCTTTAGCTATAACATTGCACCATTCTATCCAATTGGATTTGTTCAGTTGTGCAGCATATTCATCCTCTTGCTTACTCAACTTGGCTATTCTAAGTTTAAGCTTGCGGTTGAATTTGTTTTTCTGCCAACGTTTAGTTAAGCTTCTGCGGGCGTCCTAAAGGTGGAGCAGGTACTTATCGACGGCGGGGGTGTCTTCCGTTGTTTTTATAGTTTTAAGACACTTGGAATTGGCTGCAAGGAGCTGTTTTGCCCATCCCGTAAATCCTCCCGCCCCTGGCACAGAGGGGATCACCTGTGAGCGGAAGGCTGTCCAATCTGTCAGCTTAGCTTGGCTCCATGTTCTACGGCCTATGTTGCCGGAGAGTGTGATTTTGAGGAGACAGTGATCACTGCCGGGTGTTTCTTGTAAGTTTTCCCATGTTGCGTAGGAAATGTTCTTAGTCAGTGATAGATCCGGGCAAGTATCTCGGTTTACAGAATTCCCGATTCTAGTGGGTTTCATTGGATCTGTGAGAAGCAATAGACGAAGAGTGGATATGAGTTCTGCCAATTTCCGTCCCTTGGGGACTTCGCGGGTGTAACCCCAATGATAGCTGGGGGTGTTAAAGTCACCCAAAATCACCAGTGGGTTTTTATCTGCTTCCTTCATCGCTTTATAAAACACTTCGTTGAAGACACATTGCCTAGATTTTAGAGAACTGTATACATTTAGAATGTACAAGCTAGGATCTCGTCTTTTATTGGGAAGGACTTTGACCATTCTGTATTCATGCGCCCCTGACAGATCAAGGTCTATCTGACAAGCGGTATACTCCTTGTGTACGAGAACACATGTGGACGCACTTCCCTGAAATGAGTTGTAACCAGACAATTTCGCCTGTAAGCCAGTTTCTTGTAGCGCCAAAACTGCAGGGGTAAAATGTTGATTCTGCAGGAAAAGGTTAAGAGTGGCCCTCTTTTTCCTATCTTTAAACCCCCTGCAGTTCCACTGGAAAATATCGAGTTGCTGTTGTTTGGAGCTTTTATTATTATGTTTAGAATTGCCTGCCATCATGAATTTATTATTGAGGAGGTGTCATTTTCGCCACTTCAGCCAGCGTGGGAGCCTGGAGAGGCGTGGGGGACTCAGTTTGGTTTGTTAACGAATGGGCTATGTTGCTCTCGGATTCAGAATTTGCCAGGTTACGATGAACAATTTTGCGTCGGGGTTGTTCTGTTGTCTTAATGCTAGTTTTGAGTTCGCCCAATTGGGGTGTGAGCCAATTTTGAATGGTTTGTAGTACACTGGCTGTGAGAATTGGCAAAACGCTTTGCTTGAGGTCTTGCATAGCGGCTTGAACTGATAGGTTCAGCTGCTGCGGAATAATGTCTTGTACTGTAAGCTTGGTTTGTTCTGGGATCATTTTGCTCTGCTCTTCAAGTTTAGCCTCTAGTCTGCTTAGTCGACCTTCTATGTCGTTCGAAGCACCTACTACAGTTTTAGACACACTAGTGTTACCCGATACGTCTTACTGAGTGTCCTGCTCATTGTCCGAGCAGTTGGAGGTGTGCATAGCCACCGGTTTCGAGGGTAGTGGAGGAGTAGCAGCCTGCGACGCCTTCAGCACCCGATTTTTGCGTTCAAGAGTTTCAATGCGTTTTTTCATGACTTCCAATTGTTTTAAAATTTCAGGATTGGAGGGGGAGGCAGTGGTGGTGGTGGGAGACTGAGAGGAGACCCCTACCCAATTGCTCACCTCTTTGGGCGGGTTTGCCAGTGTCACAGAACGAGCGCTAAAAATGGGCGCGCCGCCAAATTCTTGCGATAACGGGCGGGAGAAACGCCGCGAGGTCAAAAGAAAAAAAAGAAAACAAACATCCAAGGCTTCCCGGGCGCGCGCTCTCCCCGCGGAAGCGTGGCTTCGCCGACGAACCTCCTCACCCCACAACGGCGGCCCAGCAAGCGCTCGATTTTTCTAGAAGGAAAGGGGCGTGGTCATACCGAGTTGAGTGATCGGTCGGGGACGGCCCTCGTACACTCTCACACCTCTCTCCAGCCTTCGCTGCGTATCGCGCCGACGCAATGACGAGAACCGTCTGGAATGTCGCACGCAAGGTATTTAACCGAGCAGCCGAGATGAGAGATCAGGAGGAGACGGAAGCTAGCGCAAGAGCGCGTAGGGTATACCGCCGTGTAGTCGGCGAAGGTTGTCCGTAGGGACGAAGCAGGAGATGAAGAGGATTTCCACCTGAGGGGTGAAGGCTCGAGCTACAGGCAAGAGCGTGTGTCTACCGCTATCGAGCGAGGACGCGTGGCAACAGCTGCGTGTGAGAAGCCGACGTGTTCGGGCGAAGAAGTTTGAAGCTTGGAGAGTGGCCTATTGAAGACGGGAGGTTTCCTAGAAGAGAAACTTCGGCGAGGTTTCCTGGAAGAGAAGCTTCGAGAGCTGCGGAACGACAACAACGCTAGACTTTGAGTGAGTGATTCTCGGAAGAGTATCATCTAGACTTTGGTTCCAAGAACTTTGGACTGAATAGGTTTTCTATCTCTTTAGTCTTTAAGTGTCTTGGTTGTTCAATGCATGCGACTGCATTGTAGTGCGTATTGTTGTCTGTGTCCGTTGTTCCAATTGTGGATGATTGTACTGTGTAGTACGTTGTTTGTTTGGTGACGTATTGTATGTAACTATTGTGGAGTGTGCATTCTTGTGTATTGGTTTCGATCTGCCATTTTTGACTATATAATATTTGTTTTGTTTATCAACTCTCGGCTCTCACTTGTTCTTTGAACCACAGCCGACGTCCGCTGGCGCGCCAAAAAGGACCACTTCTAAATTGTCCACGCTTTCGTGGTGCGGTTCGGGGGGCCGATACTTCGACCCTTGGAATTAGCCCGGCGATTGCCTCCCTAATAAACGGGACATGTGTGACAGCCAGTGACGGGAAATCCTCGGCGCCGAAGGTAGACGGCCTGGACTTCTGTCCGGCTGGGGCTTTGATCGGCTTGGGCTTGTTATGCATGGACTTCGCTTTTTCGTCAGTCCTGAGAGCTGCTGAGGGCTCTTCTTGCTTGTTTTTTAGTCCATTTTGCCGCTGTGTTAGAGCAGGCTTCCATGCCTTCCGGAATTTTCTGATGCACTGCACTGAGCCGGTGAAATGGTTTTCACCGCTTATAAGGCACTCGGGCTGACAGTCGTGCTTCACTGGGCCCTCCAGAGTGAGTTCCACCTTCGCACCACAGTCAATGCACCACTGATTGTCCGGATTGGGGCACGCATCCGGTCTGTGGCCCACCGTTCCACACCGGTAACATGCCGGAACCGTTTTCTTGTAGTAGCGCACTGGCACGTTTTCACAGCAGTAGTGAATGAATCTTGGAACGTGGCGTCCTTTGAAGGTCACCACTTGAACATTGGATGTTCCGAGTTTCCGCACGTACAAAATTTCGCCGTCGATCCACTCGAGCTTGCGTCGAAGGGATTCCGAAGTTTAATTGTCTGCGACGGTGACGACACCCTTGCAGGTTTCTCCGGCTGATTTGAAATGTCCTTGAAATGGTACCTGGCGGTCCCCGATCATCAGCGTGATGTCCCCGATGTGCTTCGAGGCCAGGCTTTCCGTTTTCACACCTACAACAACGATGTTTTGGTCCCACACCGGCCACACGGAGATACCAGCGTTCGTGGTGCTTCCGGTGAAGCGTTGCACTGCTGTGCCAATCCCGCCTGGGCCGAACGCAGCATGCAGATCCATGGTTATTTTTGGTTTAAGCACAATAACCAACTCGTCCGACCGGATTCGAGGCGTGTGTGTTGGCTTCCACGTCGCCAGCTGCCGCGGGGACTCAACGCAAGCTGCGGGTGTTGATCCTGTTTTGCGAGCCTGTGGCTGGGCGGCGGCCGTCGAGCCTCGGGGCTTCATTTTAGCGAGCTTCTCTTGCAGTTGGCGAACCATGATCTGAAGATATTCGTCTTCACCTGGTATGGGGTCTTCCCGTATTTCTGCCACCTTGATGTCAACCCACTGCATCGTGCTGGGGTCGTAGCCTGTCTTCGTGGACGCTGCCATGGCTGGGGAGCCCGGGCGTAAGCCTCGTCGGCGTTAGGCTTAGCCGGGCTCGGGCGTCGCGTGGTGTTCAACCAGTCGTCGATTGGGGGAAAATGGGCCTACCTGGATAAAATAGGTATCCAGAGGTTCCTGATGGCTTCGCCGAAACGCTGAAACCAGAGTCTGGTGAATATTTGCCAAAAGTCCACAACATTCGTCGATTTCCGATTGAGCCGACGTGACATGCGTCTCAAGCGCGCGCTGAAACCTGACCCCGTAGATATGCTGCCATTTTTTACACATGTGCGCACCAATCATTATGAATTTATATTTCTCCTCCCATGTACACTTCTACAGCTTATTTTAAATGCGAAGCATTTCTTAGAGAACTTTGGTGACTTTGAGCGTATCTATCTATATACCTAGCCGCCTACGACTTTTAGCTCTCCTGGTCGTTTCGATAAAAGTATCCATACCCAACTTGGTATTGCAATACATGGCTGTATGAAGAACATATTTGACTAGTCGTAACATGAAAATCAAGACATGTGCGTCATGAATGAAATGATTTACATTTGATGGTCCTGCAGATGTTGCAGTGGTTTTGTTCACATGGCATGTTGCAGAACTGGTATGGTATGGCATGATTGCATGGTCAACACAAGCAACAGACCTTAACATGAAAATCATAACATGCGTCTCATGTTACAACATGACTACATGCCACGCTCAATGATCCGCTCGCGGTAGTTTTCTTAGCGTCACATATACCAAATTTGGTATTACAGTACGTGAATGGATGACGAAAGTATGTGACAGGTGCAAACATGGTAATCATGAGATTCATGTCATGTAATACCATGACTGCCCCGCCGCGGTGGTCTAGTGGCTAAGGTACTCGGCTGCTGACCCGCAGGTCGCGGGTTCAAATCCCGGCTGCGGCGGCTGCATTTCCGATGGAGGCGGAAGTGTCGAGGCCCGTGTGCTCAGATTTGGGTGCACGTTAAAGAACCCCAGGTGGTCAAAACTTCCGGAGCCCTCCACTACGGCGTCTCTCATAATCATATGGTGGTTTTGGGACGTTAAGCCCCACAAATCAATCAATCATGACTGCATGCCACGCTCCTGATGCGCTGGCGACCGTTTCGCTGGCTTCCCTTATACCAAATTTGGTATTACGGGACGCGAATGAATGACGAATGTATGATACTGGTGCAGACATAATAAAATGATATGCGTGTCATGTAACAACATGACTACATGCTACGCTCATGATGCGCTCGCGGCTGTTTCACTAGCTTCACATGTACAAACTCAGTATTACGCGACGCGAACGGATGACATAGGTAAATGCCACATCTAAACATGATAATCACAACATGCGTGTCATGTAACAACGCGACTACATGCCACACTGATGATGCGCTCGAGGCCGTTTCTCTAGCCTCACATATGCCAAATTTGGTATTACGTGACGCCAATGGATGATGAAGGTATGTGACTGGTGCAAATATGATAATCATGAGATGCGTGTCGTGTGAGAACATGACTGCATGCCACAGTCTAGGCGTCAATACATTTTGACGTGACGTGGTGAGCATGCTCGCCGGCGTTCATTTCGTCGCATCACGCCGGCGTTGCCACGCCTAGCGCCGGTCCTGCCATATACTCTCAGGCGCGTGCCGCATTGCTTTGACGCATGCGCGTTTCAGCGCATCCGGCATCTATCCGTCACGAAAAGAGAGAGATGCAGTGTTGTCTTGGTAACGCATCGGAGCGAAATACAGCATGTCGCATTTCTCGCCGGTTGCCTTCGGGCTGCCCCGACGGACGCTGGTCGCGCCTGGCGTCAGACTATAGAGTGCTCGCGTTTTGCTAACGTGGCGTAGCTGTGTCCAGCGTGCGCGCGCGTCAACGCTAGATTGGAGTACATTGGGCCCTTCATGATGCACTCGCGGCCGTTTTGCAAGCTCCACATATACCAAATTTGGTGTTACGGGACATCAGTGGGTGCCGAAATATATGACTGGTGCAAAAATGATAATCCTTACACGCGTGCTTGTAAGAACATGACAACATACCACGCTCATAGCGTGCCCGCGGCCGTTTCACTAGCTCCACATCTACTAAATTTGGTATCACGTGGCGTGAATAGATGACGAAGGTAAACGACGCATCTAAACATTGTAATCATGACACGGAAGTCATGTATGGCATCATTTATCTCCACCTCGTAACGTTGTGCTGATTTTAAAGTGACATATCAACATTTCTCAATCATGCTTCGCATATCATCGATTCCCATTGTACGTGGGATCTGCCATTTTTTAATTACTAGCCGACGAAAGACTTCATCTCAGTCATGAAATCATGTTTGTCACAACAGTAACCCACTCAGTTGTTCTAATCAGTGTTTTTAATGTCATTTATTGCAGCGAATATATATTGCGTATTTAGTAGGCTACGAGGCGCCTAGTTAAAAAGCCGGTTGAAAGCTGTCTCGTTAAAAAGCCGGTTGATTTTACCTGTGCGTGCCAAACACCACACGTTTTTTTTTTTGAGAACCAGCTTCTTGCTTTTAGGCTCAAAGAAAAATTCGCAATGCATGTAGCTGAATGATATGACAGTGAATGTGTTACAAAGTCATTGTTCTATTTATGAAGATGTCTTAAACTAGCGTTTTTTTATTTCTGTGATGTTTATTCAGTGCTTTCGCGTTTTCTCAGTCGGAGTGCTTGACGATTAATTTTTGGACACTTGACAATAGACGTTCATAGCTTTTATACGCTGAAAACGTATGAAAGAAACATAACTTCAATATTTTTCATGTTATCTGGTACACGGTAGTGGGGCCAAAATAATTAAGCTTCATGCGCTGGATGAAAGTGGGTTCTGCAAACATGGTGACGCGCTCCTCGTAACTTTATTGAAGAGGCTGCGAAAGTATTCGAAGTGGCATTCATATTTCGTGATAGTTCTTACTAGGCAGGGCAATATATATAATAAGAAGAGGAAATGAAAATAGGCCGGGCAGGTAGCGCGTAGACAGGGTAACCGCTGGTCATTAAGGGTAACTAGCTGGATTCCCAGATAAGGCAAGCGGGTTAGGGGGAGAGGAGACAGAAGCTTAATTGGGTAGATGAGATTAAGAAGTTTGCAGTCATAATGTGGCAGCATATATAATATATAAATATATATATAGAGAGAGAGAGAGAGAGTCTGACCTTCATCAGGATTGAAGGTACAGTTTGTTGATGCTCAGCTTTATACAATTTCAAATCAGAGGGGGGGGGAGAGAAAGAGGGAAAAAAGCAGTAGAAAAGAAGATATATATATATATATATCTGATTCCACATCAGAAATATATATATATATATATATATATATATTTATATATATATATATATATATATATATATATATATATATATATATCATGAGTGGCAGTAGCGTTGCATATAGTATATATATATCATGAGTGGCAGTAGCGTTGCATATAGTCAAGTAGATCCTCCGTGAGTGGTCACAACGTGGTTTATTTCGACGTTTATGCCTAGAGTCTGGCCTTCATCAGGATCGAAGGTACAGTTTGTTGGTGTTCCTCAAATCAAAGGGAAACAGAAAAATAGACAGAAGAAAGGAAACAAAGGAAGAAAAGGAAAAGAAAAGAGAAAAAGAATATAAGGTGGACTCCCACCGGGCGCCCCCTTCCACTTTTCTTTTCACTTCCCCCTTCATCTCTCTCCCCCTTCTCCCCTTCACCTTTCTGATGTCAGCGGTCTGTGTATGCTTCCGTTCACTAACGCATTCTTTCCGACCAGACGGCGCCTCCTGGCTCTGACGGTTTGGTGTGGGGCAAAAAAGAGCTTTTTAGGAAGTTGAAGCCTTTAACAACTCGACGTCCCGTCGACATTTCGTCGTAGAAAGAGAGGTGCCGTGTATTGCGGCAGGGGCTGGTAAGTGGGCGCAATGCGAATTCCTTGCCCGCTTCTGGATTACACGTGCAGTAGGGGCCTCCCTGCTGTGCACAGGGTTGCTTTTGGGCATGTCATGCATGACCCAATTGATTGGGTAGTAAAATAAAACAGAAAACAGACGACAGCTGTACTTAGGAAGAGTAGTTACACTTGGAATTGTTTTGAGGTGTCCAGTACCCTTCGCAGCTGCAGTGCCGTGAACTCAGTTACTATTTTCATTATTGCCGTTATTGTTTTCTAATGCTTTCATTGCTGCAAGTGTACCGGGATTCTCATTTATTCCTCTATCGAGGGTGTTAAATCGGTGGATAAGGTATGACTCTCGTTGTTCACGTTCTCGGTTTGATTTAAATCCTGTCTCTAAGAGCGTTACTCATAGCTTGTCGAATGCATAGTCGGGAAGATTAAGATGTTTTGATAGGAATAGATTTGGGGCTGATTTCGCATGGGCTCTGTGATTATTGAAGTGCATCCTAAATGGTGTTTCTGTTTGTCCGATTTACTGCATACTACACACGTTGCATTCGAGTAGGTATACCATATTAGAGGAATCGCATGTTAGGTTTCCTCGTATGTTAATTGAAAACGGATTGTGTGCTGGTCGCTTTGTGTGTTTCTCGCATTGCCTTACATACAAGACATCATGGCTTTAAACAAGGTCGGCAGGAATTATTGGGGGGTGAGGTATTGATTTGAGAGTGGACAAGTGTGTTTTTGAGGTTCCGTGGTAGTCGGTAATGGTGCATTCAGACGACGGACCGAATCCGGATTTGTCGTGGACGCGGACAGCTAATCCGCGGATGGTCCGCCTGCAGGCGCATCCACACGACGGACGGTGTCCTAGGGGAAAACAGCCGGATTACCCTCGACAGCAGACTCTGCGCTCACCTGCGCCCGCTGGCAGCAGACCGGTTTGAGAGTATTCAACATGGATGCCCGCAAGAAGCGAAGCTTGGCTGCGATGTCTGTCGTGTTGTGACAAATGAACGAGTAGTGTTATTCTTCCAGGAGAAAAGAGAGTTGCTTGCAGGATATTCTTTCAACTACATTATTCCCCACTTGTAGAACTTCTAAACGTGTCTCCCGCCTTTTTTTTTTAGAAGCGGCACGTCGCTGGTTGCAGAAGTTGGAATATTTCACCACCATGACGGCTAAGAATCTCGCGTGTTAAGCGACGGCGGCGACATTTGCCGAACCACCAAAAGTGATTTCTGCATATTGTCACGTTACCCTCGACAAACTTGATAAAAAAATGGGCTCGTTTAGTCGACTACTCAAGCAGCGGCTCAGAGAGATCGTCTTTGTCTTCTTTCACTCTTCGATCTCACCCAAGCAAACCATGTGGCAATAGTCCCCCCCTTTGAAAGCATCGACTCGATGCTCGTAAATAAAAAAAATGAAGGTATACACACGCAGATATAGAGAACCAAAAGAGGGAGAGTGCCACTACTCGCAGCGCAAATGAGGAAGTTTCGCCAACGCTTCCGCCAAGCGCAAAAAGAAAGGGCACAAAAACACACGAGAACACAAACAGCAGCGGCAACGCAATGTCACGGCATGTCGTAGCACGTGAAACCACAAGGGCTACTGTGTGAAGTAGGGCTTCAGCCGAAGGACATGCACGGTTTCGGGCCGAAGCTGTCGACGAGAAGACGCTGCGCCGTCCGGAAATACCTCGTAGGTAAGATCTGTGATTCGTCTAAGAACCTTGTACGGTCCAAAATAACGGCTTAGGAGTTTTTCGGATAAGCCTTGTCGCCGGACAGGGATCCACACCCACACTCGGTCCCCAGGGTGGTAGGTGACATTTCGATGGCGGAGGTTGTAACGTCGCGCGTCTGCATCTTGTTGGTGCCTGGTGTTTATGCGAGCTAGCTGACGAGCTTCTTCGGCGTATTGAGTGTATTGCTCAGCATCTTGAGCAAGTTCATTGCTTTCGTCGCACGGAAGCATGGTTCGCACGTTGCGTCCGTAAACAAGTCGGAAAGGCGGAAATCGCGTTGTTTCTTGCGTTGCCGTATTATAAGCAAACGTGATGTATGGAAGAATCTCGTCCCAGGTTTAATGTTGTACGTCCACGTACATTGACAGCATGTCCGCTATGGTCTTGTTAAGCCTCTCTGTCAGTCCATTGGATTGCGGATGATAAGCCGTTGTTTTTCGATGACTTGTGCAGCTCAGTTTAAAAATGTCCTCCATCATTCGTGCTGTAAACGACGTCCCTCTGTCCGTAATCACGCATGACGGGGCACCATGCCGTAGGACGATTTGGTGCACGAAGAACTGCGCGACTTCAGAGGCCGTGCCACGGGGTAACGCTTTTGTTTCAGCATAACGCGTGAGATAATCTGTCGCAACTATAATCCACTTGTTCCCAGAGGACGACAAAGGGAAGGGCCCGAGAAGGTCCATTCCCACGAGGTCAAACGGTGTCCGTGGTGGTGCGATCGGCTGGAGCAGGCCCGCGGGTCTCACAGGCGGAGTCTTGCGGCGCTGGCACTCACGGCAGCCTTTCACATATCGATGTACACTAGTTGATAGTCGCGGCCAGTAATACTGTTGGCGTACTCGGGCGAGAGTTCGCGAATAGCCCAAATGTCCTGACGTGGGCTCGTCGTGGCACGCCAGAAGGATTTCATCACGCATGTCGGTAGGAACAACGAGTAGGAAAGCCTTGTCGCTACCACGGGCGTTTTTCTTGTAAAGAATGCCTCTTCTTAGACAAAAAGAGGACAGTTCGCGAGCAATGTGTTGAGGAACCTTAGAGTTGCGGCCTTCCAGGGAATCAATGACTGGGCGTAATTCATCGTCTGCCCGCTGCTTTGACATAAATTCGGAGTCACTAACTGCTCCGAGAAAGGCATCTTCATCTTCGGAGCCCCTGACAGCGTTCCCCACAGGTGCTCGAGAAAGCGCGTCAGCGTCTTCGTGTTTGCGCCCTGACCTGTACACAATCGTAATGTCAAACTCCTGCAAACGCAAACTCCACCGTGCGAGACGGCCGGATGGATCTCTGAGATTTGCCAGCCAGCAGAGCGAGTGGTGTTCAGTCACCACTTTGAAGGGACGACCGTAGAGGTAAGGCCGAAATTTAGTCGTCGCCCACACGACTGCGAGGCATTCTTTTTCTGACGTAGAATAGTTGGTCTCAGCTCGAGAAAGAGTACGACTGGCGTAAGCTATCACATGCTCAACGCCGCCGTGTCGTTGTACAAGGACAGCGCCAAGTCCGACGTTGCTGGCATCTGTATGAATTTCTGTAGCAGCGTCCTCATCAAAATGGGCAAGAACAGGGGCTGTTTGCATTCTCTGTCGTAACTCTGTGAACGCTGTATCTTGTTCTACGCCCCAAGTAAAGGGTACGTCATCTCGGGTGAGTCGCGTAAGAGGTTCAGCTATCTTAGAGAAGTTGGCGATAAATCGGCGATAATATGCGCACAAGCCGAGGAAACGGCGTACTGCTCTTTTATCTGATGGGACAGGGAAGGCGGCGACAGCAGCAGTTTTGTCTGGATCAGGTCGCACTCCATCTGCACTAATGACATGTCCCAGAAATTTCAGCTCTTCATAGCCGAAATGGCATTTTTGGGGTTTCAGCGTAAGTTCAGCTGTGCGAATGGCTTCCAGAACCTTTCTCAGACGCTTCAGATGTTCTTCAAAGCTCTCGGAAAAGATGACCACATCATCGAGGTAGACAAGGCAGCTTTGCCACTTCAAGCCAGCGAGAACTGTGTTCATCATCCTCTGAAAAGTGGCTGGTGCAGAACAGAGGCCGAAGGGAAGAACTCGGAATTCGTAAAGTCCGTCTGGAGTCACAAACGCGGTTTTTTCTCGGTCTCGTTCATCCACTTCAATTTGCCAATAGCCACTCTTTAGATCGATGGACGAAAAATACTTCGCACGTCGTAACCTGTCGAGGGAGTCGTCTACTCGTGGAAGCGGGTAGACGTCCTTTTTTTGTGACGCTGTTAAGCTTCCTGTAGTCAATACAGAATCGCAGCGTTCCGTCTTTTTTCTTTACTAGAACGACTGGCGAGGACCAAGCGCTGCTGGATGGTTGAATAATCCCGTCATCGAGCATCTCTTTTACTTGTGTCTGAATAGCCTCGCGTTCTTTGGCAGAAACGCGATAAGGCTGCTGCCGGATGGGGCGGACGTCATCGTCGGTAATAATTCGATGCTTCGTGAGGTGAGTTTGACGGATTTTAGAAGAAGAGGCGAAGCAAGATCTAAACTACCTTAAAAGGTCGTGAAGTGCAGCCTTTCTCTCGTCTGACAGCGCCGAATTGATGTCGATGTGGTCTAGAAATTCCTTATCCTCATGCGTTTCCTCGGACGCGAAGCACTCCGTGACGTCGGCAACAGGTTCTCCATAGGCTAGGGTGGTTCCACGGAAAAGATGCCGGTGCTCGTAATTGAAGTTCGTAGCTAGTATCGTTGACTGTCCGTCACGGACGCGCACTACACTTCGGGCGGCGCATACACCTTGGAGCAGCAGAAGTGATAAGTTGCTTTCAGCCACCACGTCGCCGTCTTGGAAGTCTTCACAAGTGACTTCGATGGGAACAGTTGCTCGAGGTGGCAGCGTCACACTGTCGTCAGCAACACGCAGCGCAAGTCTACGGCAGTTATCGGCGTCTCGATCTGTTGCGCCTTGAGTCGAGAAGGTCACGATGCGCTCACGGATATTTATGATGGCACCGTATTCCCGAAGGAAGTCCATGCCGATAATCAGCTGACGCGAACAGTCGGGGAGAACGAGGCAGCTGAGCACAAACGTTGACGCGCGAATTTTCACTCTTGCGGTACAGCGACCCAGCGGTGTTACAACGTGTCCTCCAGCTGTTCGAATTCGCGTTCCATTCCACGGCGTGATCACTTTTCTGAGATCTTTCGCTAGCCTCCCGCTGATGATCGAATAGTCTGCACCAGTGTCTACCAATGCACTGACCTGAAGACCGTCAACCAGCACAGGTATGTCGAGCGACACGCGGTCACTAAGTTCAGATGCGTATGTCGGCGTTTCTTCGGCACTGCGATTATTCTCTGACGAAATGCCTTCGGCGTTGCGTGCAAGCATCGATGGGAGGTCTTCCGCACTCTGAGTCCCAGCGACCTTGCCCCCGAAGGCCGCTGCCTTCAGTTTTCCCGACGAGGGCTCGGGGAGCGTTCCCGTGCCGTCACCCCGAAACGTGGCCCAGTGGCTGCGGGTCTCCTCGGAGATGGTGACCGCGATTGCCGTCGTGTAAAGGGTGTACGCTGTTGCGCGAGATATTCTTCGATATCCCTTGGCCTTTGACCAGTTCGTGGACGAGGGGAATTGACGGAAAATCCGCGCAGTCCAAGTTGCCGGTATGGGCATTCGCGGTAAATGTGACCAGCCTCACCGCAGTGATAGCAGAGGGGTCGTCTGTCTGGCGTACGCCAGAGATCAGACTTGCGCGTCGGTGTACGGCGACTATAGATGTCCAAATCAGCGTGCGCTGACTGAACCGCGACTGACGGCATCATTGTCTGGATCGAGACGTATGGCATTGTCTGGATCGGGACGTGCGGCACTGTCTGGATCGGGACGTGCGGCACTGGCTGGATCGGGACTCCTTGACCCGAAAGAGGGGTGGCAGATCGCAAGGCTTCCGCGTACGTACGACGGCGACTGTCAGTAGACACAGGAGTCGTTTCCAGATCAACCGACGTGGGCGGAAAACGATGGGCGTGCAGCACCTGCTGGACCTCGTCGCGGATGACACTGGTGATAGACCCAACATCGATTTGCCTTGTCCCGTACATCTTTTCCATTTCTTCCCGGACGACAGATCGAATGATCTCGCGAATCCATTCGGTGCTCTTGCTCCCAGGGGTGGCGAAAATCTCGGGAGTTGAGGCAGCATTCACTTGACGGTCAAACTGGGCAGACCGTTGGTGCAGTACTCGCTCCATTGTTGCCGCTTCAGTAAGGAACTCAGCAACACTTTCGGGGGGACTACGCACCAAACCAGCAAAAAGTTGTTCCTTCACACCACGCATGAGGTGGCGCAACTTTTTTTCTTCTGCCATAGCAGGATCCGCTCGCTTGAAAAGCCGTGTCATGTCCTCGACGTACATCGAGACGGTCTCGTTGGGCATCTGGATGCGTGATTGAAGTGCACGCTCCGCCCGTTCGCGGCGGTCGGGACTCCTGTAGGTCTCCAGGAGGCGACGCTGGAACTCGCGCCAAGATGTCAGAACATCATCCCTGTTCAAAAACCACGTCTTGGCACCGTCTTTTAGGCACGTGTACACGTTCCGGAGCTTCGCAGCATCATCCCAGTAATTGATCGCTGCGACACGTTCGAACTCACTCAGCCAGTCGTCAACATCTTCATGCTGCGCTCCGTGAAAGGGGCTAGGCATGAGCGGGTTCTGGACGGTGCAGTAGATCGGCGTGGAAGGTGTCGGAGCTTGCATGGGATCTTGTGTCGAAGTCATAGTCGCTGCGTCAGTGGTTGGTGTCTCAGGCGGTAGGCCTCGTTGGCGGCGGCTTACTCTATGAACAGGAGTGTCCACGGGTGCAGGGCTTGTGTTCCGGCTGCTGGACGGGGTCTTGGGCATCGGGTGGATTGCGAGACGTTGTACCCAGCAACTCCACCAGTCTTGTCACGTTACTCTCGACAAACTTGATAAAAAAATGGGCTCGTTTAGTCGACTACTCAAGCAGCGGCTTAGAGAGATCGTCTTTGTCTTCTTTCACTCTTCGATCTCACCCAAGCAAACCATGTGGCAATATTTAATCACCTGAGAACAAAGTCTCCGGAAACTAAGTAAACAATGCTCAAGCGTAGATGATGCCGACCAGTCATGCAGCTGTCCGCGAGCCATGGAGGACATGCCGCGAGCAGACGAAAAGTGTACTGGTTGCCACCGACCCCAAGCTATTCCGCTGAAGTACCAGCTCTTTCCCGCCAGAATCCCGATGTGAGAAACAGGTTGGGTTCATCCGTCCGCGAGCCGCGCGGACGAGTCGCGGACGAGGGGAATCGCTGATGTGAGGTCACGTGACGCGCCGTCCGTCCCGCCACATCGGGATTCGATCCGTCGTCTGAATGCACCATAAACGACGCCTGGAGCGGATGGGAATGCGCGTTTCAGATGTTCACTTTCTTGCAGAATGTTGTAATGTCGTTTAATGAGAGAAGCTACTCGAAGACACTTTTTTTAATATTCACCCTAGAGCAATAAAACTTGAGCTCTTTATGGAACTTTTTATGCTGATTTCAAATATATAATTAGTTTTCTTGCAAGTTACACACTTTATATCTGCAACATGACAAAGGGAAAAACTTAACCCTTTTGCCCCCCCCCCTTCTTTTCACCCCTAAGCTTCTGTAATTATTTACCATTCATAGTTCGTAATGCTTCAAATAAAGTGTAGAATGCAAATAACTAATTAGGAAGCACATACAAAATATGTAATACGCATGAAAAATAATAGACGTAAAAAGTCCATACTTCACTTACCCTACTAAAAGTATATATACAATTTTTGATTATACAATCAAATTTTGAAATTTAAACTAGATACTTGCATTTGTCATACTTTGAAAAAAAATTCGCAAAATTTCATGCAGATCCGAGCACTTGAAGTGCCCGAAAAAGGAGGGGCGCATTGGACAAAATGGAAAAATTTGTGTTTTCAGAAAAACAAGTTTTAAAGTTAAAATTGAGTTTTGATTTATGAAAGATATCATTGAATCAGATGAAATTTGCACACCAAAAAGAACAATCCTTCTTATAGTGGTCACTGCGACTAAAATACGCCAGCACCATGAGTTTGTCCCTCTCGGCTTTTTCGAGCCGACTCCTCACAGACATTTCGCTCACAGACAGGGCCATCAAACATTTGCTAAACTTCCGCTCCATCTGTCACAGCCTTGTGCCAACTGCAAGCTAGGAAGAAGTTTGACTGGACTGCGAAATCTAAACTAAGTCCAGTGTCATGCCATTTTGCAGCCATGCTTGTGCCACCTACCATCGTATATAATGGCAATGTCATCCCTGCCAAGTTCTCTCACTGCGAGTTCTTTCGACCTCTCAAGATTGGCGCTGACGTCATCCATTGCCGCATCAGGAACTTTTCGGCTGACGGGCGTGAATGGCTTTTGATGCATTGACTTTTGCAAGCCAACAACTGCCGCAAATCAGACCAGCTGCTCGTAGCCTATTCCTACAGAGCGCACCGCACAACGGCTTTCACTTGCGAGCAATGCTTTTTTTTTTATTCTTAACGGAGATAATTACACGAGAAAAGAATTGTTTAGCTGCGCTGCTCGACAAGACATGGACCCCGCAAGTAGGTTTCACAGCACATACAGGCGCGCCGCGGCCAATGGCGGTCCCCGATTCGTACCATGTGATAAGCCAGTTGCGGCGCTCGAAAACAACGCAGAAGAGTGCTTCTTTTTATTATTTTCTGCGTTGCATCAGCGAGAGAAATTGTTGGTATTTGTAGAGTGAGGCTCGACTCTTCGACTCATGCAATCAACAATGGCGAGCGCCGTCGCATTATTGGCGGCAAGGTGCTCGAAGACTGCATCCTTTCGACCTTTTAACAGGCACCTTGTGCTCTTTAGATGTAATTTTAAAGCATCTTCAGTTAAGTCTCGACCTGTATTATTTTTTTCATAACAGTGGAGGTACTAATCTTATCTAAACAGGCGAAAGTATAAAATCGGTAATTTTGAAAAAGCTCGCGTTTTTCGACCCGCATCTCCCCTTAAGGATTTTGTTTACATTGAGGAAGTTTGTGCAGTAAGTCAAGCAGAGGTTTGTTCGTTGTTGGTCTTCTTGCGGTGGTTGCTTCATAAGTAAGTCATCACTCTTCAGTTTTCTCGCTTTTTGAACGGCGTCATCAATTACATGTGGGGGTATTTTTGTTTCTCGAGCATAGGTTTTAGCCTCTGTGAGCTCGTGTCAAAATCAGCGTCTCTTGAGCAGATTCGCTTAAACCGGTGAGCCTGGCTGTATGGAATACTGTTTTTACAGTGGCGCGGGTGATCGCTTTGGTGATGGAGGTATTGTTGTCAATCTGTTGGTTTGCGATATAGGGTTGTAGAGAGCTTGTCCTCTTCTATCGTTATGGTGACATCAAGAAAATTTACGGTTACTTGCGAGTATGAGTGTGAAGTGTATGTTCGGATGTACAGCATTGTCTGTGTTGATAAAGCTGAGAAGTTCCTCCTCGCTGTGTGTCCAAATAACAAAGATGTCGTCTATGTATCTTCTGTATAACAGTGGTTTCAGTGAGCTTTGTGCAAGAAATTCCGATTCTAGCTTTCCCATAAATATGTTGGCATAATTTGGGTGCCACTTTTGATGCCCATAGCGGTGCCGCTGATTTGTCGGAAACACTCTTGGTTAAACTCGAATGAATTTATTCGAGGACCATTCTCGTCAAAGTTGCGATGGCAGAGAAATCTGGGGTGTTAGATTGTCTATGGTTTGTGTATATGTTTTGTAATGCAGCTGTGCCGTCATCGTGAGGAATATTTGTATACAATGAAGAGACATCAAGAGTAACCAAGTACGAGTTTTTCGGCACACACAGACCTGCAATGTCTCGAAGAAAATGTGTGGTGTCTTTTATATACGACGCGAGGGGGCATGGAATGTGGCTTCTTAGTTTGTCCACGTACCCTGATATGGGTTCAGTTATTGTACCGATGCCTGATATGATTGGTCGACCTGGGTTACCGGGTTTATGAATTTTTGGAAGGATGTAGAAGCGACCTGGACGAGAGTATGTTACTCGCATCAGCTTTTGGTAGTGTTGGTTATCTTTTCTGCATCCAACAGTATCTTTAGCTGTTGATACGATACGTTTGTATTCGTCTGGCGGATCACCTGGGAGGCGTTCGTAAAATCTTGAGTCGTCTAGTTGGCGGTATGCTTTTTGTAAGTAGTTGGTTGTATTAAGGACTGCAATTGCTCGTCCTTTGTCAGCGGGTTTTATTGTTACGTCTGTCCTAGATGCCAGATTTCTCATACTCATTTTTTTCCGATTTCGTCAAGTTTTCTCGGTTTCCTTTCTGTCTGTGGTATTCGTGTACTATATCTTTCTGTACTGCGGTGATATAAAGGTCCAGGCACTTGTCTCGATTACTGTTCGGTGTCCGTTCATTTGTTTTACGACGGTGAATTGATTCGTGGTTAGTAGGCCTGTCTAAGAAATATTCGCGCAACCTTAAGCTTCTAGCGAAATTGTTGAGGTCTCGAAGCCAGTCGAATTCATCGAAAAATTTTGTGGTCAGGCATAAGAATATATATATATATATATATATATATATATATATATATATATATATATATATATATATATATATATATATATATAAACTATGGCTGCTGTAGGGAAGTCGAGTTCACGTGACGTGCCTTCGTTTGAGCGAGCACAGGTGCCGATTCGTTGACGATACATAGTGGAAAAAATAAACAGTAATGAATGACAGAACCACATGGTGGAGACTGCTATAAGACAAGCGCGTTGGAGTGCTATCGGGATTCGCCAGTGCCCGTGCAGATACTCACATGAAAATACCTAAGTGATGGTCTTAAGACACAGAAGCCAAAACACACAGGAGCCATAAGTTGGGCGTACAAGCTGGCGCAATTGTCAAGGTATTTTATTATGCAAAGATGTAAAGAAGTGAAAAATTGAAAAATGCCAGGATCAGCCTTAAATTCGAAATAAATAAAATATTTTTCATGCATCTTGTTTCGATTATGTGTTCACTGTTGAATTAGTTACATTATCATAAGAACGTAGGCACGGAAAGATACGAAAACTTTCAAAAGCGCAGGAAAGCAAGCAGTTGTGTTCCCGTTTTGCAAAATTTCATCGCTTTTTTTGTCTCACAGTTTAAATATTATTCACTTCATAACTGCTCGCTCAATTACCAGCATTGAAGTTATAGTCACTGAAATTTCAAAGAGGCTCGAGTTCACTGTTATGAGTACGCACACATGCTAAGTATATTTCGTGGCTGTTGTATTTGATACTGTAATGTATGAATACTATAGACGTGTTTGGAGGAAGTAAAAAGTCTATATTATTTTGTGTTAAAAGAACAGTGGCAGCTGAAATTGCTGAGGTTACTTATTCTAAATGAAAGATTAATTCTGAAGCAACGTTTTCTGACGCGACATTCTCACAGATAATATAATCAATTTAGATGAATTAGAAAGGTGCAGCTCTTCCAGATCGGTTAGTTGTGATCTTGTAGGATTCGAGTAAAATGTGCTCACAATTCTTACTTCCGCGAAAAGTGATCGGTGTGCAAGGATCGTTCTTGGGTAAGACAATACCAAAACATTTTCAAGGGGTGCAGGTAACTAAAAGCAAGGTCAGTAATTACCTGATGAACACACGCCAAATAGTTACGAAAAGAAGATTTTGAGGGTCATAACTACTGTAATCATAACTACCGCAAGTGCGCCGCGCATGCGATTCCATCGGCACTTGAGATAACTGCCCCCCCCCCCCCCAGTGGCGCCGCAGCGGTGGCTCGGGAACTAGACCTGTGACGCCGGCTTTGGAGCACGCGGCGGGCCATACCCGTGCCTTCTTTCATCCAGCGGCCGTGGCTAGTCCGTGCTCCCACAAGCACACAAAACCGTCGTGTTCCACACGTTAGAGTGCCTTCCGGGACGCGCGATGCCGGCCGTGGTCGTTAAGGTGAGCGTCTTCACAAAGTCATCCAATCTGCCTGCGATAGTTTCTTCTCGTAAAGTTGATTCTGGCCCAAGCTTTGGGTGCCCGTGGAATCAGCAGAACTTCACGAAGCAGACTATGTGATTGTTAGATGGGCTTGAGCGAAGTTGCTCTTAGAAAAGCTTAGAGAAAGCAGAGTGCAGTGTGAGCATGTCTTCACAGCTTGGCGCCTCCTGGCGGTTTGTCTATGGCAAAAGTTATAGATCACAGACCACTTTTCTCAGCCCAAAAGGCAAAGCTATTGTTTGCCGTTTTGAGTTAGCTATTCTCTGTTTAGTCTAGCTCAAAATTGTTTGTGCAAACTGAAGTCTAGACTTATTTTTCGTTTCGACTAAGTTATATTAGGCAGAGACGCAGGTAATCACGTCCTTGCCAGCTGGACACCACTGGCGCCACAGGTGTTTCTGTAGCGCGTTTCCACTGCCTCCTTCTATGACGGACGACATAGAGCAGAAGCGTTGCTTGCAATCCTTGTCAGCTGTTAGATGAGGCCCCTCGCAGAGGGAACACTTGGGCGAGCACTCGTGTTCTTCAGCAGGAGATGCGGTGCCGCCTTCCCTGCAAATTTTGTCCTTTGGGGCCAGTCACACGTCGGCACGGTAACCCAGCCTGCCACAGACGTAGCAAATGAACGTCTGGCGTCTGTAAAGCGTACAGCGAAGCACGCAGGCGCCGCACATGACTCAATTCGGCAATTTGAGCCCATCGAATAGAACATTGACCGTAGTGGTGTCCTTGATGCGTTTTACTTCGAGAGCTTTCGGTTTCCTCGGCTGGACGATCATTTCACGCAGCTGGTTGTCATCGAAGCCAAGGTCGACGCCCCACACTATTCCTTTGCTTGCGTTATCCAGTGCCACGAGGTACGAGTTCAGTTCAGATTGGGTGGAGTCTACGAGCAATGTTTCTACTCTCGCGAAAGCACGGGCATTCTTCTCCATCGGCGTAGTAACGACAAAGATGTTTTGAGCCTCGCTAGAGTAAACGATGCCTTATCTTCGCTGGAGCGAGGTGAGCAGCCATGGTAAGAGCCTGGGAACCTTAATCCAGCTGATCTCACTGACCCCCATTCCATCCCTAGTGCGAACGATGATCCTAAAATCCTCCCTCGGTAGGTGCGGGAGCTTAGCGGCCACGGAGAAGAGTTTCTTGACGACTTCGGCGGAGGGGGATCGGGACCCGCCGCATTGTGTCGAACTTTCTCTGACGCTGACTCCGTGCTGGCTTTGCGACTTGCGCTTCGAAAAAGCCGTGGTCCATCCGGATTCTAGACACACTTCTGACGTGATATCTTCCCCTTCGAGCATCGCTTTCATGCACGTGCTTGGGGGTAGCGAGCGCACGGTGGCGTTCCAGAGCCTAGGCATCGACGCACCAAACAACCATACCTCAGGGTCGGAGCACAAAGTCCCACAAATGGCGAAAATACCACCGCGTCCGCACTAGTCGGCGCGTAGATGCTGCTTATGGCAGTGCAGTCTAACAAACATAACCCAGCAAGGTGCATTAAATAAATTAGTTTACGTATAAAAATATGACCATTATGGGCGTATAAATATTATTTCGTAAAAAACACTTCATTTCATCAATGATAACTATTTCGTATTTCGCACTTGCGTCCTCTGGAGGGAGCACTAGTTTGTTACGTAGTCATGACGTACTTCCTGAGGCCAGGTTTCGTGAACTGTAACCTCGTAATTTTTTTTCTTTCTCTGTGGCCATCCCATGGTCCTCACTTTTGGTGTGTGTTTATAAATATTGGCAGATCCCACGTACAGTGGGAATCGATGATTGGCGAAGCACGAATGAGAAATGTTGATATGTCACTTTAAAATCAGCACAACGTTACGAGGTGGAGGTAAATGATGCCGTAAATGACTTCCGTGTCATGATTATCATGTTTGGATGGGTTGTTTACCTTTGTCATCTATTCGCGTCAAGTGATATTAAATTTAGTATAGTTAGACCTAGAGAAACGGCCGCGAGCACGCTATGAGCGTGGTATGCTGTCATGTTCTTACATAACACGCGTGACGGGATTATCAAGTTTGCAACATCCATAAATTTTGTCATCCCTTCACGTCACGTAACACCAAATTTGGTATATGTGGAGCTAGCAACACGGCCGTGAGCGCATCGTTAAGGGCCCAGTATACGCCGATGTAGCGTTGACACGCGCGCACGCTGAGCACAGCGACGCTACATTAGCAAAACTCGAGCACTCCTTAGTCTGACGCCAGGCGCGACCCACGCGACCAGCGTCCGTCGGAGCAGCCCGACGGCAACCAGTGCGAAACACAACATGCTGCATTTCGTGTCGATGCGTTACCCAGACAACACTGTGTCTCCCTCTTTTTGTGACGGAGGGACGCCGGACGCGATGAAACGCGCATGCTTCAAAGCAACGCAGTGCGGCACGTGCTTGCGAGTATTTAGCAGGACCGGCGCCTGGTGTCGCAACAACAGCGTGATACGTCGAAATTGACGGCTGCGAGCACGCGCACCGCGTCACGTCTAAATGTATTGGCACCTTGACTGTGTCATGTACTCATGTTCTCACATGACACGCATCTCATGATTATCATGTTTTCACCAGTCACATACCTTCGTCATCCATTGGCGTCGCGTAATACCACATTTGGCATATATGAAGCTAGCGAAACGGCCACGAGCGCATCATGAATGTGGCATGTAGTCATATTGTCACAAGACACGCTTGTTGTTATTATCCCGTTTGGATGTGTCATTTACCTATGTCGTCCGTTCGCGTCACGTAATACCGAGTTCGGTACATATGATGCTAGCGAAACTGCCGCGAGCGCGTCATGAGCGTGGCATGTAGTCATGTTGTTACATGACACGCATGTAATGATTTTCGTGTTACGGTCTGTCGCTTGTGTTCGCAATGCAATCATGCCATACCATGCCCGTTTTGCAATATGCCATGTCAACGAAACCACAACGGGAGCTGTAGGGCCATGAAATGTAAATCTTGGCATTCTTGACATACCTGTCATGATTTTCATGTTATGACTAGTCAAGTATGTTCTTCATAGAGTTATGTCATGCCATACCAAGTTTGGTATCGATACCATTATCGAAACGGCGAGGAGAGCTAAATGTCGTAGGCGGAAAGATAGATAGATAGATAGATAGATAGATAGATAGATAGATAGATAGATAGATAGATAGATAGATAGATAGATAGATAGATAGATAGATAGATAGATAGATAGATAGATAGATAGATAGATAGATAGATAGATAGATAGATAGATAGACGGACGGACGGACGGACGGACGGATGGACGGACGGACGGACGAACGGACGGACGGACGGACGAACGGACGGACGGACAGACAGACAGACAGACAGACATACAGACAGACAGACAGACAGACAGACAGACAGACAGACAGACAGACAGACAGACAGACGGACGGACGGACGGACGGACGGACGGACGGAAAGACGGATGGATGGACGGCGGGCGGGCGGAAATGCCTCGCATTTAAAAGTGGGAAACAACCTAGAGTACTAATACCCCTGTCACACGTGGCAACTTAAGTGCTCTTTGGTCGAGCGTGCTTGCACTCACGAAGTGTCATTTTGGCGGTTCGCTGCCACAGGAAAAAGCGAGGTGTACTTTGCAAACGATGGCAGTGGTGATTGACGGATTTGTAGCACAACGTTATTTTTTGTTTTTGTTTTTTTGTTTTTTGCACCTGAGTCTCATCGTCGGGCCACGTTGTCTTCATAGAAGTAGCACCCGTGACACATGCCATTTTAAATTATTAGAGAACAACTCACTTACACATGTCTAAGTGTACCTGGAAGTAAGCAACATGGTAAACAACGCGACGGACGCAGCTGTGCATGTGCTGCTGCAACCCCCTAGCGGGCGTAACCGCAGATAGCCCGGCGGTGAAACTAGTGAGGTTATTGTTGTATTTAACTACTTGTTTTACAGATAACAGTATCCATCATAACAAAACAATGGTTTCAATATAGTATAAGCACCACTTTAGGCAATAGCGTCCTTCTGTACAAGCCACTGGTACCGAGGCTACATATATCATCACAGGTGTTGCAGTGAAGCGAGGTTGGGGGACGCACTTGCTGGCAAGTGTACTTTGCAGCTAGTCTGCGTGCTAATGACATTTGCGGCTAAGTGTACTCGCTCAAAGTGCTTTTAAGTTGCTACGTGTGACAGGGGTATGACAGGTGTATGAGTACTCTACTATGGGAGAGCAAAAAAGCGTCGCTTGGGCCTCACATGGCTGTCTCTGGAAAAAAAAATGGCAGCATATCCACGGGGTGAATGATGGAGAGTGGGGCGATGCATCCGTCCGTCCATACGTTCTTGCTTCCATCCGTCCATGCGTCCGTCTGTGTGACCATCCACGCGTCCATCCTCCCGGCCATGCGTGCGTCTGTTCGTGCGTCCGCCCCTGCGTTCGCCCATGCATCCGCCCCTGCATCCGACCATGCGTCCATCTGTCCGTGCCGCCATCCGTGCATCCGTTCATGCATCTGTCTGCGTGTCCGTTCGTCCAATTAGTCAACACTCCAAGTACCACCATCTCGCATCTTTTCGTCATATGTTCCGCATATATAAGCACCGCTATCCAGCGGAAATTTCAAGAACTAAATGAGAGGTGGCACACGCACACTTTCTTGCGCTTCGGGTCTACTTCCCACCTTTAACCACCTCGAGTTCATGGTATATACTAGTTCACTGTATTCATGGCACTGCAGCCCAAAGCTCGCTAAACCTTTCTAAAACCAAGGAGGTTACGCCCAGCGAGTATAACCTAGCAACCCTTTCTTGTCAGATAGTGCTCAATGTACATGCCAATGGCTGCTGATTGGGAATGAGAGACAGGAGAATTGGACTTTTATTTGACACGCACTTGCAAATTTTTTATTGTTCGACAACGCAGAGCAGAAATCTCCCACCGGCACCACCTTGCAGATCAAAACGTAAGACTGGTTATACGCACAATGACGAGAGACGAACGGGTGCCGCTTTAGGGAGCTTCGCCCCTAAAAGAAAGCAACGCTTACTGTGTGTTTAGAAAAAGTTAACGATTTAGAGCACGAGGTGCTCTACTATGGAAGCGCATAAAGCCGTCCCGTGGGCCTCACACATCAAGAGACCGTGGCTACATTAGACGATGACAAAATTCCATTTAGAAATATACTGTTAAGAAAAAATGTTTACAAATTTTGAGTACTTGGTACTCAACTATGGGAGAGCAGTAAGCCGTCCCTAAATGCAGGAAGATCGATCTGTGTTTAGAAAAACGTGGGTAACGATTTAGAGTACTTCGTACTCTACTATGGTAGAGCTGAAAGCCGTCCCAGTCTGAACTTGAAAAACCAAAAGCCGAGAAGCGGTTACCCCAACACCAGGTAAGTATCGATCTGCAGTACTTTTAATTGTTTGCAAATCCACAACAAAGTGCATTCAATCGACCGAGCTAAAGCCATCTTAAAAAGCCTACATGCAGGTACCAGGTTGCAGCACTGAGTTGTGTTGGCTATTCACATAGTTTCGCTAAACATCTGCCTAATAATCAGTATTATAACAAATCAAATAACCTTCCATTTTATCCTTTAACCAAACGACTGCAGCAGAACAAAAAAAAATTGAAATCGTGATATTTCGATATGTGATATGAATTCGTCAACTATCAAGGGAATGATGCAACATAAAGAAGCACTGACAGTCGTAACAATGAATGGATGAATGATTGAATGAATGAATGAATGAATGAATGAATGAAAAGCTAATGACTGGTCCTCTAATCAAGAACAGATTGAAGCACGAAGCGGCTACCGGCTCACAAGCTCGCAAGGGTCGCACTCCATCCCACACCGTCTCACAACCGCAGACTATGTATTGCTCTAGAGACGGTTGCAAGGCTGCAAGCATTGTACCACAAAATTATTCCGGTCACCTCATTTGCCTGCTCATATAGTATCGAAATCGTAGGTAAGCTCGACTTCAGCGCTTACAGATAGAATAAATGTTCAGATTATATATTTGCGCCCACAGCAACACGGTCAACGCGGCTTTTCAGCGAGGATTAGTGGACAAACCCACTAGTCAAGCATTCAAAGATGTCTTGGATTTAAGGCATTCATGCGTCACAGAACTTGTCGTGTTCACCAAGCAGTTCTTTATGTCGCAGAGTTCCGCCTTCGGAACGAGTCTGGTGTCAAATGCGGCTGTCTCGCTTGTCAGAATGAGTGGGCTAAGGCTCAGAGGAGCGACCAGCTAAAGCGAAATAAAATTAAAACAAAATCAACGTACTCGCAGTAACTTGTGTGCACCTATCGGAACCGCCGGACTGTACCGCCGGTACGCCGTTGGCCGCCGGTATGGTGGCCTTCAATATGGTGGCCATGTGACTGCCAGCACAGCTGGCGCAATTTTCACTGTGACGCCCACCAACCTGGCCTTACGTGAATACAACCTATTCTCCTCCTCCTGCTACTCAGAAAGTATACAGCGGCACTAGCTTATAACAAGAGATACATAACATACGTACTTATACAACACAAAGTAATGCTTTTCTCTAGTTGGTGTAACTTCCTTACCATGTCTTCTCTTTTCTAGCGCTCAATAATTTTGTCTTACATTCTTTTGCTTACAATGCGCCGTCCGTCATGTCTTGGAAAAAACCAAATTACCCACACGCCGTGGCGTACCCAGGGGGCTGGCACACCAGCTCCATTCCCCCCTCCTCCGAAATTTTATTTCGCCATAGCATACAGAGTGAGAAATGTCCATTTCAGGAGGACACCCTCCCCGCCTTCCTCTCATAGTCAAGGAGGTGGCCCCTCGAAAAAAAATTCGGCCTGCTTCCTAGCGTTCACGCCGATGACAATGAGAAGCTGCGAATTTCCTCACGTATTCAACACTGCTTATCAGGGTCTTTTGACGTTTTTTAGGAGCGAAGCTCCTTAAGGCGTGGGCTGCGCGTCCCCTGTATGAAGCCACCTCTCGTTCAGTTCTAAGTATTACGCTAGCCACCGCCCGATCTAAAGGGTACAGCCATATCCATCCGTCCAACCGTCCGTCCATCCATCTATCCATCCATCCATCCATCCGTCCGTCCGTCCGTCCATCTATCCATCCGTCCATCCATCCATCCGTCCATCCGTCCGTCCGTCCATCCATCCGTGCGTCCGTCCGTCCGTCCGTCCATCCGTCCGTCCGTCCGTCCGTCCGTCCGTCCAAAAGATGCAAGATGTTATAAACTAGACGGCGGTACGTGTAGTTGATTATGAAAGATGCAAGGTGTTATAAAATAGAAATGATGCCATATATGGCACGTGTCATCGTTCGATATAGTGCGGTGACGTACGCTAGGGGGAGCGTTGCAATAAAGTCGAGTGGGCAAAATGTACGGATGATTCATGGTTTACCAGGTTTACCTCCGGAGCTTCGCCGACTCATCATCATTCACTTCGTGGATTTTCTTACCTTCTCCTGTGCAACTAGTGTTTAAATCGTTCAGAACCTGCACTGCTCGAAAAATTACGACGTAATATCAGCCCTTCAGGTTGATTGGAGTGGATGGCTGCAACTTGAAATGCGCGCTCGAAACCGCGCTCATCGGGGTTTTTGTTTGTGCACGATAGAAGGTGCCGTCACACTGATCCCGTGTCACGCCTTGTGTCGACTGTCTTTCTGTGCACACATTACTTTTTTTGCAGTTTTTGCAGCGGAGATGCTTTGCGTGGGGAACTGAAATTTACCCGCTAAAATCGAGAAACTCTGTTACACCTTAGCTGGAGTGTCTTTTTATACTGCTTGCGTATGTTTATTACGCTCCAGCAATGCGAGTAATTTTACGTATATTGTGACGGATAAAGATTGGGGATTCGCGGCTGCATACGTAGGACGAGAGGAAGGGAGTGTATTCAATGCTGTAACCAGAATTTTTTTTTCGGGGAACGGGTGGAGAGGTTTAGCGACACTTGGTGTTTGTTCGAGCGTGCATTTCTGTTTGTGCGTGTGCATATATGCCCTACACGATAGAGGGGATCAAGCCATTCATTTAAGGGTGGGGGGGGGCGGTCGCCTGGTGTAACATATTGGAAGGGGGTGTGGTCAATGCTTTTTGTTTTTACTAGCAGAAAAGCCCCTTCATATAGCATCAGTACTGTTAATATGTGCTCACAATTGTTTCACTCATTTGTCCTAATTGGTGATAGGAGGTGGACCACAAGCACTCAGGTGAATGGGGGGGGGTTGCTGACACAGACCTTGGGGGTGAGAGTAGAAGCGATCCCCCTCTTGAATCTGCCACTGTTACGTGGCTACTTGAATCTGCCACTGTTACGTGGCTACGCCAGTGCTGGTGGTCTAAATGTGTCGCCCCAATTCGTGAACGGGACTCGCAGCACCATTTGGAACAATGCTTACTCCAGCCCTCGGCGTATTCCCTCCTGGGTTCATGGGTAACAAAATGCAGTGTAGTATTTCATATAAACAGTCAAACCTACTGGGTGTGGGCAGCAATGGAGGAGATGATCCCCCCCCTTCCCCCGAAATCATTTAGTTGTTTATGTGTGAATATGCACTGCGTCCGTTTTACGGCTGATCTCATATGTGGGTTGCAACAGTTCAATAAGGTCAACAGATTGACAAACACAGGAGGATCAGAACTCCTTACCCACTTCCCCTCCAAAAAAATCTCTCTATACGCCCTTTAAGTTGACGGCTGAGATGATTTATTTATTTATTTATTTATTTATTTATTTATTGATATGCGGGGGTTTAACGTACTAAAACCAACATATGATTATGAGAGACGCCGTAGTGGAGGGCTCCTTAAATTTCGACCACCTGGGCTTACTTAACGCGCCCCCAAATCTGAGTACACGGGCCTACAGAATTTTTGCTTCCATCGAAAATGCAGCCGCCGCAACCGGGATTCGATCCCACGACCTGCGGGTTAGCAGCCGAGTACCTTAGCCACTAGACCTCCACGGCGGGGCGAGATGATTTACATTGTAGCCATTGACACAATTCATATGTTGGCTTCATCATCACTATTTTCTGTCGTCTGTCCATCGCATTACGTGGTCTGCCACTGTCCACTTTTTGTACTTAATAGCAACTGCATTGTTTGCTGTTCTGTTCATTCTCTGATCCAATCTGCCGTGTTCGTCTCTTGTAATGTTAGGCTTAACATTTCTATTCCGTTTCCCATGGCGTGGTTTCATTTTTATCATCCAAGTTTCTGCTCCGCATGCTAATACTAGGTGTATCGATCGTACAATTTTCACCTTATGTGGTGGTTTTGGGACGTTAAACACCACTCATCATCATCACGTTCCTTCCTCAACTTTGGCTATCACCCCGTTGGACTGTACGTAGTTCTCTCTAATACCGCGCCTTCTCTGTTCAAGGAGCTTCCGGTCTTCTCCTTACTTCCGTCCCACATCGCTCTCTCCTTCCTCTCTCTCTATATCTCTACCTTTTAATCCTATTCTTTAATTCGCTTTTCTACCCCATTTCTCGTGAGCTACCGTTGAGGTGTCCTCCCCTTGAGGGACAGTTACGGGGCTCACTTTTCTTTTCTTTTTATTTATAATCACTTCGCCCTACCCCTATAGTAGATCATTATATTAAGATTACGCCCAATTAGAGAACATTACAGATTATTCTGTAACTTACGTTGCCGCTAGCGATAACCCTGGAATTTTGGACGGCACATGTATATAAGACGACGCACTTTGCCCCTTGTCAGCTTATCGACGGCCGAAACTCAGTTCGCCTCTCTCAGTCCTAATGTATATCGCTGCAATCTGATCTTTCGTTGACTGCCCACAAATTCGCCCAAACGAAGAGTTTGACCCTCGAACTACAGTCTGCTTCCTTCGTCGACGTCACGACCCCGTGACAATATATCGGTGAGTGCGAGGCCGAGCAAGCCCGGTTGAAGAAAATATTCATGAGCGTGAGTTCGGCTCAGGAAGATTTTGGCGAGTTGGAGTCTGAGTGAGTCCTAAGCGCAAAATACATTTGATGAGTGAGTGTGAGTTAGCTCCACCACCTATAATGAACTAACGCACAAACTTCCTTCATTCACTTATGGCGGATCTGTGGGCACCTTTGTGCGATTTTAGTTTGCAAGTGGTCCTTTCAATTAGGCTTTAATTACCCACCTGGCGGGGGCTAACTAAACATTTTAATTAAACACTTAATTCTTATTAGAATATCTATTAGGTAGAACCACCATTGAGTAGAATGCCTAGGTTGCTATAAGAGTTTTTTTTTCTATATTTATCACACTTTGGTCTCACCTTTTCTTGCAGTCAAGAGAGGCAGATTTTTCCGCTGTGTCGCTAGCAGCTAGCGTCACAAGAATGAAGGTCAAACTGACTTCGCCGTATCACGTGATATTAACAACGTTGAGTGTGACGGGACTGCGTAACACATCTGAAGGCGTGACAGTATACAAGCGCGAACCCTATATGAGCGATTGCAATGGGCGACCACTTGAACACAAACAAGTCGACGGACCGCGTCCATCGTCCGCTGACGTTGGGGAACGGGTTATCGCAACTTTGTTCGCGATAGCGCCTGCTGTTTATTCGGCCCTGCTGGCCTTTGATTTATATTCGTCTTGTCTACCTTACCTACGCTTTCCTCATTGAACATCTGCATGCTTTGTATCTATATTTGCCCTCTCGCAGCACGATGACATATCTCAGGTGTTCGCACCTATTCCCTCGCGCAACTGCAAACATTCGCGTCATCCCTACTTCAGCTTGTGGTTCTCTGCGTACATGTGACAGCGTGCAGGGACGGGGCGTAGCTGCTACGTTCAGCAGCTCGAAACAAAAAGATAGTAGCCGTGTCCTAACGGCAGTAAACTTGTGACATGGTAAGTAACTGTGAACACATGGTGTAATCCGAGCAGCAAGGTTACTTTCGGAAACTATCCTCAGTTAGTGAGGCACGAATTTTTCTAACGACTGAATCGTGATAATTCTTGGCTGATCGTAATTTTATGCAGCCCTACCCATCTCGTCAGGTCATAACAGCGTCCACATCATAGCATAGCATCAAGCAAACTACGCGAGGCAACGAGCGAAGCATAAATATGAGCTCCGCCCGTAAAACCGTGGCTCCCATGTCCCTCACCATTGCAGGAGCATTGTGACAAATAATTTGGGCTCGAAGCACAAGTGCTTTCCGTCTGCTAATGTGAAAACCGGCTACGGTATTCTAGTGGTTGTGGTTAGAGATGCAATATTTCCGGAAATTTTGAGCAATCGAAAAAAAAACAGTTTTTGTTTCCAGTTTTTTTTTTGCGAAATTTGGTAAAAAATGGAAGAGAACACAATTTCTTTATTGCCGTATGGTAATAGTTCAGTGCCAAGTGTCAAAGTCAATACCTTTCATTATGTAAATAACAGAAATTAAATGATTTATATCTTTTCACAAGCGAGTGCGGCATTTAACAGATCGAAGACAGGCCAGTATAGTGTCATCGCGAACTGATTTAGAGTTCTCTGAATGGTTGCGGCTTCCCAGAATCGTTACGGCAGATAAAATAAGGAACCAAGAAATGTCTCTTTCGTTGTGGCTTGGACTAATGAAAACACCAGTCAAGATGGTAAGAAGATTAGGTTCAAACTCTTATTCGAAGTAGGTATAACTGCCTTCATCTGTATCTTTCTTGTGAAAAGCGCATCGGGAAAAGCGTAACTATACAGCGAGGCCCCATTTCCCGCCAATGGTCTCCCCGACCGGGAAGTGCTGGAGGCGGAAATGCTGCAGGCCCGTGTGCTCAGATTTGGGCTCACGTTAAAGAACCCCAGGTGGTCGAAATTTCCGGAGCCCTCCACTACGGCGTCTCTCATAATCATATGGTGGTTTTGGGACGTTAAACTCCACAAATCAAATCATCCGACCGTGAAGTGCATCCACATGTCGAAAATCGACCCAATCATAATTGCGGAATCTGCGTGCACACGGCTTGATGACGCTTGGTGTTGCCTAAGCTTTATTCACAGTTAATAATTCACGATTCACGATTTCCACAGAAATGTGGTCACAAACGTGTACGTTTTATCCCACGGAAATGTTGGCCATTCTAAATGCGAAGCATTGCTTGGTGAACTTCGGAGACATTGAGCCTATCTATCTATCTATCTATCTATCTATCTATCTATCTATCTATCTATCTATCTATCTATCTATCTATCTAACTATCTAGACGCCTACGACTTTTAGCTCTCCTTGCCATTTGGATAATGGTATCGATACCAAACTTGAAATAAGACTGTATTACGAGCATATTTGACTAGTCATAACACGAAAATTATCACTCGTATGCCATGAATGTCATGATTCACATTTCATGGTCCTACTGCTCCTGCGGTGGCTTCGTTCACATGTCATGTTACAAAACTGATATGGAATGGTATGATTGCATGACGAACAAAAGCGACAGACCATAACATAAAAATCATAACATGTGTGTCGTATGACGACATCACTACCTGTCACGCTCATGATGCACTGGCAGCCATTTCACTAGCGTCACATATACCAAATTTGGTACTAAAGTACGTGAACGAATGAAGAAGGTTTGTGACTCGTGTGCAAACATGACAATCATGATATGCGTGTCGTTACGGTATTACGTGACGGGAACGGATGACATATGTAAATGACACGTCGAAACATAATCATGGCAAGCGTGTCATGTAAGAACATGACTACATGCCCCACTCACGATGCACTCGCGGCCGTTCTGCTAGCTTTACATATGCCAAATTTTTGCATTACGTGACGCCAATGGATGACTAGGGTATGTGACTGGTGCAAACATGATAATCATGAGATGCGTGTCATGTGAGAACATGACTACATGCCACAGTCAAGGCGCCAATACATTTCTACGTGACGCGGTGCGCGTGCTCGCCGGCGTTCATTTCGTCGCGTCACGTCTGTGATGCCACGCTAGGCGCAGTTCCTGCCATATACTCGCAGGTGCGCGCCGCACTGCGTTGCTTTGACGCATGCGCGCTTCAGCGCTTCCGGCGTCCCTCCGTCACGATAAGAGGCAGACGCAGTGTTGTCTGGGTAACGCATTTGCGCGAAATGCGGCATGTCACATATCGCGCCGATTGCCGTCGAGCCATGTGACGGACGCCGGTCGCACCTGGCGTTTTGCTAACGTAGCGTCGCTTTGCCCAGCGTGCACGCGCGTCAACGTTTCGCTGGAGTATTTCGGCCTTTCATGATGCACTCACAGCCGTTTCGCTAGCTCCACTTATACAAAATTTGGTGTTACGTAACATCCGAATAGATGACGAGGGTATATGACTATTGTAAACATGATAATTATGACACGCGTGTCATGTAAGAACATGAGAACATACTACGTTCATAGCGTGCTCCTGGCCGTTTCGCTAGCACCACACATACTAAATTTGGGATCCCGTAACGTGAATAGATGACGAACGTAAACGACACATCCCAACATGATAATCATCACAAGGAAGTTGTGTGCTGCATAATTTACCTCAACCTCGTAACGTTCCGGTGATTTTAGAGTGACATATATCCACCTTCCTCATTCGGGCTTCGCATATATCACCGATTCCCACTGTACGTGGAATCTGCCAATTTTTTCCCAACTCTGCCTAAAAAAACATAAAAATTTTATGAAATATTTTTCTTTTCTTTTTTTGCACTTCGCGTCTCTAGTAGATAGCGGGGCTCACTGCTGACGCGATGGTGATGGGATAGAATCCTGACGGCGGCAGCCACGTCTCGGTGGAGGCGAAACGGTTGAATTCGTTCTTGCTTCCATCTGTCCATGCGTGCGTCTGTTTGGCCGCCCGTGCGTCTGTCCGCCCGTCCGTGCGTGCGTCTGTTCGTGCGTCCGCACGTCCATGTGTGCATCCGCCCCTGTGTTCGCCCATGCATCCGCCCCTGCGTCCGTCCATGCGTCCATCCGTCCGTGCCGCCATCCGTTCGTCCGTTCATGCATCTGCCTGCGTTTCCGTTCGTCCAATTAGTCAACACTCCAAGTACCACCATCTCGCATCTTTTCGTCATATGTTCCCCATATAGAAACACCGCCATCCAGCGGACATTCCAAGGACTAAACGAGAAGTGGCACACGCACACTTTCTAACAGCTTGCGCTTCGGGTCTACTTCCCACCTTTAACCACCTCGAGTTCATGGTATATACTAGTTCACTGTATTCATGGCACTGCAGCCCAACGCTCGCTAAACCTTTCTAAAACCAAGGAGGTTACGCCCAGCGAGTATAACCTAGCAACCCTTTCTGATAGTGCTCAATGTACATGTCAATAGCTGCTAATTTGGAATGAGAGACAGGAGAATTTGACGTTTAGTTAACACGCACTTTAGTTAACACGGGTTTAGTTTACACGCATTTGACACGCACTTGCAAATTTTTTATTGTTCAACAATGGAGAGAATAAATCTCCCGCCGGCGCCAATTTGCAGATCAAAACGTAAGACTGGTTATACGCACAATGACGAGAGACGAACGGGTGCCGCTTTAAGGAGCTTCGCCCCTAAAAGAAAGCAACGCTGACTGTGTGTTTAGAAAAAGTTAACGATTTAGAGCACGAGGTTCTCTACTGTGGGAGCGCATAAAGCCGTCCCGTGGGCCTCACACTTCATGAGACCGTGGCAATATTAGACGATGACAAAATTCCATTTCGAAATGTACTGTTAGGAAAAAAAATGTTTACCAATTTTGAGTACTTGGTACTCAACTATGGGAGAGCAGTAAGCCGTCCCTAAATGCAGGAAGATCGATCTGCAGTACTTCTAATTGTTTTCAAATCCACAGCGAAGTGCATTCAATCGACCGAGCTAAAGCCATCCTAAAAAGCCTACATGCAGGTACCAGGTTACAGCACTGAGTTGTGTTGGCTATTCACATAGTTTCGCTAAAAATCTGCCTAATGATCAGTATTACAGCCAATCAAATAGCTTTCCCTTTCATCTTTTAACTAAACGACTGCAGCAGAACAAAAAAAATTGAAATCGTGAGATTTTGATATGTGATATGAATTCAT